>JAWWES010000038.1:4984907-5143235 GCA_035583135.1 Lophotriccus pileatus
CCCGCCCCGCCCTCCGCGGAGCGGCGGCGGGGGCGGGGAGGGGCGGGGGGGGGGGAGAGGAGGCCCCGCCCCGCGCTGCGGGAGCGGGATGGGGAGCGGGATGGGGGGAGGAATTCCGGCACGGCCACGCCGCTCCCCCTTGGAGGGAGGGGGATTCCGGAGCGGCCCCCGCAGGGATCAGCGGGACCGGCCGGGGAGAAATATTAGGGGGCGCTGGGGGTTGTTGGGGCGCTGCCCCGGGGGATGGATGGGCAGCTGAGAGGTGAGGAGAGAGGGGATCCGGGAGCTGGCGGCGGGAACAGAAGGCTGGAGCGAGGCTGAACTCGGAGTGCGGGGGTGACCTTGGTGGGACAGCAGTGCCCCCAGTTGTAGAAGCGCCTTCCAAACCCTGCGTGCCCCAGCTGAAGAGGGGTCTGCTCGTGACTTGGAGGAATTGGATCCTTGTGGGTCCTTTCCAGCTCAAGATATTCAGGCTGAGAGAACTGGAGGTGTTCAGACTGGGGAAGAGAAAGCTCTGAGCAGACCTTAGAGCCCCTTTCAGTGCATCGAGGGGCTACAAGAGAGTTGGAGAGGGACTTTGGACAAAGGCATGGAGTGACAGGACAAGGGGGAATGGCTTCAAACTGAAAGAAAGCAGGTTCAGATTAGATATTAGGAGGAAATTCTTCCCTGTGAGGCACTGGCACAGGTTTCCCAGAGAAACTGTGGCTGCCCCACCCCTGGAAGTGTTCAAGGCCTGATTAGATGGTGCTCTGAACAACCTGGTGTAGTGGAAGGTGTCCCAGCCCATGGCAGGGGGGTTGAAAAGAGATTGAGATCCCTTCCAAGCCAAACCAAACTCCACAATTCTCTCAGCCCAGAGCTCCTGTGAGCCTTCACTCACTCTGTGCAACATGCATAGAGAAAAACCAAGCTCAATCACTTCAAAAACCCCACAGATTCAACCTACAGCAGGTTTGTGGTGCAACCAGGAAACCATACAAGCGCTGAAAGCCGTGGCACCCAGCTTTCCCACCACCTCAAACCCATGCGGGGCTTTATGCCTCCACAAAAGCTCTCTGTGTCTGTGCACTCATTAGCTGTACCGATGCACACGATAAATACAGTTTTCTTCCCGCCTGTGTTGCAATGAGGGCCCTGCTGGAGCTGCCCAGGCATGCCTGGACTGCTGTGGTAGCAGCCAAGGAAGGGGGAAAATCCGTGCCTGGATACAGTAAAACCTGTCTGCAAGGCTGCAGAGAGCCCAACACCACACTGGCTCGGGGTATTTGCAGAGGGGACGGGGAAAGCAGAGCTGACACAGCGCTGCTCTCCCCACCTTCACTGTTTTTATACGGCAGAAGGGTGTAAAACACCATCCCCACATCCCAGCAGTGGCACACCCTGGGGGGGAGCTGGAGGGACAGCACTGAGCCACGGGGGACTGGCAACACTGGCAGGGGGAGCTCTGCGAGCCTCGTGTCTCCCCTCCAACCCCTCCCGGTCACTTCCAGCACTTGCAGAGCTTTTAGGGGCAAAGGCCTGCCCGTGACTCCGGCATAGGCCTCAGCAGATTCCAGTTTGGGGCTCAAAGGCACTGCAAAATGCCCTGTGCAGCCCCTTCCTCTCTGCCCATCAACAAAACCCCATATTTTGCAGTGTTTCCCTCATCTGTGGTCCCCGGGCTGTGACTGTGTCACAGCTGGGGTGTCCTATTGTGTGCAGAGCACAACCTGTCCTGTTCCCAACTGGGGGGACCAGCGAGATCCCAGACCTTCCCTGCACAGCACAGGCATTTAAGCACAAGCTCTGCTGCTGCAAAACTGATGTTAAAGGGATTTAATTCTATTTAAATCTCTACCCTGCCTCCACCACAGGGAATGCTGAGGAGAGCTCAGATCACACAGCCGAGAGGAGAAAAGTAATTGGAAACCGTGCAACCCAGTCACTTTCGCTTCCTAATTATTAACTTTAACCCTATTATTGTTTAAATAACAACACCAGTGGCATTTTCTGGGATAAAGTGACATTTCTACAGCCAGAGAAACACAGCCCTAGCCCGGAAAGACTCCTGGGGCTGACGGGATTGAAATCTAAAGAGTGACAGGGCACAAGACAATCGTGTCCAGCTGAATGTGGTCAGTGTGCCGGGGAAGGAGTTGGGTTGTTTGCTCAGAGAGGAAAAATGCAAGGCAGACCTCGGGCAGTGCTCACATCCCCTCACCACCAGGGACTGCAGGACGAGCTCAGAGCCTGCCCAGCCCTGACCCGGGCTGGCTTTTTGATTAGGCAACAGCGTGTGCCGCTCTCGGTGCACCCGCTGTCTGCTCACCGTATTGCAACGCGCTGCCATGGAAATGATCATCCCCTGGGCGATATTTGCTGTCGCTGCCGCGGTCAGAGCCGGGTCCTGCTAAAAGGGAAGCTTTTACCTCTCCTGCCACGCCGGCGCTGGAGGTTGGGATGGGATCTGAGGATGCTCCACGCGCTGACTGTAAAAGCTGGGAGCTGCGTGGGCTGCGCAGCCGAGTGTGCGTCTGCACAAAGCTTTTCCTTCCCTGGGTATTTACTTGAAAATGTTTAATAAAACCCCCGAGATCTTTTTCCCCAGGACACAGCAAAGTCTGTCAGGCTCAGCCACGCAGCCTTTTGTTCCACGTGGGCTCTCCACACCACACACATTTAATCAGCATGCTCAGACGCCATCACGGGGGTTTTCCCCAACGCATCCTTCCTGATTTAATTGTCAGGATTGCAGTTGCCTCGTGGGAATAGCGCTGCATCCAAGCAGCGAGGTGCATTTCCCCCTGATTGAGTGTTCCCACCCTGTGCTTCATCACAAAAGGTGTTTTTTTTATCTCCTTCATCCCCCTCACTGCTGTGCTGTGACCTGAAAAATCAGTGGTGTAACACAAGCACAGCACTTTCTGAACCCCACCTTGGGCATGGCTGGAGCCGTTTGTGGGGCAGGGAATTGGGGATGGGTTGTAGTATCCAGGCTCAGCCCATCCCCTGCCTTTCTCCTCCACTTCCCAGGGCTGGATGAGGCTCCATATGGGGCCGACTCAGGCTTCAGACTTCACCAACCCCCTTTTTCGTGCTGCATCACTAAACCCACACATCCATCCCCCCATCGCTGTCATCTCTGTGGTCAGTGTCACCCCCAGACCTGTCAGCTTGTGAACGTCCCCCTTCCACATCCACCCACCCAAAATCAGATGATGAAGATGCTCCAAAGCCAACAGACCACATGAGCGAGGAATCTGTGACTGCAGACACCAACAGCAAAGGCAAATAGCTTTTGCCTAGCAGTGAACTCACAAAGCAGAGCACACACAGCCTGTACTTTGTGCTTGCTTTTTGTGGAAAAGCCAAGTTTTGCTAAGAGCTTTCTTGTGCCAAAGCAGGGAGTGGGTCAGCAGGGGAGTGGTGGAGCTTCAGAGCCTGGGATGGGGAAAGAACATACACATACAGAAGATTAATTATATCAACTGCAAAAATAGTTGCTATTTTAAGGTTAATGCTTGAGTGATCTGACTCAGTCAGAAAAAGAGCCAAAGGAATTATTGGCATCAGCGCTGGCTGCTCCACCAGACAAACCGTGGTCACCGCTGGCACTGAGAGCCACCAAAATAGCTGCTTTTTGAGAGGATTTGGGAAAAAAAAAATGCCAGTACAGCGAGTTCAACATCCTGGTGCAACAACCACAAACACAGGAACGCATCAGCTAGTCCTGGGACATCCTCGGCTTCCCAGACATCACCCTCATCTCAGATTACAGCAGTTTTACATGTGGGTTAATCTCAAGACTCTGAGCAGCTTTAAATGGGGCTCCACAGCTTCCAGCTCACCAGCCAGTGTGTTCCTGAAGCTCCTTTAAGCTTGACAAGATGCGAGTGAGCTGCTCTTGCTTCGCCCCTGGTATCACTGCGGGTCACAGCAAGTACCCAGCGCTGGCATTTACCACTGCAGCTGCTTTGATAGCTGAGCTATACATAGGACTAAATAAGAAAGCCCTCAAAAATCAAGATTTATAGCCCAAAACGCTCTGAGACCTGAACTGTACCAGCCCTAGTGGCTACGACCACCATAAATTAATTTCATATTGCACAGCATTTTAGTGTCAATACGTGGCTTCAGAGAAACCCAACAGGCACAAACCAAACCATGTTCTTGGGGTCAGTGGCAGCAGGGATGGTGCCCTGCAGGCTCTTTCCCTGGGAAACTGGAACTGTAGATGTTGAAATGATGGCCAAACGCAGAGGAGAGTCTGGAAATCACAACTGTGCCCAGGCTGCAGGTACAGCTGCCGCTCAGGACTGACACGTAGCCGAGGCGCTGAGCGTTACGATTCGCTACGCTATTAATTTCTCTGTTAAATTCTAGTGTATGTTTTAAAGCCTGTATTCTCATTACAGCCTCTGGGGCTGTAATTGTTATGCTAATGTAGGAACCTGGGAAGGGTGGCTGTGGTGAACTCATCAGCTGCTCTCCCGTTGCCTGCAGTGTGCAGCCAGATCTTGGCTGAGGTAAAGCCGAGCCAGGAGGAGGTTTTGTGATCTCCCTTCCATCTTCCCTTCGTGGCACATCACAAATCACAGCTGGCAACTGGGGAACCACCTTCTTGTTCTGCTCCGGCCACGCTCGTCCTGCAGCCCAGGCACCTTGAGCCTCCAGCCAAGGTTTGGTACCAGACACAGGCAGAGCATTTGTTCAGGGACTGAAAATAAAAGGCTCCTCGTAGCGACAGCCAAGCGAGCGCTGCGCAGTTGTGTCTGTGCGAGATAAGATCACAGTCGCAGAAGCAGCAGCAGCGTTTTTGCAGCAAAGGCGCCCCGCAGCATCCAGCAGCACCCTCGGGGCTGGCAGAGGGGCTGGAGAGGCTCTGAGCACGCACCGTGGGGGTGACTTGAGCACTGCTCACCAGTTCTGCCCAGCTTCAGCAGGGGTTTTTAATAAAAACCAACACAGTTTTGAGGGAAGTGTCCCTAAAACTGAAAGGCTGATGTTTGGAGCAGAGCAAAGCTTTAAAAAAGGAAAGAAAAAAACCATATATACACACACATAAGAATTTTCAAAATGAAGGGAAGGCACGTGGCTTCCCCATCTCTGATCCTGCCTGGATCTTTGCTCCGAAGGCAGCTCAGTGTCCAGTGGGTGCTGAGCTGTGAACCATGCAAGGGAATGGTTGTGGTGGTGGGTTTCACACCACGAGCCAGAGAGAAATCAACCTCTGACTGCTCATGAGTCACATATTGGCTCATCAGCCTCTCGTGCGTGGGGTTTGTCGGCTGCGGACCCGGCTGGGGAGGCCGGGGCAGCAGCTGGGGCTGGGGCTGCTGACCTGGTCTGCTTTTCAGACAGGACACAAGCTTCTTAAGCAAGCTTTGTAAGCCAACTGCCAGCAGCGATGTCTGCCCACCCATCTCCTACCCTGCAATCAGTAAATTTAAGAAAAAAACAACCAAATCCAAACACGACCCCAACAAAAACACAGCACCCCCACCCCCAAAAAAATATTCAAACGTCCAAAAATCAACCAGATCGACCTGTACCTATTTTTCGAATTGGGTTGCTGTTAAAGAGGTTGAATTGTTGCTTCCCACAAGGCTGCTCTGATTCATGGCAACACACGGGCATTGTGTGCTCGGTAAATCCCAGCAGATATTTCCGCTCAGTTTTTTTGCAGCAACAGTTAAAACCCCGACTGCCTCGGCATACAGATCAGGGCACGCACGAACCAGCCTCATCTCAACGTGGCACTTTTTAACGTTCCTCCTGTGGAGCAGCCGGGCTCACTCAAGGCATCCACAAGGTTTAATAGTAAAGCAGATGAACCCCCAAACCGGGAATTATGCACGAAATGTACTTCACGCAGAGATAAGCAAATGGGAAGCGGCTGAGCCAGGCGTTTCATCCCGCTCGCAGCTGATGAGGGGTCGTTCCCTGCAGTGTATTTAGCAATGATTTGTCCGGTCTAGTGTTGATATCTAAACCAACACAGAACTGCCTCCGTTTCTCCAGGGAGATTGTTTGCAGCCGAACTCACTGGCAAAAGGTTTGCCTCTGCCTTCGTTACATCGCACCTCTCCACAGCTCAGCTAATTAATTCCCCATTTCCATGGGTTCCCCCCTTGCAGCCATTTTGTACCGTGCTACATCTTCTTGGCTCTCTTTAATCATCCCTTAGTCAGGCTTACAGCTTTAATTCTTATAATCTTCTGCCATGGCCCAACTCTCTCCTCTCAGTCACTGCAGCTGCTCTTTGTAGCCCCTCCAATTTGGCTGCCACCTCCTGGTACGAGAGCCATCTCAAAATGAACAAGTCTGGGTTCTCCCAAGAGATTCGGATCAATACCTTCACAGCCGTGCTGGGTGGAAGGTTCCTGCTGACTTCACAGAGCTCCCACAGCACAAAGATCCCGAGCAGCTCAGGGAAGAGGCACCTGGAGCACTGACAAGGGCCAACAGTAAGTGGTGGGTGTATACACACATTCTTAGGGAGACAATATGCCAGTGGGATATCCATGGGATATTGTGCCACCCTACCACAATGACGCAGGACTGGAGACATACAGAAGATCTGCACCCCCTCAGGGATAAAAAAAACCCCAAACTAAAACAAACCCAACTTATTAACATACTTACCCAGGCCACAGGAGACCCATGTTGTTAACTGCTCCTCTCATCGAGGAGGTTCTTGCCAAGCTCAGCACAACCATCCCAAGAGGGAGCAGTAAATGGAATTTTAAGCCATCCCTTCCATTTTGATCCTCACTTATTCCACCTGCCACCCCTGTTATAGCCTCACCTCACATGCCTGTTTATTTTCTTTTGGGAACACAAGAGCCATCTCATGTGTTGTGTCTCAGCCACCCCAGTGAAAATATTCCATGGGAGAGAAGAGTCACAACAAAGCTGTGTCACCCCCCGTTACCCCATTTATCCATGGAGGAGAGGGCAGAAAAGAAAGGGATGACATGCATGTGTTACTACTTAATGCACACAAAAGCCCTTGTCTCCTAACTGAGGACCCCAATATCAGAATCAGCTGTGCCAATACAAGCTGTGTTATTACCTCTGCTGTACAAAGCAATTTGGTTTTTATTGACCACTCGCCATACAGGGCACTACAACACACTCCTCTCATTAGAGCCTGTCAGTCAGAAGGCAAAGGAAAGCAAAAGCAGGATTGAAAGAGAAGGCAGCCCTTTGCAGTCATGAAGATAACCTTGCTGGAGCAAAAGCACTGACAGCAGGCAGCCAGGACTGCAACAAGCAGTTGTAAATGATCAAGACAGCTGGGAATTTCAGGCTCTGCAAGAAAAACCTTAAAGCAGGTAAGAACAATTTACCTCCCCCGGGCAAGAAAACACCTACAAAATTGCATCCAAATGCAGCACATCGAGGGAAGCTTTGTCAGGGCTCTGGTTTTGTTTATTCTCCCCCCTGTGTAAGTCTGCCAGACAACCTCTGCTTGCAAGAGACCTCAAATACCGGGAGCTCTTCTTTTTGTCTCCTTGGAGAAGACAGTCAGAAATCAAATTTTCCCCAGATAACTTAATTTGGTCTCCTTCTCAAGTGAGAATTTAGTCCCACTTTATCACCCCACCCCTAGCATTTCACCTTTCCTTACAGCTGAGGGATGTTTTCTGGCCTGGCGCAGCCAACTCTGCCGGAGCACTGCGCTCTCAGAGCAGGGATGAGTTTGGCTGCTGTCAGGGAACGTTAAGGGAGAATGTTTTAAGGCCAAACACACGACAGACAGAACACGCAGAGGATGTTCAGTGTGGAGAGACCTGCATGAAATAGATACAGGTCACCCCAGTGCAACAACAACCAGCCACCACCTCCATCACAAAGTTGGTTTTAATCTGCAGCGGGGTATCGGTGAATCCAAAGCCCGAGCACTTATTATAGTTCAGCTCCCTGGTAAAACACCACCCACCCAGAGGCTCGAGGCGAGGCAGAACTGGCTGCCTGGGAGGTGCAGGGTAGAGAACACAGGCTATTTCTGGCATTACCCCTCCATGGGAGGATGAGAACTAGAGGCTGAACTGTAAGAAACATCTTGAAGATGTGGATTTCGTGATGAAGGACATATGCTTTTGATGGACGGGGGATTATCAGGAAGAACACTTCACAGGAATACTTTGCCCTCCTCATCCCTGCCAACCCAACCAGTTTGCAGAACCCAAATGCAGGGTTAGATCCCAACACCTCAGGAAGAGCACAACTACGTAAGTCCTGAATAACTGTCAGTCCAGCCTAAAGCAAAAAGGTCAAGGACTTGCCCCTTTGAGATAATGTGTTCAGATCCACAAAAGATATTACTTTAAAAATAGGAGTTTACCCTTAATTTGTGTCTGGTCTCCAAGGCTCAAAGCACCAGCTCCTTGTCTGCCCTTGCACGGCGAGGTGACATCAAGCCCTGTGGAATAAGCAGCTCCTGCTTTCCTGACTGCAGGAGACACAGAGATGTGAGGAATGCTTTTGTTTGAGACTCAGTCCACAAACCACTGCCTAAATTCAGCTTCCAAACCTAAATGAGCAGCTGGGCAGCTACAAGCAGAGCTTAGTACCCAGCTCCAGACAAGGCACCTCAGTGAACCTCAGTGGGTCACTGACAGGAAAGCTTTTCCCTTGGAAAAAGGTTTTCCTCCCAAGATTTTTGTCAATGCAGATGTTAAGGGCTGGAAATGGAAGCTGGGCACGGGGAAAATCAGACTTTGGAATCAGAGGGTCAGCGTGGCTGCTGGCAGTTCAGAAGCAGAAAATGAGATGCATTAAACTTCTTTCTGGTCAATCTTTATTTTACACATTTGCATCACAGCAGGGAAACCAAGTTACACAGACCGTCCTGACTTGCCTCTACCTTGCTTCTCTTCCAACACTGTTTGCTGTTCCTTTAATAAAGTTTAAAAAAATACTGAAAAAAAATCCATTTTTACATCTGAACAGGAACTGAGGAATAGGATATTTACAGGTGACCAAAACCCCTGGAAGTGGACCTTGCTGTACACAGGAAAGTACTTTTTTAGTTCTTCTGGAGGTCATTTACTAAATGAATTCAAAGCTACATTGTACAAGGTGCCCTAAAGCTGCTTAATGACACAAGAGGATCTAGAATTAATTATTAATAGTTACTAAAGGGCAAGGGAAGCTATTTAGACCCATACTCTGCTTTGACAGAGCAGGTACCAGCCCCACGCTCCAGCATCCTGGCTACAGGATGAAGTGCTTCTGATGGCGTGGAGGTCAAGCTCTACTTTATTACACAGAGAGCAGAACATAGAATGAAATCCCACAGGGAGGTATTTATTCAGAATTGTCCTTTCTCCAGGATTGCTGCAGTCAAAAACATAAATGGGTTCTTGAGCCAGTCAACCTACAAGGAGTGCCTCTTTTCTCAGCCACTTTCTTCCAGGACCATCACTCTACACCTAAGTGAGTATCAGTATTGTCCTAAATCCTGTTCCAGGCACCTGTCATGAGCAGTGCTTACAGGATCACTGCTTGATCCAAGCAAGAAACTGCACAGGGGGAAATACACAGCTTCCCATTATTGCTAAGGAAAAGTGATTAGTAGACCCAAGACAGCATTGCATCCAGCAGCTACAAAAAAAAAAAAGCCACATTAATCCAATTTAGAACAACATTTTCCAGCAAATTGACCCCAGGGAACACGAAGTTAGATTGGTTAAGTGCCTCTGGGCAGCATCACCTCAGCTTTCATGAAATATTGAGGTTACTGGCATTACACACAAGGTCACAGGTTTCAAATAGTCAGTCCCATCAAGTTCAAACATCACTGTACCTCCCACTCCTGCAGACCACAGCTCCACACTCTTTGTACACAGGTGAAAAAAAGGGGACATGCTGTATGAGTGAAGTGGAGGTCATAACACAGAATCCATAAAACACATCTGCTTTAAAGTGACAGCAGTCTGTCAGCTGGCATGGCAGCTCAAATTGAAGGAGACAAACCTACCAAAGGTCGCCTGAAGCAAGGAGGATTTCCTTCCCTTTCCTTAATAGCTAAGCAACTCCAGGTCTCAGAGCTCAACAGAGCATACAAATACCCAATATTTGCTTCAAAGTGGGCAGTTTTCAACTAAACAAAAAAAAGCCCCTCCTTTCTTGTCAATCTCATTGTCAGTGGCCAGACTGCATTGCTCTTCTCTAAAAGAAGCACATTGTAAGGAAAAAAGACTTAACACACTAAAAATCTTCTACTGGACTTGCACCAGATGTGCACGCTGGAGTGCTTAGGACATGACCTTCCATGACCAGAAGGAATGTTACAGTGCTCAAGGATCCATGGTGGATGCACACTCATGCTACAGAGAGCCCACTCAGCTTAGAAAAACACATCTTCCACACTACTTGCTCCAAGACAAAATACTGCAATGCAGCAAATTTTTACAACATGCTCCCAGGGTATGCCAGCATGGAAATCCAGGGACAGGGCACTCAGCTGGAGAGAAACACTGAACAAAGCACTGCACAGATCATGACACGCCGAGTTAGATGACAACATGAAAGAGCATCTTAATAGGACAGCATGTGGCTTCTTCAGCTCAAACTGCTCCACTCTGAGCAGGCAGCAGCAGTGTTCCAGATGACCCCATTATGTCTTGCTTTCCTTTAGTAAAGTCTCTTGATGAACCATCAAGGAAAACATTTTCCCAGCCCGAAGAATGCAAGAGTCTGGCAGTGGCACTGCAAGGCTCCCTCTGGAAGACACCCTGAACAGTGACAGCAGGAGGGAGGAGTGCAGCAGTGGCATGTGCATGTCATCACCAACAGGGATTTACTGGGGCATAACCTGCATTACAACTGAAGACTGAACCAATCTCATCTCTGTCTGCAGAGGGTGCCGAGTGCTCCACTGCAGCAACACATGGGAAAGCATCCCAACCCTTTATTCCAAATTGCACCAGACCTGCTGCCGCTGCACTGCTGTGTCCTGTCAGGGTGACTGCTTCAGGTCCCCACCTCAGTAAAAGGCAGAGGCAGGAAAATAAGGCTGTATCCCAAAGCAATCTGTAATTCACAACAGCTTCCCTGTGAAAGACAGAGCTTCCTACAGCAGATCAGCAGCTGTCAGCTCGTGAAAGGCAGGCACTGATTACCCTGCCCGGGTTTATCCGAGCTGCTGCACTCCGCTAGTCCTGGAGTCGTGCAGTGCCAGTCATGCAGCTGTGGGTTTGCCTGGGAGGAAGGGGAGGGAGCAGCCCTGTCTTTGATGCTTTGCTGTGCAGCACAGTATGCGACAGAAGCACAGCTGCATCCTGTTCCATCTTCCACCATCCCACCGTCCAATCCCTCACGCACCCCTGCAAGACACTCCCTGACCTGCTCCAAGGAATTCCACCAGAGAAAGTGGAAATTTACTGAAGCCATTCCCAAAGCGAGAACCTTTTGGGTTTTTTGACTTGAACATGACATTCATTTTGCCTCCCAATGCCCAGGTTTGACCAGTTCCTGCTGCTTGGCATCCTGCACTAAGCACCAGCTGAAGCTGGTTGTAGAGCTGACTGCTGAAACTCAGGGCTGAACTTGGAAAAAGCTCTTCCAAAAAAAATATTTCCGGAATACTGCTGCGACTTTTCATGCCAAGACAAAAAGAAGTGACCCATTTTTTGGCCTTTGACTAGCAAGCCAGGGACTTGGCAGATCAACCTACACCAGATGCAACTTCAGCAAAAAAAAAAGTGCATAAAAAAAAAGAGAAACCTGAGACTAAGGTAACAGCACTTGCCAAACTGTCAGCTCCACTGATGCTGAGGTATGGAATAGGCAGCTGTTTGGAACCAGCTCAGCACTCACTGGGATCCCAGCACAGCCCTCATGTTTTTGGGTGAAACGTCACAGCCATCAGAATTTCACTTCTCATTCACAAAAGGAATGAACATGTTCCAGAGCAGCAACATGGCCAGATAAGGCTGTTATTGCACTTTGTTTCCTACAGCACATCCTTATCCCTTACATACCTCTCAGTTCCAACAGACTAAGCCTCCAG
This sequence comes from Lophotriccus pileatus, assembly GCA_035583135.1. Lineage (NCBI taxonomy): Eukaryota > Metazoa > Chordata > Aves > Passeriformes > Tyrannidae > Lophotriccus > Lophotriccus pileatus. The sequence continues at coordinate 4,996,912 of JAWWES010000038.1, forward strand.
TGGGCTTCTCTGAACAAAGTACAGCCTGTCTGAGCAGCCCTTTGGAGGCAGTGAGTGACAATTCCACAGGGACAGAGAAACTGCAGAGCGGGAGGATGAGTTTTCCAGGTATTGTATTTAAGGGTACGATGAGCCTGTGTTTATGGTCCAATTTCTCACACCTCAGCTACTTAATATGCAGATTTATTCTTACAGAAGGTCTAAAAGGCCCATAGATCACCAAACAGCCTCTCTAGTGGTGTAGGATCTGTCCCCACTAAAACTGTCTCACTGCAAGGCAATGACAGCAAAAGTCAAACTATCACTGCTGGGATTACTGTGAAGTTATGGCTGAGGAAGAAAACAGAACAGGACTCTGCACCCAGAGAACAGGGCTATTCTCATGTTTTATCAGAAGAGAAAGCAGCTCCAGGTATCAAAGCAGGCAGACTTGTTTCTACCATCTCCATGGTGCATAGAACCAATATCTGGGAAAAGTGGCAACTGGAAAAAGTGAAGCTGTTCCTCAAACAGTGAGCCTTGGTACACACTGCTCACCAAGAGCTCTGCAACCCCTGCTCAAGAGTGAGGAAGTGGTTCAAGATTCTAAAGGAAATCCTCCTTCTAAGCTTGAAGAATAAAGTTACCTAGTGGCTAACAGCCCTCTAATCTGTTGTGCCCCAGAGCACATTCCTAAGCCATTTCTAAATGAGTCCATAAGCAATGCTGGCACTTCCAAAGCTCTGATGATGCCTATCCCTGTCAGTTTGGCAAAAGGACTTGGCTCAACAGCACCACATTTCAATGCCTCTACATCAATATTAAGGCTTCAGTGGGTCAGTGAGTTATACTTGATTTATTTTTCTTACAGCTTATCCTCATTACATCAGTGAACCACTTCCATCCTCCCCCAAATTAACAACCATTCTCACTCCTGCAGCTATGACAGCAGCTGCCTCACTGACCACAGCAGGGACTACAGAGAAAATCCACGTGGCATTTGCAACACGTCTGTAAAGACTCCACTGACAGTCAGGACTTCCATATTCCCCTGCAGCAAGGTTCTGGTCATCTTCTTTCCTGACAAAAAACATTTAGGACTGGGAGCTGCAGTTGCCTGGTTTTGGTGGCAATACTGTTTTGACCAGTTCAGCTCATCTCAAACAGCAGCATCATTAATTCCTACGTAGCCAGACAGGTACAAGTAGCCATCCAGAGAGGCCAAGTAACTCAGGATAGTGGTGAGCCAGAGATTTATACTGCAGTAAACTGGCTAGACAGATTGCCACTGGAGAGTCTGGTACTGTTTATACTGAGTCAGAAAGGAGCGACTTCTGAAATACCTTGAAAATATTTTATCAAGCAGACCAAGGTGCTCTGGGCCACAGCTTGAAAGTAAATGTTTAGGATAGCGTGGCAGACCCCTAAAAAGCAAGCATCAGTCTTACAACCTCTTGTGTACGTCTTGTCAGGTGGGGGTGAGTCAAGAGCCACTCCATGAACAGTGGAGAATGTACATCAATGCTCACTGCACTGTGGGCTCAGAGCTCTAATGGAGAACAGCCACTTGTTTCCTGTGTAGTAACACACCTAAAACCCTGGCACCTTCAGGTGGATACCTGCATGGATAAAACAAGGAGATACCTATCAACTTTCCCACTGGTGTGAGCAGTGGCAGAAGTCATCTCATCCAATACCCACTCAGTCTCTTAAATAACTGCAGTTGCTCCTACACGTTTTGCAACATTTTGTCCAAGCCAAAAGGAGAGTTTATAAAAAGAAGAAAAAAAAAATACTTACATCTCTTATCTTCTTTTCCCACCTTCTGACACGCTTTTGTAACTCCTGGCATACATGTTACATTGTGTGTGTGTGTATATATATGCATATTATATAAAATATATACTTTCCATACACACTGAAGGTCTCTCTTCACATTAGCATTACACATTCTTGAAGAATGCAACTGCAAACAACTCAGGGTACAGAACCGATCCAGAAAGGGGGGGAAGAAAAACCAGAATAAGCTACCCAAAATCCCTAGGAAAGCTTTGCACTCCTTGCAGGTACCAGGAGATCCCATTTTCTTATGATCAAAGGAATAGTTATGTTTCTGCACTGCTGTGCTCCCCCTAGACACACACCCCACTCTGCCGTTTCAGTGGTGGGAAGTGCAAGTTGCTCCCTTTCCACTGAGAGTAATATTAATAAATTAAAATAGTTCCTCTGAAAGTGCTGCCTCAGTCCAGTCCATCATGCCGTGCTTTCCCATTCGCCCGGGGGCTCTGCTGAACCATTCACCACTTTCTTGACCTTCTTCATGCCCTCCATTACTCCTGAAGTCGTCACCCTGGAAGGGAAGGGAGAGACATCAGCACTCAGACCTTGAACTGTAACATCCATTTCACCAACAGCCCATACTCATCTTCCTGTGCCTAACAAATCACACTTCTCACGTGTCTCTTTACCCAGACCAAGCAGTTTCCACGTTTGGAACTCTCCTGTTGCTCCCATTTTGCAGCCAGGTATCACCCTGGGCTCAGCAGTGATGGGAGCAAGGCCACTGTCCTTGAGCACTTCAAGGCCCTGTCCATCCACCATTAAACTAAGCCAGCAAATAGTATTCACTCATAGTTGAAAAAAGATAGCAGGGGTGGTTAAAGAGCCAAACCAGGTGTTTATTTGCTAAATTTGAGCAGTTTGCTCAGAAGAACATTTTGCTATACAGCTGAACACCCTCAGATCTGTGCATTAAAGACCTTCTTCTGCATTTGCAATGCTTTTAATAGTGTGCACCACAATACACAAATGCACACGCAGTGGACAGTGCCCCAAATGAACCTTATTAGCTTAATGCACATCAGCTCCTGTTAATAGCCAAATTACTCAATGAGCAGCAACAAAACAGAGGCGAGAGGTCATCCTTTTTATACCACCCAAGTCTGGATTTGTCATGACAATCTGACCATTGAACTACAAAGCCTCATAATACCATTCAAACATTAGGCAGACTGAACTGTTTATCCAGGCAGAACAGCACCACTCCTCTCGGAACTGCCTTGGCACTCCAGCAGCTCTTCAGCCCAGCAGCTTCTCTGCTGCTACACAAAACAGGCCATTAGGATGCACAACACATTTCCTTTATTCTTTTCCACAATGTGATTCTCATTCTGTGCAGGCATTTTTTTTTCTCCTCCCCCTCCCCTCCCCAAACGTGATACAAAGGTTATTTTGGATGCTGGAAGTCAGAGTGCCAATAGCTCAATGCATTCCCAAGGGATGCCTGGAAGCATACACAGAACTGTCCTGTTCAAAGCTGCTGCTGTTGGTCTGTGTGTGCTTTCACCTGCTGTTTACCATGTCAGGAGGCTTTATGTGATCAGAGCTGCTAACAACATCTTCACAGCATCACCCCAAGAGAAGTCATCTTCAGATACACTCTTCTGATAATGCCCTTAGTTCCACATTAGATACCAGCTTCTGTTCATGTACTGTAAGAATAATTCACTCAGGCTGCTGTGTTCAGTAACTCTCTAGCAGTGGCAGTACTGGGTTCACTTTAGAGTGGGCCTAGATGAGCTTGTGCATAACAGGAAAGGGTCACAAGAGTACAGATAAAATAAGTTTATTCCCTATTAAAATTTTTTTAAAAAGTATAGAGAAAAATAAGCAGATTGCTTAAAGGAGAAAGATGGAATTATTAAATAACAAACATTTCCTAGAAGAGATCAAACTTATCAGCACAGAAGCGTGTAGATCTCTTAAGTTATCCCTGCAGACAAAGGTTTCCCCACAGTCAGAAAAAAATTTGGAGAAACATGAGCTAGACAAAAGCAAAGTAGATGGATAACTAATTGGAAAAGCATGCATTGAGATGTACTTAATGGTTTTCTGTCAAAAATGTTAGAACATTGAGTGTGGTTCCAGAGAGGCCTGTCCTGGGTTCACTTCTATTCAGTATTTTCAGTAATTGCCTGGGTAATGGAATAGAGAACTTGCTTATTAAATCTGCACAAGACACTAAGAGCTGCATACTGGAGAACAGGACTAGAATGCAGAAGCATTCTGGCAAATCAAAGTGATAAGTCAGAAAAACATGGGAGGATGCAGCCAGACAGCTACAAAGTTTACTCTTCAGAAACAATCAACTTTGTAATTACAGAATCAGGAGTAAGTATCCATTCAAGGGAGAGCCAAAGATTACCCTGGACTACAAACACAAATGAGCACCAAATACACTGCAGCAATGCAGCAGCAGACACGCTGGGATATATATGAGAGGTGTTTTACACACACATGACACCAAAGCAGGCCTAACACTTGACTCACAGTGGGAAGATCCCACCTGGCACACGGCCTGGATTCCAGCAGGGCACTTCAACACCTCTACAAACCCACTGCACACCAAGGTGATGACAGAAGGAATGAGATGTTACGGCTATGAGGGAATGATCCACTTCCCACATTTATGAGACAAACAGCTACATATTGAAACTGCAGCCAGGTCAAGCCACGTCCTTTGTTACCAGAGAGGCCATTTGCTGTGTCCTGCCCAGTAACAGCCAAGAACTGGGAGAGATTTCAGCGTGGACTCTCCAGCAGTGAAGGCTAAAGCCAATCTCAAGAGCACTGTTCTTGTCTCGTGACAAGTGCATGAAGTAGCTGTGAGCCCTCCTCTCAGATTGCCAATTGTACCTGAACAATTCCTCTCCCTCTCAAAATCAGTCCAGCCAACATGTTTTAGTGCCCAATAAAATAAGGGTAGCAGCACTAAGACCAAGCACACTGCAATCCCCATTATTGTCCTCAGAGCAGTCTCAGCACTTCAGTTCTGACCTGCAACATGGCAGGGAAATATCCCTCACCTGCTCCCTGCTGAACTGCACTTCTGGCCCATAAATTAGCAGCAGTTAAAATGCAACAAGTCCTTCTCACTAAACCATCTCTCTCCAGAGAGCATTTTTGTGCCTGTCAGGCATTTACAAATGAGGCACAAAGGTTGCTGCCCAAACACTCCATCCTACAGTGGTGCAGAAACTTCATGGTTTTTATTTTATTCCTGCATTGCATCCAAGATATCAAGGAATGGCTAAACATCCAGAAGTGTCTCCAGCCCTCCACACTGGTGGATCTCAGCTGTCTTTTCTCCTGTTTGTTTTATAGTCCAACAAGAAGCACTGCAATAACTGGCAGCAGCCAGGCCTTACAAGCTATTGCAAACTGGAGTGAAAGCTGATCAGCCATGGAACAAAAAAGCTGATCTCTGCAAGGGAAAGATGTGTTAGGTGGAGAAAATCACTGCTAATGGAGAGCACCATGAATCAGTCTGCCATGAAGCACAACCTGAGAGAAAGCAGAGAAAGGCAACCAACCAGGATGTCAAGTCTCAGCACAGAATTGGCTGCCTCATGATGCCGTGAGAAACTCCAGATCCCAAGGCAGAGCAGTGTAACCACAACAGTTCATTGTGTTGAGGTTGGTTTGGGTGTTAAGGAGAAGCAAAGTCTCCTCACACTGAATAAGATGGATTTACAGACTTGAGAACAAAACCATTAATGGTTTCTTCTCCTGCAATTTCTCCCCCAGTGGAAATATCTTAACCTCACGTCCTTGTAAGAACATTCTCAACCAAGATCTCTGGGAGAGCATTTTGGTACCCAAATCTAAAACAACAAGACAATGAAAATAAATAAAAAAATATATTAAAACCCTCCCACCAAAACTCCTTTTTTTTTCCCCTTCCTCACCTCCATCTCATCTACTGTACTGTTTATATTTTTGTGTTCATGCCCCAGAAATGGCATTAGGGCTGGAAGCCTGACAGCTCTTTCTGCCAAGTGTGGCTGCACCTTTCCAAGCAGGGAACTTTAATCTAACAAACTGTCAGTGACGAGCCCACGTACTGACAGAACGGGCTGCCCAGCACAGAATACACAGAAAGGCTCTTTGCTCATGAGGAACAGCTACTGGCCCTGCTTGAGGAAGAACAGACTGGTTCTAAGCTCAGGTCTAGCCACACTCTCCCCGCCACCAGCACAACTTGTATTGAGCCTGGAATAACTGCAGAGAAGGTCCTGTAATGTCTGTGGATTCTTTCTCCAATACAGAGGTGTGTTAGCTGAAAAGACTTATTACAAGTCACCTTTGCTATTCTTGATTTATGTTTCATTCTTGAGAGTTACAAGAACTTAGAGAGAGAAGAGTTGTGCCTTAAGTTGCTTCTGTCACAGACATCTAATCTGTGGATTTTTCTTGATAGAGTGCAGATTTCCAGTGTCCTTAACAGTATTTACATTTACTGCAAGATCAAGCTTTGTATAGTTTGCACTGCATGAAAACAGACACAAGCTAGAGAGCTGCTCTTAAAATGTCCTTTTTTTTTTACTGCTGGAAGAAAAACAGGCCTGGAAAACAGGCTTGACCTCACAGCTTTCCTCTCTGTTGGCTCATAGAGATGTTGAGTCTAAGGAAACCAAATGCTTCTGTTTTAGAGAAGCTGATTTTAACAAAAAAACCTCCGGGAGAGGAAAATAACCATAAAACCTGGCAATAAGACACAGCAGAACACCATGAAGTCTGCAGGCTTTTACCTTCTGCCACAGCCTCTGAAGACAAGGGGGTATTTATCACATAAAAGACAAAACACTCATGCAATGGTTAGTCAGGACACTGTCAGGCACTGAGTCACCTGCTCAAATAATCTGTGATTTCCCCCTACTCCCCCCCCCCAAGAAACAACACTTAATATTTATATGTGCAAAAATAGGGCCAGCAAGACCCAAGTCAACAAGACATTTAATACACTTTCAGTGCAGTGCTTCACCTGTCACAGAATGTGCATAAACTCTGCCTTTTCAAATAAGTGCAAACTTAACCTCCCTGATGGAGGTGGGGAAGGGAGAACCAGACACAGATTATACCCTGCCAAGTGCCCAAATGGAGCAAAACTTCTGGTGAATCAGATGAGAAAAATTCAAGCAAGGCTAAAGGGAACAACCCACAAGGCACAACAATGGAAACTCTCAAGCAAAGAGCAAAATGCCTTACTAGGAAAAGGCTCACAAGGAATCCTGATCCTCGGGTTTCTAGTAATTCTGTTTCATAGATGAGATATAAATCACTGAATTAGTTCATTAAAATGTCTCCAGCTTATTTCTGTCAGATTCTCCTAAATTTAGCAACTTCTCCAATTGACTGACATCACTGTATTTGAAAGGTGTCCTATTATTAGCCCTAAAAAAACCCACAAACCCACAAGCAAAAATTCATTAAGCACATAAGGCAAGGTTGAAATTCACTCCAACAGGCAACAAGGAAGAAAAGCCCATTGTGGTACAATCACAAATCCTGCCACATCTTCCAGTTCAAGCAGTGCCTTCCTGATGTCAACATTTATTTACCAGCTGCCAAACCCAAATCAGTTTCTTACATAACCATTTTAACACCTATAAGTGAAAGTGATTTTAAGGTCACTACCCACTAGTTGGATTCCACTCGAAAAAATGACAGATTTTCTAGACCCAAAGCAAAAAATAGCTAAGCATTAAAAAAGATCTTTGTTACTAGCGATATTTCTGAGAAGTTCAACTCCTTAGATTACATTTGAGGCTGAATTCTGTGATTCAAACCTCCATGCAGCCATTTCCCAGTAAGATCCATTTCTTTCTCAGCTAACTAGGAGAGCAAAGACATCCTGACTTTTTTTTTTCTTTTAACTTCTGTATTAAAAATTGGAGAGTTCATTTATTTCACCCAAGATCAGGTAAAGGAGATTTAGCAAATTGGAAAAACTCTTAGGAATAGGCTTCTGAGCCTGTACATGAATTGCAATTATGCATGAAATGTATAACTACTAAAGGATTAGGCTGGCTCTGCTCCTGTTAAGGCAGCAGAGTCTGTGGCAGTTCTAGATGTACCCAACACTCCTGGCAGGCTGAATTTCTTAGGGCAGTTTCTATCATAAATTCAGAAATGCCACTCATTTTCTAAGTCCTCAGAAAATCACTGCAAAGCAAATGACAGGGACTTAGGCTGAGCCCTGCTTTATCATTTCTCCAGACTAGCTCAGGTCCTGAAGCATTTGTGGTGCCTCACGGTTTAGCAGCAAGGAATAGAGCAGGGAAAAGTATCAGCAAAAATCCATCTCCTTGGCTCAGTGTTGCTTTAGATAAATTTTGGCAAAGGAACAGGCTGAATGCCAAGGCACCATGGTCATTTATGTTCTGTAGATTGGCAGGTCATTTTGGTTGTTGGTTTGGTTTTTTGGTGTTTGTTTCTTTTTTATGAAATATGAAGCATTAATGACAATCTGTAAGGCTCGTTCACGTTCAGTGACAAAGTAAACTCACAAGCTTTATCACTTGATATTTTCATGGGCATCTTTTTGCCCCATGAAAAGCTTTACCAGCTTATTCCACACTACTGCAATAGCCAGGTCAGAGGCTCCTGTGCATAAACACAAATCTCTTCACACACACCAAACAGACACCTCGTCTTTAAGCGTGTGGGCAGAGCCTAATCTTTTTCAGAGGAGGATTTAGAGAGATTAAAGTAAACTGGTTTTAAACAGTACTTTTCTCAAATCGAGTGAAGAGGTAAAAAAAAAAAAAAAGGAAGGGAAGGGGGTTCTTACACAGCTTCCATCTCCAGGTCATCCTCATCATCCTGAGAAAGCTGTAGATAAGGGTTGTCTGACGCTGGACGGAACTTGTACCCAGTGAGGACAAAGAACACAAGCGTGGCCATTTCATCCAGCAGCTGCAAGTGAAGACACAAGGTTGAAGTTCAGTCCTGTAATGCTTCGTGGTCACACAACATTTCTCCTCATTCATAAGGTTCAAGGTTTAATGGCCAAGGAGCCTGTGCCATAGCAGAAATAAAGCAATTGCTGCCCTGTTATCATTAATCCCAGGCTAAAGGCTGTCAAACCCTTTGTTCTTTCAGCTTTCCCTGTCATTTTAAATACAGTTACAGTTCTGTCCATCACTTCAGAGCTTTCAAAGAACTATGGCAAGACTTGGCTTTTAAATGAGGGGGGAAGGGAATCATCCCTAAGTTATTTGGTATTTTCAACAGTTAATGTATTCCAAGGACTCCCTGCACAGTTACCTGGATTATATGTTAAGAAACCAAGTATTTAAAAGTCACCAGGCAATAAAGCCTGTAGATGGAAGAGCAAAAGCCTAATTCTCTGGCTCCCTGGGGCCTCAATTACATAGGGCAAACCTGACTAATTTTTTTTTTCTCCTTTGTATGTTCTTGATTAATTTCCTTCAGACATCTTTAAATTGAAAGACTAAAAAAAAGAAAAATCAATAATGCAATTACTTTCAGACATCTCATGTATAATCCAGCAGGCTCACTGGACAAACATAAGACTAGAAATGTATCCCTTCACCTTAAGCATATCACTGATAAAAATCAGGAGGAGACAGGAGGCAGCACTGGGCTTTGAGATGTGCTACTAAAACATGAGGACCAATTTATAGATTTATTTGGTGCAGTTACATTTAAAGAATAATAGAGAAAAAAAAAAGGCCAGGAATGGATGTATTTTCCTTTGCTGGCAAATACCTGGTACAGCCATTTCCACTGGAATGGAACAGCAATCTTTATGAGAATGGCAATGATCCGTGTGAAGTAAATGTAACACACAATCTGGGAAGGGAAAGGAGAAAGCGTGATGAGAACAATAGCACCGTCCTTACAGAACCTCTTTTTCCAGAAAAATAGCTCAAGCAATTCCCAGACAACTCCTTATGTCAGACTGGCCTTATTATGCTCCTCAATAAACATGGAAGATATAGGCTGAGGGCTCTACTGCTTGTTCAGCATCCAAATTACTCCAGCTGTTGGTAACACACTCATGTTACAGCAGGAAATGCTTTAAGTATTACGATTGCATAGGACTCGAAGAATCACTCTTGTGATTTATCACTCTTACCAGTTATAAGAGCCTGAAATGAGGCTGTTGGAAATCATTAAGAAGCCTGTGTTCTCCTGAGAGATATACCCATGGCTCCCACTGACTTCATCACAATCTGCACACATGCATCTCAAGGCACCATTTGGTCCCAAGTTTAATTTTTAGCAAGTTTACAGTATGTTATTCAAGCCCATCAATTCAACTGGCAGCTCAAGCTGTCTCCAGAGGAAATCAGGAAGCATTACAAATAGCTGGAACCAATTTAAAGATAGACAGAAGGATGCAACAACTAGGAAAAAAAAGGGAAGTTGCTTTTAGGATTGTAAGCCAGTTGACCAAGACGCCAAAGCACAGAGCTAGGATCACCTCCACCACATCCCACATCCACCAGCTGTGGTAGCTTCCAACATGTATTCTATTTAAGGGTTTGAACAGCTTCCAAGTGCTCTGCACGCCTGTGTACAGGTGTTTTACTCACCATAACATAGTAATGTCTGAAGAGCTTCAGCTTTGCTAGGTTAATGGCAGCTATCAAGAGAACACAAAAGTCCATCAGAAAACTGTTAAAATGAGGCAGTTCATTTTTATGCTTGTCTGCAGGGAAGGCAAGTGGTCAAAAGCAGGACTCAGTTAATCCCAGACTAGAAATGTTTTCTCACACCCCACTGGGCACTCCAAGGAGTTTCAGACTGGTGTGTCCACACACTGGACAACTGTCAGGCTGGGGTGAATTCTCTCTCAAAGAGAGAACTCAGATTGCTTTTACACTAAATTTTATATGCACACACTCTGCAATATAGAGCCTTCCTCTACCCATGTACAGCCAAGTAGATGCAGTCACCTCACTCCTGCCAGAAGGGCCACACCACCTGACACCACCTCCTAGAAAGTTCCTGTCTTCTCTGGACTCCTTGCTGACCTGAGCAACTCTGAGCAATCACAGCTCTGGGAACCACTGCATCCTGTTGAACTGCAGCACAGGCATTTTAGCATCTACGCAGGATGTTCGTGGCTCTGTCACAGCTTACAAGTGAAATGGGAAATCATCCTAAACAGTTATTAAACGCAAGTGTTCCAGTCACAAGCCATGTAAGCCAAGGCCCCGGGCGAACCTCCGTGCGTTGGACAGATCCCATCGGCTGCAGGAGCACAGCAGACACTCAGTGAACGAGCTGAGGTCAACAACAGATGGAACAGCTGTCAGCTCTGGTTTGAGAGGCAGGTTTTATACGTGCAGCAGGATTACAAACACAGACTCCTGATGCTTTTGTGACAACATGAGAAGCAAAGAGTCCAAGATATGTTGACAGCGCACAGAGACGCAGCTTATAGCCAATGATACAAGCTGCCAGTTAGAAAATGTTGCCACATATTTACTGATAGTCCCTCCAAGCCCTCAGAATGTATTTAACAGATGTGGAAGTGCAATACATTGTGCTTAAGTTCACCTGCACCTCCTCACAGAATTCACCCCCAGCACAGATTTATAAAAGGCTGCATGTGTTTGCACATAAGGTCTTCCAGGTTCACAAGAGAGAAAAATATACTATTACACGTGAGGAAGAGAAGGGTTGATAGCTCCCAAAGAAATGCTTCGCTTCCTGGGACAAAAACAAAGCAGCTTTTCTTAAAGAAAGGCAACATCAGATACACTGCTCCAAATAAACTCCTGTAGCTTCCCACTACAGAAACTACAATGAAGTCAGGCAATATTCTGTTATAGAGATAATTTGTATAATCCAGAGATCACGAGTCCCTTTCCAGCTTATATTTAGTGTTCCATGAGAACCACTGAAAGCTACCGACTCCTTGAGACAACACAAACCCTCCTCCAGCAGAAACACTCCAAGAGCAGCACATGACTAACAGAAGGCATGATGACCTGATGCTAAAAGCTTTTCCCAATAGAGTTGGTGAAAGATTAAAATGTGTAAATATGCATTAAATTGTAAAGCAATATTGTCCTATTTAAAGGAGAGCTGCATTAAGTGTGACCATGAAGATCTTGTGATTTCCCACACACCGGTTTGCACACAGAAGGATCTATTTTGAACTCAACGCATCCAACTTCAGGAACTGCCACCAACTGGTGCAGTGACAGGCCATGAGAATTACCAGGCTTTGTAGTTCAAGAACACCAACTCAACAGCTGTGATTCAAACTGCCAGTCCATCAGTGCTTTACAGTCAACAACAGTGAGCTGGGGAGTCATTTCTGTTGGATTCATGCAGTGCAGAGGATGAAAGGACAGCAAAGACCTGGCTGCCAAGTGAAGTGTCACAGTGCCACCTCTCCCAGCTGATGAAGCACAGCTCAAGATCTCACCTACTCATCATGATAATCAATACCAAGGAGTCATAAGTTGGTATATCCACCCATCTAGAATGTCTGAGCCTGGGAAAGAAGGGTGAAGGAAGGAGAAAAGGCAACCACCACCAAGCAGAAAGGCAAACAAGTCACCTGTGGACACTGGCTTGCTGATTTATTAGAACCAGGTGCTCTCTTCTAGCTGCCTCAACAGCAGAAATACTTCTCTCCACTGTCAGATACTCAAGTCATTAATGCATGTCTACAAAATTCTGCCAGTTTTTTTTTTAAACAACTCAGTTACAGGACACACTGTTCTGGAGAAAATCTAAAATCATCACTGCTTGGCATCAGCAGCCTATGAATTGCTTCTTCACAGTCTGAACGTGCTCCAAGCAGTAATATTTGAGTCCTGCTGTCCTGGACACTTGAAGACTTCTGTTCACCTCAGCCTGGCAGCCCAGGTACTGACAGCAGCACTTGCAGGGAGTGAGGCTTGGCCAGCAGCTGTCACTTCCAACTTGAATCACTTGCAGGCCCGACCTGTAAAGCTGTGATAACACAGCAGCAATCACAGCAGGCAGTAAAGGTTGGGTAAATTTATGTTTCGAGTATGATAACCATTCTGCAAAGAACAGTACTTAACTGCAGAGAAGGGAAAAAAATAAAATTAAAAAGAGACTTTCTACCAAAGGTTTTACAAATGAATTCATACCTGTGTTCCATCTCTTTCATAGGGTAATTAAAAAGATGAAAGCCATCTTTCCAAGAAAGACTTATAACATCTGTACCTTGCTTCCCTCAGTTTTCCCTCTGTATCACCATTTACTTTAACAGCTTGTGTCTGCAATAGCCTGATCTGCACTGATCAAAACACAGCACACCCCAGTATTTTGATAAGCAGTCTCTTTTTCAGATTGCCCCGTGCTAATTTCCAATGCTGACATTGCCTGTAAGATGGAAAAAGCAAAGCTGGACCATCCACTGCAGCCCTGCACACCACACAACAGCTTTTTGATGAATACATCTGACCTTTCCAGAATATGTATGCAATAACAACCCCAGGACTGCAGCTGAGGGCACAGGGGGCTCAAGCCCAGACAATATAGTACAAAAGGTAAACCCATAATGCAGCAAGAGAACACACTCAAGTACAGCTGAGAATATCTCTACAATGCTTTGCTTGCTCTGCTCACTCTGGGTGCATTTGAGATGTGACCTGTGCCATTATCGAATTGCAAATGGAAGTTTTCTATTCTCCCCAGTGGTGCAGCACACATGTAGATCTAGACCTCAAAACAGCAAGTCTGAGCAGTGTGGCTCTACAGTCTCTAGAGCACTCTGCTTAAAAGCACTCCTGTACTAGAAAGAGGAGGGCAGACAGACACAGCAACACTCATGTCATGCAGGAGAAGGTGGCACAAACTAGTTCATCTTGAATATCTCCAAATACATCAGCCACTTGGCACAAAAGGTCTCCACCAGGGTCAGATGAAAGTCCAAAGTACAGGATAAGAAATGTATCTCCAACACACAGTTACTACATCAACCCCGGACAGCACCTGGCAGTGGTGCTGAGCTCAGCCAAGCAGAGGCTGCCCTGCACCACCAGGCAGGACCAGGCTCTTTGTTCACAGCACTTTCATGGCACAGCAGCAGGAAAACACTGAATACTGCAAGTGGTTCTTCCTGCCATGGGGGCAAGCATGAGACCACTAATGGTTATTTGCCTGCTACACAGAACACAGGGAATGTTGCCTGGGAGCTACACACTGCAATCTATTTCCCCTAATTCTGCTGCCAACTGTGACATGCTGCAGCGCTCCAGGAAAACAGCAAACCATGATCTGCGTGTGCCGTGTCACATTCTCATCACGCTGTCACACACAGAGGTGCCAGCAGAACAAACTGCAGCAACTGTTTTCAACCCCCATTCCTCCCTCAAACAACAGATGACACGATGACTGGAGTGGGTTATAAGACTTAAGATGTCCAGTGACCAAGAGCTTGGCATTTCAAACAAAATAATATATAAATAATATAGATACTCCCTCTCTTTTCTCATGATGCCCGTAAACAAGGTGGTGGCAGTTGAGCAGCTTTGCAGCCTGAAGGATTCTAGGTCAGTTTGCAAGGCTGATTTCCTTAAATCTACAAGACATTTGCAATGCAGATCTAGGAACGGACAGAGAGCACAGGCTCCCACCTGAAGGAAGATATAGTGACAGATCAAAGAGGTGTAGCTAAGCACTCGCTTAAGTCTGAAGGTGGCGATTTTTAAAGGGGAAGGAAAAAAGCTTCTAAAAATGGGATGTTTACACCCACTGTTGTGCAAGATAAGAAGACTGTGTAGGTCAGACTTACTGCTTTAAAGATCACCTTCATGGGAAAAAAGCAAACAACCAGGCAGCTCAAACTGAGCTGTATCACTGTGCCATGTCTACTCTTCACTATCAATCCACAGCATCTGTGTATCTAAGGTCTTCCTGGATAATTATGGCTTTAGACCCATTCCTCCACCTTTTCTACTTTAGAATAACTTCAAGTAATCTGGTTTAAATGACTATCAGCTAGTAACTCCAAATCACTGCCACTTATAACAAGAGAACAAGACAAACAGTCAGGAAACACCACCAAGATACCAAGCCTTAAAGTCCTGGAGTTGTTAATTTTAACAGATGCAAGGAAGCAAAAATAATTTCCCTCAGATCTCTCTCACCAGCTAGAAGGTCACCAGGAGTCTCAGTGCCAGGAAAAACAACTAGTGAATGTATAGTGTGTAATTCCCCAATACACCCTATAAGTTAATGAAGCTACAGGGAAAGCAGCCTTTGACCAGACAATAAATCCCAGCAGGCAACAGCCAGTCCAACAAGGACTGTCTGCACAAGATCCAGTTTAACCACAGGACAGGCAGTGCAGCACTTAAATTGCATGTAAGAGGATCCAGTAATTTTTACTACTTCATGAGAAAACTACCTTCAACAGCAAGTAAAAAATGCTGGTGATTTGAGAGTTAGTGATTTGAGAGGTTCTATTCTTCATATGAGAAGCTGAGACACTGAGCAGCACCTCTGCAGAACAGGGCCTCCAAGGGAAGCCTCCAGAGCAAAGAGGATGTGGTTCTAGTAAAGACTATTCATTGATGAGCGTAGCACGAATGATTTTACATTTGACAGTGCAACCAAATCACTTTTGGTTTTCTCAACAAGACACAGTAACAGCATGACATCATTAGGTCACATTCTGCTTCTGGCATCACATTGCCATCCACTTGCTCCCCATGGGCTCCTATCAACAGCCTCTAAACAGTCAAAACAGATTGTGTTTCACAAGTGAGTCCCAGCACTGTGGCTCTCCTGGCCACAATCTGCTGTCAGCCTATGCAATGTTTCCCCTGAAAATATTTTCCTTAGATATTGTTTTATTGTTAGTGTAGCATAACACAGTTGCTAAGTCCCTCCCAGTACACAGTTACTGAACTCGCAGGATCTGCACAACCAGATGGCAACACCAGTAGGTAAAGCTGGTAACAGCAGTGATCCACAAGCAACATTCACAATAAAGAGCATCATTACCCATGGAGAACAACACAATACAGAGGACTAAAATAGCCCTTAAGGGCTGCTGTGCATAGCACTGACTAACTGTAAAGAGACAGCCATTTCCTCTCAAATTAACATTTTCTTTTACACACCACAGTGCATCCTTCAGAACTGCTTGGGTTCACTCAGATCTGGATTCCACTGGTTATGAAGGACAGTGGACAGGTCCAGCCTTGATGCTGAACATCCCTGCTGTTGGCCACCTCTCCTTCACTCAGGATATCTGAAGTTAAGCAAACTCCATAGCACCATCTTGTGATAAGAACCAAGGTAGGCCCGGGGAGATCACCTGGGGCCACACGGATCCGGCACCTGTGCCTCAGTTACATGCACTAACTGCTGTGTGCTCAACACCAGGATAGTCAGATCCATGGCCTCCCAGGAAAAACAACCAGGCCTGACATATGTGAAGTCCTCTGTTCAGAAGATGCTTCAAGGAGCATCTAAATTTGAGCACTTTTTAAGTAAGGGCATAAATACTCCAGAACATACGCTCAGTGGACAACGTGTAACAAATTCATTGGTGAATGTCACTGAACCCAAGTGAACACACTGATAAGAAAGCTACCAAGAGCATTAATGTTACATTATTAACACTGACCCTTATTACATTTTTTTCTATGAGAACTTAATAATTGTCCACCTTTAAGTTTTGAGGGGTTTTTTTTTTGTGTATAGGGTTGTTATCTGGGGGCTTTTTTAACAGCTCGGAACATAAAAAAACCCTCAAATTCGTTGTAAGTATTGTTTTAATTTAACAGATGGCAAAAAAAAACCAACCTAATCTGTGGTCTGAACAGAGCTGAGTTCAGTACCCAGCCTTATACTTCACCTACAGAGACAATCACTGCAGTGAAAGCCAAGGAAGTGGCTGGAAGAAGTATCCAGACCTGGGAGTACATCTCCAGAAAGGAACGACAGGAGCTAAAAGATAAGGTTGGGTTAAAAATCTGTTGCCAACAAATGACCTTCTACAAATGGAGCTTCTGAGAAGAATAAGCCACTAAGTGACAGAAGATTGAAATGGCTGCCTGCTTCCAAGGAAATCAGTGCTATGCTCCAGAGCTCGTATCTGAGGAACTAATTCAGAAGTGAGCAGGTAAGGCAGGAAAAGCACACACTACAGCAGCTGGACTCGGGCTGGCCTTCCACCCATCACCTCACTTTCACTGCTACAATCAACATCACTCCACTTCCCACAAGCAGCCCTTGGAGCTGCTGTACAAACATGGACAAGTCAAGAATTCTGCTACACTGAATGCCAAGTTATGTTTTGTTTCATAATGAGGTTTGATTCCCTCTATTTTGCCAGGAAGATAGTTCTGCAGAGATTGAAATAAGGGGGTCTACTTGGATTAATACTCAGCAATTCTGGAATTCATTTCTAGTTCTGCTTCTGAACATTCAAGTGAGAAAAAAATGGCAAATCTGTCAAGATGATTTGCTCTAGATGTCATGTTTAGCTCAAGCACAGAGAGCTGTGCAGGCAGCAGAGGAGGAGTTACACATAGCGGTTCTGATAGTCAAAGCAATACATGAAAAAGGTCATTTTGCAAAAGTTATTCCCAAGAGCCCATTGAGGAAAAGCAGAGTGACACTAAAATAGTGTAGATTTACAGTTTTAGTTTACATATTTTGAATTAGTATGGCGTGATTGAAATTCTGGCACTATGACATGAGGCATAAAACAGGAAAAAAAAGACAAATTACTTGCCTTTCCCATCTGTTGCTGAAGCCTCCTGTAAATGTCTTATTGACCTGAAAAATAAAAATAAAGAATAGATTAGCTAGAAGTTTTACACTCCCTTTCCACTGCAGTCCCCTAGATCACTGACACGTTTTGTTAGCTCTTTATGGCTGGGGTGTGATCAGAATTAACTGTGCTTGGCACTGCACACACTTCACCCTCATGCCCCCAGCTCAGGCAGTTTAGCTCAAGTATCTGTTTCCTTGGGATTAAGAAAGCAGATTGCTAAAGCCCACTTCAGCCTACAGAAAGGTTTGTGGGAGGCAGGGAGGGAGGGAGAAACTGGGGCATTTTCCAGCATAATGCTTTCCACTTGTAAAATTAATCTGAGCCGCTCTTCAGAGAACTGCCAAGCATTTGGCATCTTACTGCTCTTTTAAGCTATTTTCATTTAAATAGTTGATTACAGCTTACACATCTACATAGGCAACTTATGTAACAGAAACTACCCTGCAGGAATGTAAATCCAGGGGCCAAGTCTTAGTCACCTTGCTCACATGAATCATCCCACCAGCTGCAGTGACACTACGCAGATGAAAAAGGAGCAGGGTTTTATGTCATGGGCTTCACTGCCAGTTTATGTTGGCACCATGGCAATGCAGGAACATTGGTTGCACACTATAAACAGTCACAGGACAGCTCACCCACGTGCATTTGTTCTTCAGATACAGTTCCTTTCTGGAAAAGGAGTTTTGTACCAGCCTATCACTAGGTTGGACTCACGGATTTCAGCACTAGGGAGCAAGAACTGCAACTGCAGAAGTCACTTCTATCATAGGAAATCAGAGTCTGGCTACCAGTTTTATTTGCAATACCCAAATATCTCAAGCTCAGAGCTGCAGCATTTTGACTGGAGAGGAGGAAAGGACAAGTGAGCAGTGCAAATTTCTTGGAATACGTTTCCCAGCCTTGGCAGAAGGCCACCAGGACTGTGCAGGGCTTTGCCTTTACACAGAATACAACTGGGAAGGGAAGGACAGCTGAGAAACCCACCATCATAAGTCAAGCTGAAGCTTATTTCCATCTACTGAGCAACAGAGTTATCTGAAAAACTAGAGTTACACAACTGGGAGAGATGACATGTTACCAGACATTTATATATATTATGCATACAGTTTGCATTTCAGAAAAAAAATAGAGATACTGGAGAAAAAGAAGAATATTCTGTGTTTACAAACCAAGGAGACAGAAGCTCCTTCATATCTTCCCTTAAACCCAGCTGTTTATCCAATTAAGACAAAATGCATTTAGAAGAGAAATGTTCTGGATAACTGGCAAGAAGCAACAATAGTGTTTATCTGAATTATCTGTGTTTTGGTCGGGTTTTATATAACCAACATTATTCCTTGCCAAGTAGAGTGGAAGGAAGGGCGGGGAAATGCTCCCTGTGGGATTATTTCTTCTAAACAGTCAAATAAACATGCAGCTACTCTGCTTGAAGGCAGCCCTGATCTTAGACAACAATATTGTCTTAAAACGTAGCAGTCTAGTTTTTAATCTCACTCAGTGAAGCAAAATCCCATTTTTCAATTTAGAGAGTCAACACTTGTGCAAAAATCCAAGTTTCAAAAGCCCTTCCAGTCTGCACTGTGCTGGCCACATTTACATCACTACCCACCCTACCTTATCCCCACTAACATCCCCAAAACCAGTGTCTTCCACAACACTTGACTGAAGTGTCAGGGCTTATAAGGTTTTAAAAAAGGTAACAGAATGCTCGACTCCACAGGACCACTGACTTCTTTTGCTCCATAGTATCCGGAGCTCTAACGAGCTGTCAACGCCCATTCATTCAGAAACAGCTCAAGCCACCAGGGCTCAAACCACACAGCACATACAGCAACTCACCATACCACTGGAAACAGGATGGCTCCACAGCACAGCAAGTCCACCAGGAAAAGGATTTCTTTCCACAGGCCATATTCAGTCGTGCCCTCCTCTGTTGACTCTATGATAATGTAGGCCACGTTCGCCAGCACCTGCACAACGAGACACGTTCCATGGCTTCAGAAACTTTCCAAGGAGACACCAGATGTGTGTTGCCAGCTCAGCAAAAGCCCAGTCAGTAACATCAATAATTTTTCCTGCAGCTCTACGTCAAGAAGTCACACGTTCAGCAACATCTTCTCAAGGTTTACAGAAATCAAAACTGATTGGGACTTATTCCTGCTGACATTCAGAAAATAGTTCTTTTGTTATATATTGTGCTGAATCTACTGTATCAGTAGAGAAAAGGAGAGCAAAATCTGATTGTTTTATATATAGAAGCAGGACTCTGCAGATGCACATACGGATGATAGTTTAAGCACATAATTCTAAATTAAGCCAATAATTCAGACAGGTCATCAACCATTTTTTGTACTCCACACCTGAGCTCTGTAAGAGCCTCAAACACTAATTCTATACTTCTGGTTTTGCAGCTGGGTAAGGGATTTCATGAGGAAAGGCCAAAAAACTGTTCTACCTACAAAAAACAGAAGTGCTGCTCTCCTGTGTACTTCAGTTCCTGGACCAGGAGACTGATCGCTTTGAACACACTGGGAATGTTTCCCTCAGACCCACCAGGCCTACAAGTCCTGGGTTTCCCATTTTTATTTCCTGAAGTCACTCAAACATTTCAGAAGTGACAGCTTTCATTTAATTTCTTTGCAGTCTAGTACTGTTACCCAGCCCAAATGTTGCCCCAGCATGAATATACCTTCCTTACAGCCACTTGTTCATTTGCTGAAACTATTTGATCACCATTATCTCATGCTCAATATAGAGGGGAAAAATAGGGAAAATTACAGAAGTAACTTCTAGCCCAAGAAATTCCAGCTCAATTTATACTGTAACTGATACAAGCAGTAAATATGTGATATTATGTGAAGTTTTCACAGCCTTTTCCAGTCTGCAAAAGCAGTTCTCCCCCACGACAAGAAATATTGACACCCCTCAGTCCTCACCTGAAGTGGGATGACAATCATGAAAATTTTTTTGTCTTTATCTGACAGGATGTGTTTAATGAAAGCCCAGCCTGTGCCAATGAGGGCGATGGTGATGAACAGAAGGGCACCCTTCAGTCTGCAAGAGAAACAGGCATTGCAGTGAGAGACTTTATCACACTTCCTCTTGTGCCCAGGTTCTCTCCCACAGCCAGTAAAGCCACAAACCCAAACAAATGCTTTGCTATTCATAATTTTGGCAAGCACTTACCCGTCCCACAATAGTGGAGCAGATGTACTTGCCTACAACTGTGCATCACAGAGCAGTATTAGGCTTCATTCACAATTGTCAATAAATGCAATCTTTTCCTGGGGGAATCATCCATTCACCATGGTGAACAGCAGCAAACACAGGCAGCTGTGCCCTCTTACCATTCACACCAAGAGCAAATTAGACACTTGAATATTAGTGTGAACAAAGGAAAGCAAAGCATTTGTTATCCTTTTACTCCTCTACCCACAGAAGTGCCAATTCTCTGCAGCTGCCCTCTGTAAGTGGAGCTTTCCCCTTCACTCAGGGCTGATTGCTGATTCTTTGGTACTGTGGTCTGAATGAGAAGACA
Source organism: Lophotriccus pileatus (assembly GCA_035583135.1). NCBI lineage: Eukaryota > Metazoa > Chordata > Aves > Passeriformes > Tyrannidae > Lophotriccus > Lophotriccus pileatus. Next base: position 5,018,022 of record JAWWES010000038.1, read on the forward strand.
ACAATTTCCCAGTTTGCTCAGGAGGGAGGCAAGCCCCACAGGCAATTCATTCTATTGTCTGAATCTATCACATCCATCCTCTGACATACTTACAGGTGAGTGATGTAATAAACAACAGCCCAGCCCTCAATGGGAAATCCCTGAGAAGAGATGTAGTGATAGTCGATCTGGAAGCAGAAAATACAGCACTTTACAAGCTGCTCTTCAGCACCCCACCCTCTATAACACAGATCTGCTTGACAGCCACTTCAAGTTTCATTTCCCAACCCAGCTCTGTCACATTCAGAGATCACTTCCTCCCAACACATTCCAGTTTTGTTTAGCAACAGTGAGATCATTTCCACTTGCTGCATCTCCTAAGTGTTAGTGGATGTATCTCGTACAATCTACATCCTTCCCACACACTCCTATGCTTAGCTATACTGAATCAACTGCATTTGGAACCTATTTATTCATTCATTGTTCAAGTTCAGTTGCATTCCCTGAACTAGAGACTTTCTAGTTTCACTGTCACTGGAAGCCAAATTCACTTCGTTAGTCTCCAAAAATATTTGTAGCAGCTATTTTACCACAAACATGAAGGTGAAGATCATGGCTGGCATAAACACTCAGGGATTAAATGCCTGCCATTACATTTGCTGAGATCTTTCCAGTGGAAAGGCAAAGTCAATACATTTCACAGACTGTATCTATTGAAAGTCTTAAAGCTGATACGGTGAGGTCTGTTACCACACACCACAATACTTCCCCTACAGCACTGCCCTTGAATTTTACAAACATTCATCAAGGTTTCCATTTATTAACATTCACAGCAAGCCATGCAGCTGAGGCAGCAGCACAGCTCAAGCTTCCAGGCCAGTCTCAGATGGCCAAAACATCACAAATTGTGGCGCTCATTAAACCCTCAACCCTTGCTGCTTCAACACTTCAGGCCATGATCTCAGTTTGATTTAAGGTCAGAATTTGCTGATGAAAACTGAACCACTTCTACCAAAGAGCTACAGTTCAGTTCCAATGCTTCTGTATTAAGGACATGCCCTGGATTCCATGTTTCTACTTTCCCAGGTGAACAACTTCAGCAGAGGCGTTACACGTACCGCATGGAAGACCAAGGACAGCGATTTTGTGAAAGGAAGGGCTGCCATGAGCCAGTGAATCTTAAAGACATCATTTCTGGGAAGAAAGAAAAGAAGGAGGAGCATCAACGAAAAGTCATCAGTAAAAAATGGTATTTCTTTAAAGCCTTTAAATGTCAAACAGTCACCTCCAGGCTGAGCTGACCATTAGTGTAAAAGGATTCCCTTTAACTGCAGTTTCTGCAAAAACCTGAACAACAGTCCAACTACATGTTATAAACCCCTGATTTTTACACTTGGGTTAATTAAAAATAGTAATGAATACACATATCCTGCATATATAATCTTAATTGTTAGATAATTTGCTAAACATACTTCAAATGCCTATCACTCCACCCTGCAGCCCAAGTCCCTGCACCACATCACCAGGTGAATTCCTGAATACCAAATCATCTGATCACCAAATGAACTTCAAACTACCAACACCGAGGCCACCAAGTGAACTTCAGACTAACTCAGAGGAAAAGCCAACACAGAACCACAGGTGCTGCTGCCTTCCTTTGCTATGTCATAACTATTAAGCAGCAGAGGTTTCAATTCAGAATTCCTATCACTTTCAACTGCAATCAACATGTTTATACCTCTCTACTGCCATAAGTTTCCGTTTCCCATATGAAAAAGGTGAACAAATTTTTCTTATTTATTTTCAAGTAGTGTTCTCCTTTAGAAATCAACTACAGGAATTTCCTGACTATTTTTTGCCACAATATAGTTTAATGTGTCCACCACATGAAGAATTTTTAACGTAAGACTTGACTTTTTAACAACATTGACAGAAGCAGTTTTCAAAAATAAACTGGGTGTATTAAGCGTACAATATTGAGCCATATTTGGAGTGATTAAACCCATGAATTAGGCATTATAAGAGAAGGAATAAAAAATAAAAATCAAACAAGGTAGGCCCCTACTTGTCACTGACACCCAGCTAACCTGCTTACCTGCGTTTACGAAGTATGTGGATCCACACAGTCCCAGACAGGAAAAAGAACATAGCCATGGAAATGTACAGTTTGGGCAGTGGGATTTCACCGGCTGAGAGGTAGCTTTCAGGATTCTTTTCCGTAATTTCTATCTGAATATTAAAGGTGTGTTACATTTACAGTTGAAAAAAGACTTCTTTTTTTAAAATTATTGAGTTAACAATTACAGTTCACAATCAAATTCACCCATTTAAAATGAGCTTTTCTGAAGAGTGACTGCTGGGAGACTTAAAGAAAAAAAAAGAATCAAAGCCAACTCTTTATCCTCAAGACTCCCAAAGCATTTTGCAAAATTACTCCCACAAGAATAACCTCCTTGAAAAACAATGTTTCAGTTATGCAACTTAATTGAGAAAGGCAAAGTAGTTTTCCTAAAGAATAGTTCTTCCCTCTCCCAAACTTCACAGCTTGCCCACCTTTGATTCAGAAATGGTATCTACAGTATGCTGCCAGCCTGTTACCCTGTGACTGAGAAAACAGAAGCATTATTTAGCATCCAATTTATGCCCCCAAGTGGCTTGATTATATGTAGGAGGACTTCAATAAAATAATGCATTAGGACTAGTTTGCAGTCCTGACACTCCAAGTACATCCACGCAGGTTAGTTATCCAGGTTTTCTTCTCTTTCCAATTTCTTCAGCGGATCAAACAGCAATTTAAGAAGTTGGTCTTCTAAACATACAATTTAACCAGCAGATTTGAAGTAGTCCAGGATGAGTTAAGTCAGGGCTGCTAAGTTGTATCACCTACAGGTTCCCGGCATTAACATAACTATGTAAAAAGCAGTTCAGGGGGCTGATCTGGCTGAGTTACCTCAGTCAGTGAGAGGATTCGTAACAGACTGGCTCATTATACACCAGCATGATCACAGGAAAGAGAAAAAAAGGGGAAAACCCAAGCTGTGATAATGCCCAAACAAATATAGGACCAAACCCTTGGATATCAAAAGAGATGAGACATTTGCTAGAACATATTGCCTTTAAAATATGCATCTAACACCATAAAAACACATCTTTAATTAGGCCAGAACAAGCGATAACACTGAATTCACAAATACCAACAATTTAGATTGCAGCAAGAGCCTTAATATGTGCAATGACGTAAAGAAAAAAGTGGGCTTGAGTGCAGCAAAACACAAACAGCTGTTTTAGCTCCCATCCCCTTACAGGATCCAGTCACAACTGTATACACTGAACCCAGCCCACACTCACTCTTCAGACTTTCAGACATTGCTACAAAACTAGTATTTTAATTATTTTTACAGGAGTTGCTTCCTTCAGAAATGCCTCTGCAGAGATGGATGCACAACTCTGAATCACTTCCCACCCCATATGTGCTCTCGTGTGCAGTGTGGGCTCAGTTACAAGCTGCAGTTGAAAGCTGTACCCCTCAGTCTAAGTGAATGAGTTAATTCTGCTCTAGAAGCCATACTCACATCGAGGCTAAATAGCAGCTGATCATTAGCTGGCCCCTTCTTGCCAACACACTTATGGAAATACAGGCTGTAGAGACCCTCCTGGCTATCCGAGCTGATGTTAAAAAAGAACTGCAATTAAAGAACAGGAAAGTCAGCATTCTTCTCATTCACAACAGGGTTGCCCTGGTAAGAAGCCATCTCTACTGAAGCATGAAAGAATTCAGTCATTTGGGGTCACTTGGTTCCTTTCAGCAAACGTGCTGTTCTAGGGGATAGCAGCATATCTGGGAATTTCAGCAGAATTCCAGATGCAAAATCTTTGCACCTATCTAGGATTATGTGCTCTGGTTTTCCAAGCCTTTTAACTATCAGTGTTTAACTCAGTTCACAGAGAAGAGATAACAAAAAGTGTCATATATTTAACATCGTGAAGCATAAATTTTTGATCATACGTGCCCTGAAGCATAAGGAGCCTTTCTGTTCCTCCCCCAACTATGCAAATTGTGATAGCTCTGGAAATGAGATTTGTGTCAGATAACAGAATTTAAAGTGTGTTGGTTTATAGCAACCAACCATCACAAGAGAAACAGGCTGCTAAAACAAAGCATTAATCTGGTTTCATAGAGAATATCTCCCCCTTGAATCAGTCAGGTCACAGCAGTTTGTTATTAGCAATTTGTATGCACTAGTGGCATCACGGTGAACTTTAATATGCTAAGATTCACAGACTGTGATATTTAGAACAGCATCACACCAAAGCCAGTTTAAAAGCAGCTCCCACACAAAGAGATTTCCATCACTGATTCTTAGCTCAGTAAGTTTTTGAGTGGACTCTTGTTATCAGAGAGACATCCATACTAGACTTGTACTTCTCCAAAGTAGTACAGTGAAGGAACTGTCTGCACACATTAAGTTTAGACACTGACAGACACCCTACCTGAAATGAAAAAGTTCCTCTGTCATTGTGAACAGGATGTTCTTGTTCTATAATAGTCTGGGAAAAGGAAAAGAGACCTTTAGATTTTTTTTAAGCAGGTAACCAACACATTTGGCTACATCCACCAGACAAAGAAAACTGCATTCTGTGTATTTACAGTGGAGGCTGACAGCAGCAGCAAATATTCTCCACTATCAGGCTGTGATTATACTGCTAATTATACTGGGATATTCCCCCAGATTCAAAGAGAACTGCAGACAGCTTCTTACCTGGGAGGATGTTGTACTGCGTTTGGACTTCTTACCTAGAGATAAAAGCATTAATGGTACATTTAGAGTGCTTGCATTCAGACATCCTCACCTTTTGCACATTGTCAATACCTTACTCACATCTTCCTGCACTTGTCAGCGTGGCAGTTTCCTAGATAATAATTAACAGAGATTGTTCCCCAGTCTCTCCTTACTCTCATAGGACTCTTCCCACAGCTGGCATTCATTCTGAATGCATCCTCAGATGCTAGAGCAGGCTTCTCTACTATTACACCTTCTACAAAAGCCTACCCCAGAAACCTTTCCAACCCCTCCCATGGCAGTGCTGCAGAAGGCAGATGACCAACACCAGATGTAGGTACAGCCATGACTTTTAATGTTAATGCTGAGTACTGTTTGTCTCACTGACTAATCTTAATACATGGTCTGACAAACATGTGGAAGTCCTAATTAACCCTAGGGTGAGAAAAACTTCTCAGCTTTACATTAAGTCCCAGGAAAAAACCCAAGTAACCCCATAAGCAAAGGTGACCTGCCCAGCCAGCAACTGAACTTAAGAAACCTGAGTTGGCAGGAGCCTCCAGTAGAGCAGCATGCTGAGTTCAGAGTTTCACTCTACTCCTATAAGAAGCTTTTCAAACATCCCACTGTATGAGGAAGCACAAGTTCAAGACTTCAGCTTTGCTTTGGCTCCCACACCTCAGTGAACTGCCCATGTGCATGTTACACTTCTGAACACCAGAAAAAGCAAAACTTCAGATCAGTTATCTTCAGTGCCACCCATCCTTGGTTCTTGACTCTTTACAACAGCTGTGCAAACTTTTGAACGGTATCAAAGCTTGTGAACATGACAGGCCAAGACAGACTCAGACCACTTCAGATCAGACTGCTCAACAGTCTGATCTGAGGCCGAAACTCTGCCAGGAAGGGATAACAGGAGCTAATCCCATTAGAGCTGAGATTATAAAATTGTTTCATCTGCTGCTCTGGATGTCAGACAAAGATTTGTGCCTCCAAGAAAAGATTACCAGTACAGTTACTTCTCTCTCCCCTAAGTGATAGACTAGATCTCAACTCTTTAGAGACACACAGACTTGTACAAACATTGGCTGGAAAGGACCTGTGGAGACATTTAATCCAAATTCTGACTACAGCAAATTCTGACCACAACGTGACCACAACACAGTGTTGGATGCACAGCAGTGAGGGATGAGCAGAGAGGGCACACACAGGTCAGGTTTAGTTGTCTTACCTTTCCCATCTGTATTTTCGTTGGTCTTTGGAGGGTTTTTACCAGAATCACTGCTTGGTTCAGAAGTTTTTAGGGGCTTAGTACTTAAGGCAGTAACATTTTCCTCAGATATGAATGAAATTTTAGGTAACAAAGAAGCAGCTTCTGCAGAGAACCGTACCTTTACACTAAAAAACAAACAAAGAGGTTTTAAATACAAATTGAAAGTAACCCAACATTTATCAAGAGGCTATTTGTCACAGCCTACATATACCAAGCAAAGGAAAACCAACTTTTCTTGACTTGCATTTTGTACCACAGAGAACAGGCAAGAACCAGATCATGACTTACAGCAACGTGGCACTGAACTGTGGGAAAAGTCACACTTTACATCAAATACAACAACAGAAGAACAAAATTAAGTTCTTCAGCTTTGGTAACCAGAGTCTCCTTAGAAACTATGCTTCCACACAAACAGTTGAGTTATTCTTGCAAGAGAAAGCAACCCACCCCCAAAGGTACTTCCATAAAATAGATAATTCAAGTCAATAAAATTGCACATCCAGTAAAAGAGCTGCAAAAGTGACCCAAGACTTCAAGTTCATTCCTTCAGCACAATTAAGGTAGGTTGCTGTCACCTCATGTCCCCTTTCCTCTTCAACATGCAGCAAGAATTCTTGGACCAATTTACACTGCAGATTTCTTACTTTTACTCTCAACTAACCCCTTAAAAAAAAGAGCAAATTACATGCACAGCAGCTTTCCAAGTCCTTAAAGAAATCTCAAGGGTTACATTATCTTCAGCTAAAGAAGTACCTTTAAAATGTCATGCACACTATTTACTCACACTTCACTTTGGATTTCCAGAAGCAAAATTACAACAGAGACATCTGGCTCTGGTGTCTTTCTCAAGATACAGTAATCCACTTCTTCATCCTGGTAACATGAGCAAAACATCTCTGAAGCACCCTCTGGTTTATAAGAAATGGGACAGATTCCCCCCCTCCAGGTAGAGGTCTCCATTCTTAGCCCAGCAAGTCGTAAAACCAAATTACCCTTCACATCCTGCCCACACCTAAAGTCCTCCCCTCACCCTTTTTTTTTATTTCTTCCAATCATTCCCAGAGCATGGCAGACTATGAGATGTCCCAGCTTAGAAGAGCAAGTTCACTTGTCTTACTCTTACCAGGTAAGTGGAGAACCCGTCATTCCTTGTTCGATCCAAACTGAACCCCACCTATGAGGCAATTGAGAAGAATCTGTCAAATTGAAGCCAAACCACTGAAAGAGTCAAAGATACTGCTTTCTAAATAAATCAACCTACATTTAAGGCAGAATCCAGGTATTTTTTTCATCATCTAACTAGACATAAAAATTTTCAAATATAATAAATTTGTTGCCTCACCCACATCCAAGAAAAAAAAAATTGATTTAAAAAGCAAACTACATCTAGAGTACCTTGTGTCCCTGAAGATTTTAACTTATTTCAGTATTGTTCCAGGTGCTTTTGCTTGACCAGAACATTTAATACTGTTAGCAATAAGGAAGCTGAACTGTGCAGAAGAGTGAGAACTGAGGTCTGCTTTCCAACATAGCATTTCAGTCTCTCCATTAAAATCTCTAATATAGCAAGTAATGTCAGAGTTCTCTAAATATAAGACTGTCACTGTTCTGGAAACCTACTGACACAATGATCACAAGATGAATTGCAATGCAACAGGACACAATGTGAAAAAAAGCTCCTATCAGAGGAGTGCTTGGGGAGTTGGTGTTCAATCTAAGTTATAGATGTGTGCACTGAGTTCAGCAGAAGATCTGATAAGTTAAAAGCTCATCCTCAAAGCAGAATGGAGAGTGCTCAAGGATAAATCTCAATATACATATCCCCACCAACGGCTCACAGAGGGGACCAAAGCCCACAGCACCCCCACTTTGGATCTGACACCTCAGACAACCGAAGGTCTCTGGTGAAGGGGAATTTCACAGGAGGTTTCCCACAGTCCCTGCACCCAAAGGAACTTACTGATAAACCCTTCATGTCACCAGAGCCCACTGGTGGCTTCAGGGAGAGGTTGCTGACATTGACTCTCATGAAACCATCCTTGAAGAAGCCAAAGGTGTTCAGGTGCACTTTCTGCCTCACATCATCCTGTAAGAAAGGAAAGCAAGCTTACAAATCACATGCAGAATCATCTGCAGTTGCAGACAAAGAGGAAGAAGGGTGACAGATTGACACTTGTATAGTTAGATGTTTTGCATGAATATTCAAGGAGCAAATTTCTTTAGGATACCTTCAGATATAACCAATTATTTCACTGGAATGGACCAACTTTTCCAATATCCTGAACAGTAAAAACTTAAACACGTGTCTGCTAACTGCCTGGCTATACTAATGGGAAATATGGAAGCAAAGAGACTGGAAGAATTTAAACATCTGATTAAACAATATATAGCTACTGAAAAAATCCCAAAGAGACTAGATACATCAACACAGCTATTGTTTGAACACTGACTGCTGTCACTGCAACAGACTGGAGAGGAATTAGGTGAGTTTAGGGATCTTACCTAACCCAGATCTGGGTTTTGGCCAAGTGTTTAGCAAATGCTTTGTCACCCCATCAGATCATCTATGTTAGGCAGGATCAATGTTTGCACAGTCAAGCACCTCACACAATGGCAAACTATGTGTATAGTGTGGATGAGAAAGATTCTTATGTAGTCCCTTTCCTCCAAATAATTTTTAACATACAATAAAAATAATTAAAAAAAATAGAGTAGAATAAATATCAAACCCAGAATTACTTGGGTTAGTTTCTCCAGCAGGAAAATTCCAACATCCTGCTCTGCTCCCAGTTTTAGCTGCAGAATAATTTCCTTCCTCTCAGTCTGGCAAGGAAACTGCAGCAATTGATCCCTTGCCTTGCTCAGCTGATAAAGGGTCAAGTACAGTGAGCTTGAAGGACCTCACATGAAAAGTAGTCAACATCACACACAGCTGCCACATCAGATGACAAAAGGTCATATCCCAGTTACTTTGCATTCATAACACAATAAATAGGTCAGCTGTTGGACCCTCAAACCTACTGGGTCATCAATTGGAAGAAAAGCAGAAACAAAACAGAAATTAAAAAGCAGTTGCAAATGTGATTTAGTGACAACTTGTCAAGTGTTTTAAAAATAAAAGAGAATTGTTTCTTCCTCCTGCTTTTTCTAGGAAAAGATAATCACATTGCAGAATACTCTAAAAAGAGAAAGCTGCTAAAGGCTGACAAACTGTTCTGGAGAAGGTCCTGGAAGAGTGAGCTTATACAAGAACTGTGTAAGTACAAAAAGTTCTCTCTTCCTCTACCCCAGTATTGATTCTGACATCTCTGCATAAAACATTCCTGATGCATAAATCTCACTCGCTGTGATAGCAGAACACTAATCCTCACACAGCTAACCTGTAATCCAGCGGGAATAAGATCGCCCTAACAGAATCAAGTTAACCTGGCAAATAACCAGATGGTTCCCTTAACTTTTTTTCCCTCTTCTGAGCATTGACACATGACTCCCAGCAGATGCTTCATTCAGCTGAGCATTACAGCTCTGCTGTGTTTGGGTTCTAGGTCACTGACTGTGCGTGAAAACAAGAACCCACCTGGTTCTTCTGACACTGCTTTGGATGTCATTTCCCAGTCAGAACAGAAAATTCATCCTGGCTCTTTACAGAGCACAGCACGTGTATTTAACCACATCTGGGCAGAGAAACACTTGCCTGGGGGACTGATTATTTGAAGGGAGCATGGGGGGGATAAACTGTCATTCAGCCACAAGGTGTTTTGCACCTTGCAAACATGAACAGCTTCTTAATCCAGAGCACTTACAAGAGCTGTTCAGTTCAATTTAAGTGTATTTACTCAGTTTACTGACGTGTTCCCCTGCACCACCACCAGATAATTAATATACAATACACATCACTTTCCTCCCCGGTTTTATCTCAGCTTTGAGTGCTTAGAGTTTACAGATTTAGTTCACAAATCCTTCAGCTTTACATGATCCCACACACAAACACACTGTCACCAGTTGCCACCAAGCAACAGCAAGAGCATCTCCTGCTCCACAGATTGACAGCTTAAAGACTTTGGCTTACCAATAATGGTCTCACCTCTCCCGGGAGGTTTAAGGGGTTGAAAGAACCCAGCTTTTATTTATAATCACTCTACTGACCTCAGAAATATTTAAGTTTACAACCAAGGTGTGAACCCATACAAGTGAATACTCCAGAATCCAAGTTGTTAAACACTGTGGTGCCAGCTGGAAGGTTTCTCTTGGAATCTGTAGCTTGGTTACTCACTAACATTAAACTTAACTCCATGTCTGACAAAAGGCCTCGCTCAGACCAACTCCCTTATTCTCTGGGGTGGTTTGTCATTGCATCATGCAAAACAAAAGGCTTCCATGTTATGGCATTTAACTATTAAGACAACAACAAAATCTTATGTTTGGTCAGGAGAATCGTTCCAACCACCAGTTACTCCTGGAATCGTCAGAAAATTGTTTCTGTCAGTCTTCCATAAGTTCCAATTTTTGTAGGGTTTTTTTGTTAGGTTACTAATGAGGTGTTGGGTTTCTTTTTTCATGTCTCATTAAACTAATTAGGCTACAGCAATGCTACTAAGGAAGAAAGTCTCCTCTGTCAAGGTTAGTCTAACAGCAAGATTCAAGCAAATCGTTTTAGAAATAAATTATTTTGTATATTTTTATAAAAAGAATTATTTTTAGAACAGGAAACTGCACGGACTGTTAATTTTTTTTTTTGTCTGACAACAAAAAGCTTCACCTTAGCACGTTAATTACAAATATAGAAAAAAGAAACTGCCCTAACTTAAGCAATAACATCTTGTTTGAGGAAACCCAACATCAAACACTCCCACAAAGCCGAGGCCTTTCGCTTGGCAGAGTGGCAAGGCACACTTACAAGCAAGGAAAGAGCCCACGGCAAGAAAACCAGAGAGGAGACCAAACCATGAAAGGGCTCAGTTGTTGGAGCCTGTGATGTTTACATAAAGGCTGTAAAGCAGGGGATGAAGCAGAAAGGGAGAGACTGTGCTCTAACAATAAGGCTCGTGTTTATACAGGGGGTGGATTGAGGCAATAACTCACTTTCCTCCTCACAGCACTCGGTGGGTCAGCCCTGCAACTCGCTCAAAACACCTGCAGAACTAAAAGCTTACCCCACCCTGGTGGGAAAAAACAGCAAACAGGGCTTAGTAATTGATCCAGGCAGGGAAGGGACACCCTAACACAGACTCGAAGCCACGAGGTTTGCTGCTGAGAACATCTGCTCGAGGCAAGCCTGAAAGTTCTCTACATAAAGGAACCCCCGGGGAGAAACTCCTCAGCACTCAAGCATTTGCCACAAATTCCTCAACACAATAATGTGACCAGCACAAACCTCCTCATTTACTGCTTTAGGGAGAAGTTTGCTTTTCCTGAAGCAGAACAATACTCATGTGGTTGCACTTTAAACAACATAGTCTGGAAAATTCCCCAGAAATAAGACATGAACATCCCCCAGCACTCACTGTAACCCAAAGGCTGAAGGGGAATTCCTGCAGAGTTCTGGCTGTCTCCCTAAACCGGTACAAGAGCACAGCAACACGTTTCCCACTTTATTGAACGCTTCCAACCTTTCTACTGGCAAAATATTGCAAGTCGTTGGCAAACAGAACAAAATCGCGATTCTGAAGACTTACAGAGCCCTCGTGAGTTACACAGAAGTCCTTAAAAGCACTATCCTAAGTGCACAGTTCCTTTGGCACGGAAAAATTGTGCAGCTTTCCAAGCAAAGCACGACAGGAGCTGCACGTGTTCACCGTGACCTCCAGAACTTCCCATCCGCGACCACGAATAACCAGTTTTTCCTCAGATACACTCACAGCACCACACGAGGCTCCTGGGAAGCACACCCAGCAGTGCGTGGAACCGAAACAAAAAGCTGCCAGCACCAGCTCCCCCTGCCTTTGGTAACCGCTTGAGTAGTGCAAAGCAGCTACATCTGGAAGGGCAGTAAGGCAGCCAAAAACAAACCCTTTAAAGTCAATTGGCCAGTGACCAGGACAGGAGCGCAGAACAAACTTAAGAGGACAATCAACCCCCTTTCAGAAGCCTCCCCACCCACTTATCTAACCCAGCCTTCTGCCTCGCTTTTAACAGGACGCGAAGCAGTTACACCTCCAAAACACTGCAGTTCGAGGCCTCTTCATATGTTTTACCCGCAACTGGAAAAGCAGAGAAGGGCTGTGGGGACACGGGGCACAGGGGGCGGGAGAGTAACGGCAAAGGCAGAACACAGCCGGGCCCGGCCGAACTGAGGCGCAGGGGGAGACCCCAGAGCGAAGCGAACAGGAGGAAGGGTCAGGGCCGGCAGCAGGACGACGCTGGAGGAGAGGGAAGGCCGGTCCGAGGCGGCGGGAGGCGCGCAGGGCAGGGCCGGGCCGCGCTCACCGCTTCCCTCTGAGCGAGCCCAGCGCGGCCGGGGGAAGAAGCAGCGGGGCCGGGAGCGGCGCGGACCTTACTTTGAGGGTGAGGTGGTGGACGCGGGCGCTGGCGGGGCCGGCGCGGAGCAGGAACAGGAGGAGCAGGAGCGGGAGCGAGCCCGGAGCGGCCCCAGCGCCGCGGGCCGCCATGTTTGTTCCAGCGTCAGCGTCCCCAGCCCGCGCCGCTTCCGGGTCAGGGCGGGCCACGTGACGCGGGGTGATCACGTGACTCCCTCCTTGCCCCGCCCCCGCGAGGGCCGTTCCCGGTCTGGGATCGTTGGGATGGTTCGGGATGAGATGAAGGGATCCTCTAGGAACGCTGCTGGCTCTGCCGGCGGCTGCTGCGCTGCACGCTCAGAGATTCATCCAAACCATCCCACTCCCCCGCATGTAGGAGTTGGGAGACCCGCTGGGTCTTGCACGGTTGGAACCGAGGCATTCGGGTGTCCAAAAAAACCCTGTAAAATAGTATGGTTCTCCGGCTGGCTGCGGTGGAAAATCACGCTGCTCAGGATTAATAGAAACAATTAATTGGACAAGTTATTAAGAAAGTTACGTCATTTCCAACGCCAGCACTCCAGTACCTGATGAGCAGTTCCTGTCCAGCTTCCTTGGAGCTGGGGTTAGAGCACTGTTTTTTAATATTACCTAAAAAGTAGTAACAAACAAATAGATTTCTGCTTCATTATGGGAATAGTTTGGCAGCTGTTGAAACATTTAAACTAGTACCTGCAGTCCCACTTAAAAATGAAACAACAAGTGGACCTGCTCTCTATGACTTTTCTTGCTCAAACCGAGAGTAACACAAGAAACCAAGTGAACAAGAGCAACAGAAATTGTCTTCTTGGTTAACACATTGCTAAAAAAAAACAAATAAAAATTGAAGGACTGTGGAATAGGAAGCAATGAATGTAAATAAATGTAGTTCTTCAGTGGGGAACCCTGTGCTGTCAGCTCCTGGAATTCAGACATTCTGATTTTCCTTTTCAGTGTATGAAGTAACAACAGCGCAAGTTCTGTTGCCTAAACATAGAGAAACAACTGGACTGGACCAGGTGAATAGCAAAATGCAAATGAGGGTGAAAAGACGGAGAATAATAAATAGCCTTGACCTTTATTTTATCAAGATTATGTAAAATGTCCCATCTTTATTTAGAGAGATGATTCAGATGTTACCGTACATTTCTTCTTGCAGCTTCATTTCCCCCTTTTATATTCTTAGATAATAAAATAAACACAGAAATTTTGCCATCAGCCAACGAAACCTGGAAGGGTACCAGAAAATATTTGGAAGCAGGAAAAAAGAAACTGTTTTTCTAGTAATATTCCTTCTCCTCCGGGCAGTACACGTGGGTGCCACTAGATGTCCTGGCAGATCAGCCCTTGCGCTGCACGGAGCTACACGACACAGGTTGTGAGAAACCTTTGGAACTACGAACATCAGACGATTTATTCTAAAACACTCTGGTCCCGATATTTGCTTGGAATTAGTTTTGAGGGGGTTTTTTTATGTTGTAAAAAAAATTTACATCTCTATCAATATGCCAACCAGCTGCTGTCCATCATGTAACAGAAATTCTCATCACTATATTGATATGTTTTCATTGTAGCTCCCAGACAAGATTCTCTAGGCTCTAAATGTGCTGTTCTAGCACATATAGTTATTCTTAGCCCAGGTATCTTTTTCTTTACTCTGTCATTGTAAGCAAACATCTAATTGGAACCTTTCACAGATTTTAGTTGGGGTTTTTTTTTAGTGTATGATGGGCAACTATTGAGATTGGTCCAAGTATGGAGTGGGGAGATGAGCAAGATAAAACAGACACGGGGCAGGAGCCACTCAGTCCCTGGGCAAGAAGAGCAGAGCCAGGGGCTGGAGCTGGAAACAGCCAAAATCCAAGTTATCTGGTCCCAGCCATGAGACAGGGGCAAGGCTGAGCTGAGAAGTCAATCTGCAGTTCGGGTGATGGTAACTGAGGTCAGTCACAGCCTAACAATGTGCATCCACAGGGATGAGGTAGGTCTGAAAAAGTCCAGACGTGAGCCAGGCTCTACATCAACAGGGTTTATAACCAGGCACAGGCTGAGCTGGACTCAGGACCCCCTTCAACACGGGGCAAAACAGGTAGGCTTTCAGACCAAAGCTTAAATGGAGCTCCTGGGTGCACGGCAGAGGCCCCAGCTGGGGCTGGCCAGGGCCATTACGGTTTATCAGGTGTTCATCACTCCCCTCTGGGCCTTGATGGGGCATTAAAGAGCACCAAGGTCCCAAGCTGGGTGTCTGAATGATGTGTGTAGTGTTGTAACAGCAGAAAGGAAACAGCTGTGATGGTGATGGCCTCAAGGAAAGGTGTGTCCTCTTCCTTTCCTGGTGCTGTTTCAGTCCCAGTGTATGAGAGGTTACAAGCAGCACCCATGTTCCTTATCTTGGACATGGATGAGTTGGGTAGAGTTATAAAATCAAAGGGAAGCAGCTGTGAGGGTGATAACTCTGGGAGGAAAGGTAGGTCTTCTTCCTGCTCTATCCTGGAGGCTGGAAGTGCTTGTACTGTGCTCTGAAAGTTGTGATTTTCCTTGCTCTGCATAAGTAAACAAACAGTGAAAAGGGCTTAGATTGAACTGTAGTTTAGGGATTTATTTTATCTCCTTTCTGTTGTTTCTCAACCATTTAGCAGCTAATCTGGCAATTTTCAAGTGGGATTGCGGTTTTCTAAACAAAACCTTTGCTCTCTAAAAAGGGAATTACTTCTGCTTGGAATTATGAGCTGAATCTGGGAGTGTTCTGAATCACAACAACAGGAGAGGTAAACACAGAGAATTTACAGGAATAAGCCCATATCTGCAAAACAGATCTGCATGGTCTTGTTCTCAGCGTGGCTGAGGGAAAACTCCTACCAGCTTCTGTGTGGCTCAGATATGGATTATGCAAACTGAATAAATAAGGGCTAGATAATGCAACTTCTAAGTGTCATTTTAAGCTATTTTTTGAGACTGAGAACTACCGTGCTTTCCAGCATCTACTTCGGCATAAAGGGCTCTTAATGCTCCTGTCATTTCTAATTACATTAGTAATTAGGGACTAGCCAAGCTGCAGGCCCTGTTGTTTTAGGCACTGTGCAACTGAAAGTAATAATGCAAATGGCAGTCCCTGCCTTGGAGAGTTTCAGGCTAAACAGTAAAGACAGTCAAAGAAAGTCCTGTTCTAGAAGCATCTAGAATTTTATTTAGGTTTTGTCTTGAGCCTCTGCCCACACAAATTTTGATATCTTGTCTTCTTTTTTTTTTTTTTGCATGGTTTATTCAAATGTACCATCATAATACAAAACTCGTATTTCTGGCCTTTATCTTTCTGGAACTGGTGGAGCATTTCTATCTCTTGGTGTGGACAGGTTTCCCTGCCCGTGCTGGTGTAACAGGTTTGCCTTGTTCCCCTCCCAGCTCTTTGTGCAAAAGGAAATTCCACAGCAGCCTTACCTCAGATGATACCGGTGCTGCTTTCTGTTTCTGTGCGTTCTTTTCCTGCAAGTATTTATGAGTAAAGCTCTCAAAAAGTCTCGATGCAACTGTGCTGCCTGGTTTTGGAGTGTGTGCTGGATGGATGTAGGGCTGAGGATGGTGGGTCTGAGTCTGGGGAAGTAGAGGCCCCTGGAAGATTGTGGTTGTGCTTCAGGCAGCAGGGCAGGCTTGGATATTTAAATGTGTTGGCAGCAGAAGGAAGAAGTACTCGAAAATGAGTTGAACAGCATGTCTTTTAGTTGTTGTGAAGTCAGTCCTTCAAAGTAATAATTTCTAATGATGAACAAAAGCGTTGCCTGTTCTGTTTCTCTTCAAAAACAGCTGTGTGAGGAGCAGCATTCTACTCTCATAGTTCAAATCAATGGAACTGGGATAAAAATAAATGCAATTCAGTTATTAACATAACATTTGGCTTCATTGTTGTTCTAAATGTTGGAATTGCTTGATATGTTTTTCTTTTTCATGTAGGGTAATAGCCAAGCATCAGTGGAAGAAGTGCATTAATCCAGAGGAGATAATGCTTGTTGTAGCAGCTGGTCAATTTTTATCTTCTCACATCAAAAGCATCCCCACCCTCTATGAGCAAAGCCTTTTTCCTCAGGTGAATAAATATCCTCATTTTTTCTTCCCCATGTAAGTCTCTCATGAGTTGATGCAGCAATAAATATATCAGCCTCAAGCTCTTTTTTGCATTTGTTGTAGCTGGAAAGCAGAAATGCAAAATGAGATTAAGTGACACAGCTCAAATAAATGGGAAGGAACAGAGGAAGAGGAGCACAAAATAAATATGTCTCTGGCAAGGAAATGAGCCATTTTCTACAAGGCCTGTGTAATTGCTACAATAACCCACATTTATGCAAAGGCAGATAATTTGGTTATTTTCCTTTCTTGCTCGTAGAGCGTGCTGGTGACAGATGGTGGATTTAATATTCCCGGATTTGGGTTATTTTGGGGGTGGGGGGTGTATATACTGCTTAGCTGAGTTAGAAGTCAGCTCTTGCAGTCAATTCACAGAATCAATTAGGTTGGAAAAGACCTCTGAGATGATTGAGTCCAACCTTTGACCAATCACCACTATGTCAACTAGACCATGGCACTGAGTGCCACATCCAGTAGTTCCTTGAACACCTCCAGGGATGGTGACACCACCCTGGATAGCCTGTTCCAATGTTTAATCACCCTTTCTATGTGGAAATTCCTCCTAATGCCCAACCTGAACCTTGCCTGACACAGCTTAAAGGGTTCTAACTTTTAAGGGTGTGGATTCCCTTCTTCTCTAGGGCACTTTCCTCCTTTACAAATGATCAAAACAGGAACATTTGATTCAAAACCAGCCCCACCTGCCTCGGGAGGAGGGAGGTAAGAGGTGGGGAAGCAGCACCTGAGGGTGGGTGGGGTTGGGATCACCACCCCTGTACTTTGGGGAGTACTTTGAGTACTGAGTTCAGTTTTGGGCTTCTCACTTTCAAAAGGGCACTGGGGTGCTGGAGCATGATCCTGTTGATCCTGATGGGTCCCTTGTAACTCAGGATGTTCTATTATTACTGTGGCTGGAGGAAACTGCCTTAAGCTGAGACAGGGGCGATTTAGATCAGATATCAGCAAAGAGTTTTTTCACTGTGCAGGTTGTCAGGCATTGGAATGGGTTGCTCAGGGAGGTGGTGGAGTCACCATCCCTGGAGGTGTTGGGTGTGGCGCTGGGTGATGTAGTTTAGGGGTTTTGCAGCTGGACAGTTGGACTTGATGAACTTAAAGGTCTCTTTCCATCTCGCTGAGCCTATGATTTGATGACTGTGTGAGCGGGGCTGCCCTGTGGGCTGGGAGTGCCAGCTCCCTGGTGACTGAAGAGGAGGCTGAGGGGACACCTCACTGCAGTTACAGCTTCCTCGTGAGGGGCAGAGAAGGGGCAGGCACCGAGCTCTGCTCTGCGGCCACCAGTGACAGGACCAGAGGGAACGGCCTGAAGCGTCAGGGGAGGTTTAGGCTGTATATTAGAAAGCGGTTATTTCCCCATAGGGTGGCTGGGGACAGGCTCACGGCACCGAGGCGAACAGAGCTCAGGAAGCATTTCGGACGGTGCTCGGGGCACGGGGCGCGGCTCTGTGCGGGGTCTGCGGGCCGGAGCGGGCTATCCTTGCGGGGTCGCTCGGGCTGGGCGCGCTGTGGGGACTCGGGGAGCGCGATCCCCCCTCAGCGGGGCGGGCGGGGCCGCGCCTGCGCAGCGCGCGAGCTGTCACTCGGCCCCCCCGCCCGCCCCGCGCGGCGCCGCTCGGGCCATTTTGCGGCGCGATGAGGCGGGAGCGGCGGTGAGAGCAGCGCCCGTCCCGCCCCGCACGGCCCCTCCGAGCGGCGAGCGAGCGCGGCCAAGGGCACGGCGAGACACCCTTTCCCACC
Source organism: Lophotriccus pileatus (assembly GCA_035583135.1). Classification (NCBI taxonomy): domain Eukaryota; kingdom Metazoa; phylum Chordata; class Aves; order Passeriformes; family Tyrannidae; genus Lophotriccus; species Lophotriccus pileatus. The sequence goes on from JAWWES010000038.1 coordinate 5,036,423, forward strand.
CCCCGGCGGAGCCATGAGCTGGGGCACGGAGCTGTGGGTGAGTGAGTGGGTGCGGGGGGAGCGCGGCTGCGCTGCCGCCCCCGGCTCATAACGGTCCGTGCGGGGCCGGTGCGGGGGAGACGGGTCCGTGCCGGGCGGTGCGCCCTGCCGGCCGTGCCCGCCCTGCTCCGCCAAGTTTTACGTGCGACCACCGCAGGGGAAATCCCAGCGGGGATTAGGGAGTTTTATTTCTTTATTCTGGATTAATAATAATAATAATAATTAATAATAATAATAATAGACAGCTCCACAGCACAAAAAGCGGCGGCGGCGGGTGCGGAGCGGAGGGAGGCTCGCCCGGGGTGGGTGCTGTGTGCGGCTGCTGCGGGAGGCTCCGAGGTGGATCCGTAACGGGGGGTCCGGTTTCAGGAGAGGGAGCTGCGCGAGGGAGAAAAGCCAGATGATAAAATTTCCTGCCGCTGCTCTCAAGGGGCTTCTCTGCCGCGGACGGAGGTTTTCGCGAGGAGACTTTTTTGTGTTGTGTGTAAATAAGCAGGTTTGAAAGGTGCGGAGGGTTTCGGTGTGTGAAGCTCCTTGATGTTTTCGAAGAGAACCTGGAAAAGTAGGAATGCGTTTGGTTTAGCGGTGGAGCGTTAGTGGAAAACATCAAACTGTTAAAAGGGATGAGAAGTGGGTAATAGCGATTTGAAATGGTCCCTTGCTAATCGGAGGCAAGAAGGGAAGGCAGATAAAAGAAGTCTGGGAAGGCAGAAGAGCTGTTACACATATTCAATCACAAAGAGGACATGGTGCAGCCATGTTTGATGGTGGAGCATGGAGCAAACCTGCTGGCTCTGGCAGGGCTGGTACCCGGGCACGGCGGGCTGGGGACCGGGCTGGTCCCGTAGTGCTGGGACACGAAACCTCTTGGGACAAATCTGTGCTCGGGAGGAGGGGGAAGAGGAAAACGGAAACGGGGTTTTGAATGGAGAAGTCAATGAGTGGCAGAGAGTCATCTGGATTGCAAAGCACTGCAGGATTCGCTCCTGTAGTCATCTGTTTGTGGCTGGTAACCGGTGCGAGTTGAGATGAAACCATATCTGAGCTTCTAAACTGTCTCTGTGTGGGAATGGTTATTTTAGACGTGCTAATTGCTGTTCTTTCTGGAGGCATTCCTAGCCCGTTCTGGAAGGCAGTTCAGCATCCCGTTTTGCTGTGACATTGGAGTCATGTTGTAGACAGATCTGGTTAGAACTAGACAGTAAATTAGGGAGCAAATGCTGACTGGGAGAGGCTATTGTGGTATGTTTTTATATGCCATAGAAAGAAAGGTGATACATACTGCTGAAATAATGTAGTGATGCTATATTGATTCATCACTATATAAACAGCTCTGCTGCATGGGAATGTTTCTGGGAAAATCTGCAGTTGCCTCCTTTTTCTACATCTTGGAGGCTTTGGGAGGGGATGAAATAGTTTGTGTGTGATTAGGCAAAATAACGATTTTGACATGGGAAAACAAATTCTGCATTTTCAAAGGGCACTGAATTTTTTTCCCCCATTCTTCAAAGTTTCCAAGTGATACTGACTTGTTTGTGTACAAGAACAGTAGTAGAGAGCAGTGTTTATAAATAGTTATTTTTGTTTATGCAATATTCGCAGGTGTGTGCACACAGTCATGCATTTGTCTTTGTAGCAGTTACGAACTGTCTTTGTAACATCTTTTCCTCTGAAAATTATGTTTGTTAAATTGGCTTAATCAGCATCAAAGTATCGTTCTTCATGTCTTCAGTGTAGCACCTTGAGAAGTGTAGCAGGTTACTGAGGAAAAGGGTTGGAACGGCAGATTAAATTAATCTAGATACAAAATTGGCAGGAGTTGGTCCCTTTTAAATTGGGCAGAGCTTTGAAAGCACTGCCGGTTTCCAGTGCTCTGGGTATTTAGGCTAAAACAGTGATTTCTCACTCTGCCTTCTCCATTTCACTGGCAAAGGAAACCACACAACCAACCTGTATTTAATATATGCCACCTCCTTCTGTTGATCGTGGCACGTTGTTTTCAAACAAAATTAAATTTCCGTTTACCTTAGAACTTAGTCTTTGTTTTAAGTAGCCGCGGAATGGGTTTTTAGGAGCAGGTGTTGTGAGCAGCAAATTCCTGTCCTATGTGTGACTGGTATCTGGTTTGGAGGACTGGAAGTTGAGGCAATAACAAGTGTTTTCAACTGTCGTTTGGAAATTTGCTAGAAAGAGCAGCGATGTTTGCTCAGGCTTGACTTGCACCCCTGTCTCTCTGATCTGCCAGGCTGGCTGTGCGTTCGTGATTCACCCCTTTAAATGTAGGAAAGGAGAAGTAAAATCGAGCTTGCTTTTTAGAGCATGTAGAACACTAATGTGCAGAGAGTTATGCAGAATTTCTCTTCGTTCCTGCGGGGGGAAAAAAAGCTGGTTGCAGAAAGCCTCATGCTTCAGAAGCAATAAAATCCCTTTGGCAAGGTGGAAGTTATTCCCAAAACAGGCTTTTAGCCTGTGATGTGAGTGTATCTCTCTGCCTCTGGGTTGCAAATCCGATTGCAAAGTTCTTCTTGATATTTTACTCCATTCTGGACTTTGGAGTTACATCTCAAGATTGTCCCTGTAAGTGTAAATGGACCCATAACCAGAATTATCAGAGGTACTAGTGAAGCATTTATATCCTGTGTGGGGTGGAATGCTTGGGATAATGAGATCACCTGGGGCCTCCCAGCAATCCAGTGTTGGAGAACAGAACCTGAAGGTCTGCTGTAACCCTGTGTGAGTTCCCTGTGTGCAGGGCTGCTCTGTGCAGTTTGTCCATCCACCCAAGCCCTGCAGAATTCTTTCTACCTGTAACTTCAGACATTCAGGAGCTGAGGAGGAAGAGCTGGGTGAAGGACAAATTAGCTCTCAACTGTTCTATTTTTCACTCTGGTTGAAGAGTGCATTAAGGGCTAACAGGTAGGAGGGTGTACTGTATACTTATTTCATGTCTGATTCTTGAAATTGGCAGTGTTTTCTAAATGCTGATTTAAATAATAATGATTTTTAATGGAAATGGTAAGTAAAGATTATGTACCAGTCTGCAGACCTGACTTGTACCTTTAGTAGCTAAACTTTGGGGACCACTGGCTGTAAAAGTATATTTAGATCTTCTTCACCCTTCTTTCTCTCTTGGCTAGTGGGAAAGAACATGGAGCATGGCACAGCTATTGTGAAGGGTGCTTTAGCCAGCAAAATCATAGTGTGTGCCACACTTCCCACCAGTGCCCTTTTGTGTGGTAGGAAGCCCTTGAAACAAGTGGAATTACACTGCAAGCTGAGCTGAAACTGACCTTGGCACTTGGGTGCTTTTCTGAGTGGAAAAGGCTGTGGCTTCACGGTTGAAATACTGAAGGGAATGAACCTTTTTGATGGTGACTTTTGGTACAGGATGTAGTTTGGGGGAGCTACGTGTAAATCTGTGGTTAAATGGTCCAGGAAACACTGCCTTTCCTGAATACTGTCACAGCATGGCAAGTGCAAGTGGTCAAGGGGTTAAATGTGGCGAGTTTTACCATTTTGTTATGAATGTTTCAGCGGTGCACATGTTTGTTGTTGGGTTGTTGTTTTTCCTTTTTCCGCATTCAGTGTAAAGTTTATAAAAAGCTTGGGGAGGAAGGTGATTTAATCAAAATTTTCTTTGACCTTTGTGAAAGCTGGGTGGCTGCTAACAGCTGTCACTGTCCTTTCAGCCTGTGAGAAGGTGGATATTCAGTGTTTGCAAAGGACTTAAATTTACTGCCCTCATGCAAAGGGGCTCCGAGGGCCAACTCCTCACGGAACTGATACTTTGGGGACCACACCTTCTGCCTGTAGAGTTCCAGTATGTTTTAGTGGGAAAAAACATGGGTTGTGGATATGGTTGTTTTTGCCTTTTTAAGTTTGTTCCATGTAGGTTCAACTCTCAGAACCTGAAGGCCCCACTTGCTATCTGTAACTGCTAAATGGTTTCCTCTCTCAGTACTCTATTTCATCAGCAGAATTTGTGTTCAGACAGCTGTAATCTTGCATTTCTGCCATTTGCCTGAATGCAGCATTGTTCTTCAACAGTAATTGCAATGTATGGCTCTGGCATACAGGGGTGACTCACATTTGGAAATAGTCTGGAGTACCTGGGTGGCTTTGACCTTGCTGGCATTACGTGGTGGTGCTGTCTGGGCACAGTAGTCAAATGTGATCTTAAACGAAGGCTCCCTTTTTCTCAGCTTGTTCTTTCCAAGAGGATCCACAGAGCTGGATCTCGGTTGGATATATCGATTCTTGAGCCAACCTCTAGTTTTATTGTATACACCACTAGTTGATTGCATACAATAGAAATGGTGTGTCATCCCACCCATCCCATTCTCACACCTCCTACAGCCCCCCCTCCAGTTCTTTGATTTTGGATGTTAACTGTTAATCTCCAGCACTGAAAGGAAAAGGAGATGGTGTCTGATGGGAAAAGGCCACGAGTCTTTAGTCTTGCATGATAAGTCACAGGTTAACTCTGAGGAGCTGAGAGTTTCCATTATAGGCCTAACCCTCACAGGTGGGTGGATGAATTGTTGGCAGCTTAGACAGTCTTCTCCTGTGGTGATGGCAAATGCTTTTCTGAACCGTGTGTTTTGTTGTAAATTGGCTGTGAATTGTTGCAACTTATTTGATGTCGTTCAGGCAGCTCCTAGAGGCAGAGCTGTGTATCCCTGACCCTTTTTTCTTTCTGTTTCACAGAATCTTGGTTTCTGTTTAGTTTAAAACTTCTGTGTATTTCAAAGCGTCTGAAATTTAACTCACCAAAAAAAAAAAAAAAAAAAAAAAAAAAGTGCTCCCAGAGTAAGGCACTCTAAAAGCAAATACAATGAGAGACTAGAAGAAAAAAAGGCTGAGGTCAGTCATAATGCATCGTATTTATAATTTTAGCTTGGTTATCCTAAAGCTCTCAGTAAAAGTTGTACACAGAGTGCTGAAGGGGGGCGCTTCAAAGCAAAATACACTTTTTATTAGTTAAGTAATATTGGTTTGGTGTTCTGTGTAGTTATTTGGACAGTTTTGAGGTAGCAAAATTGTCTGACATTAATATCTCCTTATTTCGCAGTGGCTCACTCAGTGTTTCAAGTGGTGAGTATATGCAGATTAGTGAGTGAGGAATAGTTTATAGAAGCTGAATCATTACACAGTATCTGCATTGTGCAGCTCACACCTTCGTGTGTTTGCCCAGCACAGGGTGAGATTTCAGGCTGCTGCAGCCTCTTTTCCGGTGCCTGGTGAAGTTATTGCCATCATAGTCCTTTTTGCGAGCTTAAAAAGAGATAATTTTTAAACTTTTGGCTGATGTGTGGTGTGGGGGCTCCCCTGATCCGCGCAGGAGCTGGTTGGTGGGAGAAGGGGGTTATGTGTGAGGTCCCTTAGCATCTGCAGGCACCAGGAGTAGAAGGACTCCCTTCTGGTACCTGCAGGAGTTGCTGGGTCTTAAATGTACGACTGTGTGAGTAATTTCGTTTACAGTTTCACTTTGCTTTAAGGAAGAGGATTTCTCCAATATTGTCACCAACCTGTTCTTGTATTTCCTACCTATTCATTAAAAAACGGGGGATTTACGGTCTTGCAGCGTGAGTCAAGGCTGCAGAATACATGTTTTCCCTTTCAGTCCCAGGCTCTCCCCAGTCGTATTGTGGCTGCTCAGGATCCCCCGCTTCCTTGAACCATCTGGGGAGGCAGTCGAACAGGAGACGATGTTTTTCTGGCCTCCTCGCAGCTCATTAGTGTTACTCATGTTGTGAAACATTCTTTTACGGCGGAATTTCAAAAGCTGTAAAACGTTTCTTTTAAAGCAGAATTTCAAAAGCCGAATTCCACATGAAGAGTAGGAACCACTGCTGGGCTGTAACTTAATAACCTGCTTCTCGTTATTGCCTTTGATTGCCGGACAGGTAACCTGCTAATGAATTTTTGGAAATTCACTTTCATCCTGTTTGAAATAATGTTGCTGGGATTGGTTATACATTGAATCCAATCCAGCTGTCAAAATCCAGTGCTTTGTTGAGTTTCCTTAGTGTTCATGTAAATATTTTACAATAACTTCCCCCTTCAGTATAATCATACACTTCAGATGAAACTTTTCTTCTTCCTTCCACCCCTAGAAACATTGCTTTTCTATTAATTTCTTTGCTTTCAACAGTGAGCTGGTGAGAGTTAAAACACTGTTCTCTCTTGGCATGTTTCTGTCTTTGTTATTCTGCTCAATCAGTGGCCTTGGCTCTAAAATACAAAACAGTAGAAAAGTACTATACATGTTGTGTGTATGTACAGGATATGATGCTTTTACTTTTTCTTAAGCAGGTGTGGTGGAATGGCTTGGATCCCTTTGGAATTTAACATGATGGTCTTGTCTCTGTGTTGTCTGGAGACAAATTAATAACCTGCTCAATAACTCCTTTTGGTTCAATTTATTAAGAATAGTTTGTTGGTGTAATTAAATAAAATGTTTCTTTTTCCATCTAAAATTTGAAAATACAGGAGATGGGGTTTCTAGATTACTTACAGCAGAGTTGAAGTGCAAGAATGAAATGCTGCTTGCCTGGTGTTCATTGCTGATCACTGAAGCAGATCATGTTGTAAAGCACGTAAAGAAGCAGTTCTGTTGCAATGTTGTCCTTAATTTATTGGAGGAAGAGTCAACCTAATTGGGAAAACACCCAGAAGAACAACAGCAATTCCCCTGATGCCCTCTGAAACCCAGTAAAGCAAGAAAACTTAAAATGGAGTCACTTGGGAATTAATGCCTGGTTTAGAAGGATGGTCCCCAATGAGCTACCAAGTCACCCAGATAGTCCTTAATCCTGAGGAAATCCCATAGTAGATTGTTCTTGTTGTAGCTGAAATCAAATAGATTTCTTCCATCAAATAATCACTTGGCTGTCTCTTTTTGGGTGTTTTTCAAGTGCTCCTATTTGGCACCTGAGGAGTTTTTTTTAAGCAGTTCCTTCAGTTCTGCCCTTGCAGTGGGGCAGACACGGGTGCTGCTGGCACCATTCACGTGTCTGAAGGGGAAGGGTAGTTTGTAGTGTTTAGACTTAACTCCTCTGGGAACAGCAGGTACAATCTCTCTCATAAATTATTCATTTTATAGTTCAAACATTTTACTTTTCATTGCACTGAGCCTGTGGATGTGCAGATAAAGGAGTACTACCTATGTGACAGGAAAAGGACCATCTTGCAGAGATCCTGAGAATATGCTTTTTCCTAAATGCACTCCTGGAGATTTTGCTGGAATTAACACCAAGAAATTGCTTATTGGGTGCCTTGGACAGTTTTCCCTGTCTCAGCCTCTGAGCCGGGAGCTCTTATTGAGAAGGGATTTAACTCTTTCTCTTCAAGTCATCTGTTTTCTGCTGCTTACATTTTTTTTCCAACATTAGTGTGCTCAGGCTACACTTTTCTCCTTTCTGCACCCACCTCTTGGTTTTTGTGTTTGCAGATTAGTCAGGATTATTCAGTTGTTACCAGGGCCAGCGTATTGCCCATGCTAAACACGATGCCTCTTGGGTTTTGGAAAGCTGTTGTGCTCCCATTCACTGGAGCAAGGTTTTAAAATTTGGCAGACAGAAGCTGCTGAACAGGGTGCTATTCTTGAGAAAATATTCCCAAGTCTTTGGAAAAAGATCACTTTGCATGTGCTCAGTGAAGATGTTATTGACCAAGTCTTTGTGGGTGCTGGTTTGGCCTTGGAGGGGTTTTTGTGGGACAAGGTGGTGAGGTCACCCATGGAATAATTGAAGATGGCTCAGTCTGGTCCTTGCAGGAGAGCAGCCAGACATACCATGCCGTGGCTGCCCAAGGCCAGGGTGGAGCTGGGCAGCCTCTTCTGCTCTCAGGCTCCTTTGCTGGAGGAAGAAGCCGGGCTGGAGGACGACCCTGAAAGAGTGGAATCTGTGTTATGGAAGGACAGGGGAAGAAAGCAGACTGGCAGCTGGAAGGGAGAGGGGCTGGAAAGCAGGTCTGCACCAAGTCATGCTAAAGGTCCTTCTGGCCACTTCTATACTTACTTAATGGTAGCAAACCAGTTCTGCTGCTGCTGCAGACTGGTTCTTCTCTTGTTACACTCACCTCAGGGTGAGTGAGGTGCTGTGGTCAGAGAGGAAACTGCCTGATTCAAGGGACTGAAGGTGGGGAAGAAAGAGCAGAATGAAAGATCATACTAGGATCTAGTTACACTTGGATCTGCTTGTCTAGGAACTGCTCCTGTGACTGAAGTGCCAGGAATGATGGAGGTAGGGTCACTTGAGGAGAGGTAATTGAAGCTGGCAGTTCTGACAGTGAGAGAACCAGGGCTGAAGGAAGGAGCAGAAATGAGCTCAGGAGGAGAAAATGAATTTAAATAAAGAAAACAAGGAACCAGTCACTAACAAGGAAACAGCTTGGATAAAGAGCTTGTAGAGAGAGCAGGGTTGGGCTCTGGGTAGGACGGGTGGGATTGTGACTTGCTGTCAGACAGGCCGTGCAATGGGATTAGTGCATTAGGAACGGCAAGTCAGGAGTTTGATGGGATCAGGAGAAAGTATGGTGGGTGTACCAGGGGAAGGAAGAAGCATGGAGCAAAGGATGAAGATTAGATAAGAAGTAAAGCAGAAAAGTAATGAATAGACTCAGCAGTCCTCTTTTACCTGCTTGGCAGTGCAGCATTGCTGTTTTATGTGGCTTTTTCCATGTAATATTTAAGTGGAGTTGACGTACTGGTTTCAGTGTGTGTACGTTGATTTCTGTGGTTTCGTTTTGCATCTTTACTCACAGTGGAGGAATATTTGACCACATCCCCAAATGAGAGCTTTATCCAGAAGTGTGTGCACTGCTGGTTTTCATCCACCCGTTCTGTGCAGAAAGCCTTGAGGAATTGTTTAGCAAATAACTCTAAAATGTGTTTAGATAATATTTTTTCACTCTGCATTATTCTCTCTTATGCAGAGATAAATGTTTTAACACCTTTATCTTGTATTTGCAAAAAGAAGGGAAATGATTGGCATGCAGCAGTGAGGGAATGGAAGTGTGTTTTCTCAAACAAAACTTAAATAGGGAAGGGAAATATTTCTTGCTCTTGAGGGCTGTTGATCTGTCAAATGTGGTTCTTACAGAAGTGGCATTAATTAAGGGTCTGTAACTAAGGTTTTGCTGTAGTAAAATAAAAACTGGCAGTGGATGAACTGGGAGAGTTGTGATAGAACCCTACATAAATAGTTTTCCACCCATCTTGTCTGTCTCTCCCAGATATAACAGTCTGAGATCCTTTTGCTCGTGTGGAGTCACTGGAAAAGCCTAAAAATAAAGGGTGAGAGAAAAGAGTTGTATGTGTTGGTCAAGAGCCTTTATTTCCTTACAAGTCTTTAGAGTTGTGAAACATCTGGGTTTCACAGAGGATGCTGTTGGCGTGTGTTCCTAACTTAACATGCAAAAACTGTGTAGCACAGCTTTGCTTCAGTTTTTGGTGTGCGAAAAAACCCCTCCTAAGCCAACATTTCAATTGTGCTTATATTGGTTAGGGGGTTTCTCTGCTGCTTTGCTCAAAGACACCATCAGCTGATCTGCTCCATCCTCCTCCAGCACTCACAGGTTATTGTTGCATGCTTTACCTGAAACCTCAGATGGAACCAGCTGACTCTGTAGGTAGTGAGAGTGCGTCTCACATGACATGTGTGACTTGGTTCCTATTTAAGTCAGAGCCCTGGGGATTTGCAGCCTTATTTTTGGAACAGGGGGGCTAGCTACTTTCCAGCTCTATTTAAAGATAAAATAAAGTTTATCTGGCTGTGTGGGTGCATGTGGCTTTCTGAGATGCAGTGGAGTAGCCCAGGAAACTGCACTGGTAAAGCACGACATGAACTGTGAGCATCTCCCCACCTCCTCTTCCAGATAAATGTGGGCTGCTTTCTCATTTTTTGCATTGTGGCTCTTGCTCTGATTCCTGGCTGCATCATCCTTATACCTGTATTATGTATGAAATTGCTGAAAGCTCTTTTTCCAGGGGTTCAGTGTGATTGACATGAAGCCATCTTAAAATAGCAAGGCTGTAATTGCTGGAAGATGAAAATTTTTACAAGAAATGTTGTATTGTGAAACACATGCACCTAATTTAGGCATCTTTGGAGACTGGGTCTGCATAGTTGTCACTCTTGGAGAATACTTAGTCTTGAACAGAAAGCTTGTGTATCATAGTGCCAGCATTTAACGGTTGAGGGAGTGTGTTGAATTGTTCCACTAACAAAAGCCTTTGCCGAGCTAAACAATACAAATATAAATATTTCACTTGGTTATTAGCAGTTGAGTTGAAGTGCTTGATGCTTGGGAACAGCATGACAAAGTAGTGCACTCCATTCACACAGAGGTCAGAAGACATTTTACATGATATTTATGGTTCCATGCATGCAATTACAGGCATTTGTATTGAATGTTGAATCTGTGGTTGGCTCAGTGTAGTCATCTTCTGTGGTTTGCTTGTGGGTTAATCCCTGGGAACAAAATAAAATGGAACAGTGACAGAGGAGTCAAAAGCTGGAATCCACACATGTAGAGTTGAACGAGTGAAAAAAGTCTAAATAATGGAAATTCAGAACCCCTTTTACAATTAGAATGTAAGAATTAAGTGCTTTTTTTTCTTTACTTGTGATCCCTGGGTGTACGTGGTGTTTGGGAGCTGCTGGTCAGTGGAGCAGTGTTGATTCCCCTCTGGGGGCAAGGCATCCATCCAACCTTCTCCACAGGGGGTGGGATTGATTCCTTAATCGGAACAGCAACGATCCATCCTGAAGCTTCCTCAAGGTATTAGGGCTAAATTAAACAGTCTGGGCCAAGTGTGTAAGCCCTAATGCACTTCAAGAGGCTTTCCTGGACAGGAGAATTTTGCAGATAATCAGAAGATGAACCCAAAAGTAACAGGGGGGGGAAAAAGCCACAGGCACAAATCACCCTTAAAAAAGGGGCTGTAATACATTTGCTTTGTGTGGTGCAGTGCTTAGTGCTCAGATTCTCCTAGGGAAGAAAAGATGCATGAACTGTAGCTCTATTCATGGCATTGTATTTAGAATTTGTTTTCTCTCCTTTGTGTCCCATAGATGTTCCAAAAATAGATACGGTCACAAATATTAAATTAGTGGAATTAGGCATCTTAAAGCCAGGAAATGCACTATTTTTTTTTTAACAACAGTCACCACTGAGGAAATGTGGGTTCTCATGCATATTGTATTTTGTCTAAATTTTGCAAAATGTTAGAACTGTGTTTACTTGTGTGTATTTGCAGAGTCCACAATTCTGCATGAATTTCTTGAGGATAAAAATGTCCTGGTTGCGTTCAGTTTTTCTGGAATTTTCCTTTTCATTTCCTTTCATTACCTTGGAAGAGGAATGAAACACAATGACTGAGCTTCAGTCTGTACAGTAAGTGCCCACAAGCAAGAATTAACTATCGTATGTCAGTAACCTTGTTGGATGTGCTTCCTGATTGCCATGGATGTACAGAAGTACTCAGAAAATAAAAGTGAGGTAGACCAGATGACGCCTCTTCAGTCTCACTCTTAGTTCTCAGCCACTTTGTCTTGGTCCATCTCGCTCTGCAGCCCAAGTCAGGTAAGCATTAGTTTTCTTTTTCCAGAATACTGGAATCCTTTACAAGTATGTCCAGAAGGCTTGAGGACTTCATAAGACCTGGAATGTTTTAGGGTGACTCTTTGTTAAATAATGTCAGTGAAGACCTTCTGAATGTCCCCAGTGGAAATTGGCAGGTGGGGGGTCATCTTAGACCTCTGGCTTCAGAGATGATCTACCATAACACAGACTGCATTGGTCCTGGTGGCTCATGGTCCACCAGTCTGAAATTAGCAATCAAAACTCTGTTATTTGGGAGGACGGATTTAAACTTCCGGGTTTGTGAAAAACAAACCCTTTGTTTTTCCCTTCCTTGGCTGGGAGCAGTTTCGAGTCAACCTTTGGACCAGAGCCGGAGTATCCAAAAACTATTTTAGGTGGAAGGTATTGTCATTGGAACAACTGTAGAGCACTGAATGACCTTGTTGTCCTTGCTGTGGGAGGGGATGTTCTTGTCAATTCGTGAGAAATTCTTTCTTTCTTTCTCTCCCTTCTCTCTGTGTACGAAGGTAAACACACATTTGTTTTCCTCTTCCCCTTTCTGAATCAGCCTGGTTCAGAGGCCAAACTTGCTTTCCCTGCTTGGCAGATAAAAACATCTAATAGATTCAAGTCAATATCCTCTTTCATATTTTGAAGATGATTCAACTGCTCATGAAGCAACTGGTCTATCCCTGCATTATAAAATAGTTGGGGAGTCATGGGACGTTCAGGGAACTGAGCCCAGAAGCTCCAGTTGCTGTGTGAAGATCAGTAGCTCAGATCCATCCAAGTCAAAGGTTGGACAGGAGGTTCCTGTTTGTTCTTCAAACAAAAGCATTTCTTGTGTGTTTGAGTGCTCTTTAATCCAACAGACAGAGCTGCAGCCTCATAATGGATGAAAGCTGGAGTAAGCAAAGCCTAGATATGAGGAAGAGGGAAAGGGGGAGAAGAGGAAGGCTGCCACATTTGAATTTTTAATAGTGGGAGTTGATAGAGATCAAGGGACTGGTAAAACTTCTGCCAGAAGGAGCAGCTGTGCACTGAGATTGGAGTCTCCAGGTCCACCATAAGCCTTGGGGATCCCTGGTGGTGCTGTGGCAGCGTTGGCCTGGCATTGCTGCAGGAGTCTCCTGTCAGCTGTGGGTGTTTCCTCTCACAGGGTTTATGGGGATGTACAGATCCCGTGTGTCAGAGGTCCTGCAGGGAGGTTTAATCTGTGTGACAGCTCTGCATTGCTTGTGATGCTCCTGTGGATGCTCTCAGCAGTGGCTGAGTCATTTTGGATATGGGAGATGCTCTTATTTGTTGACATTTCTTCTTGGGTAAATGTTTCTGAGCATGACCATTCTGAAGATTTATTTCCATTGTTCCTTTTGTCCCTAAGGCAGTTCAGTTTACCTAAGATTGTATTTAGGTCCAGATTTGGAAGATATTTATCCTATATTTTGCATTCACATTAAAAACAAAATAAAACAAGGAATATTCTTTTTATCTTCATGTCCCAAGATAAAATGCTAATTACTGTTGTATAAAGGAGACACTGTTATCTTAATGTCTGCATTTCAAAATATTTGATTTAAAGTTTGCAAACAATGTCATTTTCTTCAGCTTAGACAGAAAAGTGCAATGGAATAGAATTACAGAGATGACAAGAAAGCAAATATATAAAAAGCTTTGGGGATTTTATCTGTAGTTAAATGTATTATTTTTGCTTAAGTTACGGTCTTTTAATTTTAGAGAAAGGATAAACTCTTGAGATTTGTTTTTACCTTGCCACCACTATCACTTCTGCTATGAAGCCCTTAGGATAAGCTTTGTCTGGCAAAGCACTTGCACTGGTGTAAAATGTTGCTTTAAATTATTTTTATTAATGCATCATATTTTAGAAATTGCTTGTATTTTTTACCAATGTTCAACTAAATCACGTTTTATAAGACTGAACTGTACTCTTGAGCCCTTTATGAGTAATTTCAATGATCTCAGTGCAGATAAGAGCAGAAACCATGGGCTTTTTGTTTATGCATCCACTGCATCTCTGCATTGTGATCTTGGGCTCTTTTTTTTTTTTGAGGTTAATAAGACATTTAGATCACAGTGCTTAGTTTAGTAATGCTGACTCTGCTCCCTGAACATCTGTCACTGTGTTTGCTTCAGTGCCTGTGCAAGGCAGGGTGATGTTCAGAACCTTTGGTCTCATGGCAGACACGTGTTTTTCTGAAGCATTTCTTGCAATATGTCCCGATAATAAATTCTTCTCCAATACATACAGGTGCCTCACACCCTTAGTCTTGAGCTCTGGTAAAGTAAATATTTTTTTTTCTAATATTTTGCAGCATTTTGTTGTTTTGGTTTTTTTTTTAACATCACGTTATTTTCCACTGCCCCCCCCGCTGCGTCCTGCTTCCCGTGAGTGGATTATTTATTCTCCAAAACAGTTTGTTTTTGCCTCTCTTGCATTACTCATGAGATTACTCCCATCAGCAAGTACTTTGGGCTTTGCAACATTTGTTTCCAAAGATGCTGACTAAAGTGCACTGTGATAACCTCTTGCAGAGTCAGAAAGTGTCATATTTAACAGGGGGTGGTGTTGCGTAGGTCACTTCAAGATACCAAGTGTCATAAAACCAGCAAATAACTTACTGTGAGAGACCCAGAGCACTGGGAAGATTTGCTCATAGTGACTTGGTAATTTAATAAAATGGCAGGACTTGGAGGGGAAAAAGAAAAATGTTTTGAGGTGATGAGTTTTCCCAGTTACATTTGCTGGAGATTCCACCTTCCTTGTGCTAGGTAAGTACTGCCCAATCCAGGCACTGATGGCCCTTGTCTTGCAAACTGTGTGCTCTGAATCGAAGACAAGCAAGAGTGGAAGGAGGGAGCACAAGCCACTCAAGGATGTGGAAATCGCACACAGCTCTCAAACCTCTCCCATCTCGTGACTCTTCTGGTCTGGGCTAAAACATGGTAATTTCTCTTGTGCCCACGTTTGTTATGAAAGTTCTTATGTGTTGTGAAATTGTAACTACTTAATAGTTACTGTACCCTGGGACAAATTTAAAAGTAAAACGCAGAGTATCTATTTTATTGTATCCTCTTACATTGCAAATCAATATAGCATGCTGATAGATACCCCAAATAAATTGCACTAGCATTACAGTGTTCCCTGGGTGCCATGAAAAGTCTGTATGCATGACAGGCACATTTCAAAGAATTGGTTTTTTTCAGTGTGCTAATTAATTCCCTTCAAATAAATAGTCATGCAGAAAAATGAAACACAACATCAATATTTAATGGTATCTGCTCAAAACTCTCCCGGTCTAGACTTCTGAAGTTGTGTGGGGGTGATATTCACACATCCCTGATAAAGGGAAGATGGAATGTGTGTGTTTTCTTTTCATTTAAGGAGTGAATTACTCCTTAAAAATGTAATTATGAAGTGCCCTACATGGTCTTGCTCAAAATAATGTAGGAAGCAGCTTCATCTCTCTGTGGAGGCCGTTGCTCTGCGAATACTATGGATGCTCCCAGAAGGGGAGATTGTTTCCCGAACGGAGCGAGCTGGTCTCCACCTTGCAGGCTCATCCAGTTGAAGCAAGTGTGCTAAAGTAATTTTGAAAGTGGGCTGTAATTTCTCTCTTGCTGCAGGAAACAGTGAGCCCAAGTGACCGACATCTTACTCTGCACATCACCCTGTTTCCTGTTCCTCTGCTGAGCAGAGCAGTGACGAGCTGACCTAAATTTATGGTTCTCCTGTGAGATGTCAGTCAGCTCGCTGGAGCTGTTTGCTGCAGTATTTTCATCTGTGAAGGGGCTGTGTTTGTTATTATTGTTGTGCTATCAGCTGCTGATGTTGAAGGGAGAATCGTTCTCCCTTTAGAGAAGTGAATTTGTAATCGATTTCCACACAGCTTGTGGGTAAGGTTTATTCCACACAGACCTGCAGAGTTGGGGAATCCATTACTTTCTGGACCAACACTTGTTAGATTTCTTCCCACAGCAGTGATAGAGGAGAGCAGCACTCTGCTTTGCCATCCTCTTTTTCTACTTCATGGTTTGTGATGGCTGTGTTAGGAGAACACCAGTAGCAGGTTGTAATATAACCATTCCCTCTGTTTATTTGTTGGTGGTGGTGTGGTAGCCTTCTACTTGATCTTGCAGGAACGTGAGAAGAGTGGAAATCGGGATCACACATCTTTAGTTTCAGACACAGAATTCCACCCCATGTGCTCTGTGTGCAGGACACTTGTCTACGTCAGAGCCTTAATAAACCACTGGATTAAGAAATATTCCTGTGAAACACGCTGTGTCATCACAGTGACCCAAACTTAAACCAGGATCTCTGCGTTGCGAAGATTTTAATAACATTTAACCGCGGTTTGTGTTAGTCCTTTGACTAATAACATCACGCTGCATGCGGTGTGGGGGTCTTGGCTTTGTTTGTCCTCAAGGCACAAGAATTCTTTTTATTGCCGTCCCAGTAATCAGTCCAAAGTCCAGCAAGCGGCTTTGCACTTGAAAAACTGTAGCACCCTTTCAGGAAATATCTGCGGCGCCTCAGGTTTTTGCAGCCTGCCAACACATTCAGAGCACAGGACAAGCAGCTTAAGATCTGAATGAGATTGTTCACCGAATGAGTTGGTGCAGCATATTAATTTGCTAGTGCTTCTAAATGCCTGCAGTGTTACAAGAGCCTGCAATGGCACTAAAATACCAGGAGCTTTGTTGGCTCTAAACTCCTTAAAAGAGAGTTTGAAATTCTTGTCTGCTTGCCGTAGCCTTACCAGCTTTCTAAAGAATTTGGAGATCCGTGTTCGAAAAAAGGTTGTGCGTCCTGGGCTTAGCAAAGTTAGTAAGAGCTTTTTCTGGTGATATTAATTGTCTTGGAGTTGAATTGTGCTCTGGGTTTTCCTGTATAGCTCATTATATGAGCCTCCTATTAGTGCTTTTTATCTAGATGGCAGTGAATGCATTTATTGCATGTTTTCATATGTGTTTAATCTCAATGGAGAGTCAAGGATTTATACTGAAGAAATATTTGCCTTTGCAGTTAGGTAAACTACCATAAAGTGGTTTTAATGGGGCTGGATGCAGTCAACCTGATTTTATATGTATTTTCAGTTTCATTTTGAGTTTGTAAGTTACTATTTAAGTGCCAGAGTAGAACTGACATGACGTGAAACCATTTATTTATTTTTTTTGTCTTTTGTAGTGAGCCAACACCCTCCTCCCCCAAAACCAGTATTCTGCCTGGCACTTGTTGGAGAGGGATAAAAATCGTTTTTTAAAAGTACAAAAACATTGAAAACTTTAGAAGTCTGTTTTCAAGGTCTTAAAATAGATGCTTTTATTTAGAGATTGAACCCAAACACTTTAATGAGAGCTGCCTAGATGGGAAATGCAAATGATATTACCTGCTGCAGGTAATAACATCCATCTGAGGTTTATGAACTGGTTCACTGTTCAGAACTGGGAATTGAATAAAAGGCTGTTGCAGCTGCATGGAATGAAATTTAAAAACCCGAAATCAAACGTTCAGTGCTGCCCCTTGTTTCACTGATCCTGGATTTAGGAGAAGATGGGATGGGCAGAACCAAGTGGTCAGACTGGTGTGACATATGTGTGGTTTTTAATCTTGGCTCCAATAAGCACTGGTTTAAATTGTGTAGTGCTTTTCCTCACAAGTGTGTCTAAAAACTGGATATAAAGGAAACTCTTCCCCGGTGTAATTCCCATCAGGGTTGTAAAGATGTGTGTTTCTTCATGCATTGCGAAGGCTCGAAATACGTGTCTTGGTACCATCATTGTTACAGCATGAGCTATAAAATATTCACATGGAGGTTTTTTTGGGAAGTCAAGGACTTGAGACTGCTGTCACAAGAAAACTAGATTACCTCCTTTGCTCAGCAAGACTCGCCTATCCAGCTTAGGGGCAGAATATCCTTGCCGAGGGAAGCAGTCCTCACTTAAAGGATCAGAGGGAGCTGCTCTTATTAGTAGGGTGAAGTGCCATTTACTCCTGATGCTTGTGTTTTTTCAAGTCATATTGGTCAAAAGAGAGTGCAATTGTTGATTTATTTCCATAAAATATTCCGTCTGTTTGACTTTGAGAGGCCGCAGGCTGTGTAGGGAGCCAGGCCAGGAGGTTTGGACGGTCAGCAGCTGCCCTACTTTCTAGAAACTGTAATTTTAGGTTGTCTTGGCTGGCACAGCATGGTCAGCACACTGAACTTGAGCTTTGTCCGTTGGAGCTGGGATCGTGGCCATACTGAGCATCCTTGTGGGACAGCCAGCAAACCACCGCGTCTTGCTCGCTGGGCTGTGGTTCCCTGTGCCTCTGATTTCTGTGAGCTGGTCCCAGTTTTGGATCTGTTGGACTACAGGCAGCACTTAGCACAACAGGGCTGCTGTTAGACCCAAGGAGCCTTTGCTGCTGCTGAAACTTGCTTCAAATGTTCTCTGATCAGGTGCTTGGGCATCTAAAATTGACAGACAAGAGAGATCATTGTGTTATAAAACTCCGGTTCTGTGATTTTCACGAGTGTCCTTTATGGGGTAGAAAAGGCTGATTTCTTGTGTTTTACAAGGCTTGGTGACGTGTGATCTCTCTATTCTTGTGTGACTGTTTGTTTAGTGTGATGGAGTTAAATTTATCTCTTTCTCTTCAGATGCTTGCAATTGTCTCATGTCCCGTGGAGAATGTCAAGTATCCTTGAGTGAGCAGCCCATGTGCTGCTCTATTGACTCTGCAAACCTGAAGAGCGTGTGGGAAGACTTTCTCTTGTCGTCTAGCATGTAATTTAATTGATGTTTGTTCGGTAATTTGCCTCAGATTAAATTATTCATTGTCACTACTGAACAAATGCTTTGTGTGCTTCTGGTGGGTCAGCACTTTGCACAATATTTTCCCTTCTTTGTTCCACCTACTTTGATGCATTCATTTGTTTTTTTGCGGCGATATTGAGAACTGAGAGAGGCTTCTGTTGGAAGGAAAGGCAGAGCCAGTGGAGTTTGAGAGGCTTTACACAGTGATTAGTTAGTTAAGGGAAATGCGATTACTTTTCCTCAGATTTAAACTTAGATGTAACACAAGTTCACACTATAATTAAGGGAAGTTGTTACCTGAGGATACACTTCATAGAAACGGCCTCGAACTGAGCATGTGAGGACACGAGTTTATGTTCTCTTCCTCCAAGGGAAAAGAAACTGAAGTTATTGGAGAATCCTCATTTATTGATGGCAATGTTTTGGTGCACAGGTGGATGATTCTGATCAGGATGTTAGAGGAGTTGCCATTTTCACAGCTGTGTGAAGGGTTGGGTCTCATTGTAATAAAAAAACCTCTATGTGACAAACCCTAATAGATGGATTTAAGGAATCTCTACGGCTTTTATTTGGCTCTTCGCTTATTTCCTATTTCTGGCCTAGTTCCAGAATTAATCCATTTTTTGACAGTGTTGCTTGATTCCACTTCACTGAGTAGAGTGTATGAGTGGAGAATTCTGAATTATGGAATGCACTTTGAACAGAGTTTGTTAACAAATGTTGAAGTGACTAACTCTGTGTTGTTTGCAGGCATTTGAAATGTTATGTACTCAGACACTGCTGTTCAACCTATTGCTTTAGGTTCCTGAGCCACATACATCTCTGCGAATCCTCATGTTTTGGAAACTTCACTATTTCTCCAACCAGAGCAAAAGCACCTAATCTAATTTCTGGGTTAAAAATGGAATGCAATGGCAGATAGAAATACTTAAGGCATAGCAGTAATCTTATTTGGTCCTGAGTCTGAAGTGGCCCTTGAAAAATCTAGGGCTGTGTTTGTCATGTCATGGTATTTAAGGTATTAAATGCTTTTTGAATCTCATCTGCAAAGAAGTTTTTCAGCTGTTTGTTCCATTTAATTTGGAAAAAAGAAGAGGGAACAGTCAGTTCAGATTTTCACTATTCATTTGAACTTCAGGGAAGGGCTTTGGACACTCTGAAGCGTGGGGGGTATTTTTTTATCCCGAGTTATTGCCATTACTCCAATGATTCCAGGAGGCAGCCTCAAGCTGAGCAGAATGAATAATTTTCACAACATTTTTCTTTTCCAAGTGTCTGCATAAACACCCTGTAAGGACATTATGCCTTCACTGGGGTTTGGTCAGTTCTGAGAGCTTCACAGCCAGAGGTGGAGAAGAAAAGGATATCAGGAGTAAAGGCTGTTCTGTTTAATAAATAAATACATCTTTACCTCTGCATCTGTGTAAGAAGAGAGCTTTGCATACCTACTCAATTCCACACCCAACAGATGATTTATTTAGTGGAGATTAGAAGATGAGAAGTTTTGCTGTTGAGAATACCAGGCATACCTGGCAAGACTTCTACTGGTTTGGGTTTTTTTAAAGGTAACCCATTTGGGCTAATTTTGATAGAGGGAGATCAAGGACTCTTACTCTGGAAAGTTTAACAATGTCACTGATTGTTTTTGAAGTGGTTACATAAAAATAATCAAACTAATCCCCCCCAAAACCAACCCCCCTCAAAAAAAAAACCCCAAACCTTACCCAAATATTACTTCTCCAAAGAGTTCAACAGAATGAGATTGAAATACAGGATTTTCTGAGCTCCAGCTGTGTGCTCAGAGCTGTATCATATTCACAAAGGATTGATATTAATGACAAAATCGTGTGCTTTGAAGATATGTAGAACAACTTGGACATTCGACATGATGAAGCCAGGATGGCCTTGGTTTGCAGAGAAGTTGGGCAAAAAGCTAATTTCCTCAAAATACATTCCCACAGACTAAGTTTGAAGTATTGTTCTTGTGGATAAGGTTCTGCTATTGTAATTCAGTATGGTTTTGGATAAGAGGGCAGAATTGCCTTTTTTTGTGTGTGTTCTTTTCAATGCATCAGCAGGCTTGTTTGTTTTTCTATTGTAGTTATCCATGCAATAAGCAGGAACATCTATGGCTCGTTTTTAATAATTAGTTCACAGCTGCCCAGAGGGGAAACTGTGGTCAAGAGCTCTTGTTGATCTTTGTTTTAACAGCTGGTATTATTAAGGGAGAGCTTCACAGACTGGGAGGAAAAAAAAAAGGAGGATGAAAATCAGTCAACAGTTAATCCAAGTTGTAGCCAGACACCAAAAGATTTACTGGGAATTAGTTCTAAAATTGCATTTGTTCAAATAATTTCGGAAGAAACGAATGGGTGTGTATTAGATCGGGGAAGTGGGATGGTGCAGGGGAACAGTGAAAAATTGCAACATTTGTCAACTGAAAAACCTTCCTGGAACAACAGCAGCGTATATTTAGCATTGTTACCATGCTGCAACTCCTGGGGGAGGCAGCTCGGGTCTGGAGCTCTGCTGAGGCTCATGATTTATCCCCTCCCAGCCAGCAGAGCCCCACACACCAGGATCTGCTCATTCTCAAAGCTCTTGTTTATAACACACGGAGCAGAGAATCCCTGTGGGTCCTTTCAGTCTGCAGCTCTGGATACTGTCAGCAAAAACCAAATCCTTGTCCCATTCCTGTTCCCCCAGGATGAGCAGAAGGATGAGGTTAGCGTTGCTTTTGTTTTGTTCCTTTTTTTTCTTTTTCAAATGAGTTTCATTAGTATAATTAATGGTAATGGTAGAGATGCATCATCTCTCTGGCCCCAGTAGATTTTAGTAGTTATGAGCCTTTGCTTAGCTAATGAGTCTGGATTTTAAGGCCTAGATTCTGCTGTTTATCCCCTTACCTAGTAGGAATTAGTTCACTTAAATAGGTTGCACTGCACTAGTATCACCAAAAGAAGCAGCATGTGCATGTTTGTCTATGTTTAAATAACTCAACAAGTACATAAAAAGGTTGAAATGCACTCAGTCCTTCAATAAAAATAGTCTGACCTTACATTTGGCTTTAGTTGGGGTTTCTCTCTTATTATCTTGTTCTTCAAGAGCTTTCTTATATCCTGGGTTGTAATTTGCACATTATAACGTGTTTTGAAACAAAACTGTGTCTTGTTCTGGGGTTTCTTGCATGTATTTTGTAAGCAGAATTGTATGTTTGAGAAGAAATATTCCTTTCTGAATGGGCTGCTCTTGACAGATGGTTCTCATTGTGGCAAAGTCGTGCAGTGCCTCAAACCTCAAAATGTATAAACTTATTTGAAGGAAATGAATCGCTGCTGCAGCCTGGCCATCTGTGAGAAGTGTCCTTGGACATTGCAAAGAGTGGGGTTTGAGCCTTGCCTTTTCCTCATTCAAAGAAAAACATAAAATGCATTTTCAAGAGCCTGAAATTGCGACACCTCTAAGGAGAACATTTCCTCTTTCAGGAGATGTAAAGCAAGTTTCTAGAGGGGCCTGCCACTGATAACAGCAGGTGATGCCTCACTGTGGCCTTTTCAGGTGATTGTTTGAATAACACCAAAATAGCACCTATATAATGCTCCATACTAGGATGGACTTCTGTCCATGCTGTCCAGGGCATGTAACCTACATAATTTCACATCAAAAACTCCGTTGTTCCAAGAAAACCAGGTTTCCCATTACTTTTTGCCTGCCGGAGGACCATCTTATTGTCCCTAACTATCCAGTATTCTTTGGCTCAGCTGCTGTTTCTCTTAATCACCTGTTGCTCATCAGCTCTGTCCTGCTGCAGTTGAGCTCTCACATCCTCCTGCCTTCCCACTCCCCAGAATTAATCACTCCTCTTGTTGTCTTACCTCTTTCAGCATCTTTTTAAGCTGCTGCAGTACCAGTAACCACATCCTCTCTCGTATGGAACATCCCCTCTCTCACCTTCCTTCCTGGCTGCTGTGGCAACACCGTTATTTGCTCTGTTGCCATTGAGGGACCACAAGTTCTGCTTTACCACATCCTCTGCAGGATACAATAGGCACAGGGGGAGGAGAAGGCTCGTTTTGACACCAGGATGGCAGAGGTGGAGGGTTTGGGGCTCCCCTTGGTTTGGGCTCTGGTGAGGAAGGCTCTCCTGTAATAAGAGCAGCCCTTGGAGCCAAGACCAGGCGCTTTCTTGCAGGATCACCTGGAGCTCGTGGCCTCAGTGACTCAGAGGCTTCTGGCTGCTGCAGAAAGGAGCAGTTTCAGTTCATGGTTTAAGCTGTCAGCAGAGAGAAGGAGACATTTAATGTGTGTGTGAATGCCTTGGCAGTTGGTGGCACCGGTTGTACTCCCAGGGAAGTGCCCTCCCGTGAACCACGGGCCGGGTTTTGCAAGGCTTCCATAATAGGTGTTAAAGTGGGTCACCACTGCCAGCCTGTGGCTGTGCTCCCAGTGACCTCTCCAGCAGGCAGAGGTGTCCTGGTGCTGACCTGTTGCTCGGTGCTGCTGCCCAGGGAGCCTCTCTCCCTCCCATCCCTGCTTTGGGAGCTTGGTGTTGGATTTGGGCTGTTTGCTGTCGTGAGCTCTGTAATTATTGCTGTGTTTTAGGGTTTGGTGTTGTGCATCTCCTCTACAACGAGGTCCTAACCTACACCAGTACAAAGACAAGCTCAGCCCTGCTGGGGGATGTATCTATGCAGCTCTGCTGTAGGTGGGTCTTTTTTTTAGGTGCTACAATGGAATTAGTTCCCTGTCAACCCTGGAGATCTGGTTGTACTCCCAGGACTGGGCAGGAGTATTCATGTTGCTCTCCAGGTCCTGGCCTCTGCCCCAAGTGCTCATGGCTTTTCTCAGAAGTGCTCCTGGTTCAAGCCAGGTTTCCATCAAGGTAGGGCTAAGGCATGGCTGAAACCTGCCCGTGGGACAGCACTGGGGCTAATTAGCAGGAGGGGTCACTCTTGAGTTTGTGGAAGGTTGTTTTCAGGGTGGGGATGAGTGTGGTTGGTCCCAGGAGCGATTACTAAGGTTGCTCTATGTTGCTGCCCTTTGCTGTGCAAAGGGCCTTGCTATTATTCTGGGGCAACATTAGTTTAAATACAAATTAAAATTGGCATAAATATTAGAGCTTATTTTCCTTTACAGCTTCAGCAAAATGCTGAAGTGTAAACATTTCAAGGCTGAAATATAGCCCAGAAACTCCTTAATTCATAGTGTCTATTGGAACAAGCAGGACAATTAGAGGTGAATTTATCTAGCAACATAAAATGTATTTTAACATAAAACATAGTCTGTTTCCACTCTTGATTGCTTTCGGGGAATTCCCCCTCACACAAGTTTGAAATACACTCAGTTACCTAATGATGCAGCAAAGAATCTAATTTTTGTTTCTATGTTCTCCTAACTAGGTTGAGTTCTGAGGTGACTAAAAGAGATAGAATGGTTAACCTTTAGAGCTTTACAGAGAAATGAATTTAGGAGATGGTGATGAAAGCAAGATGGAGATGTGCAAGGAAGATGTAGGTTTTTTTCCCCTGGGCTATTTATTATTCTTCCCAAGCAGAATTATGCCTGTTTAGGGATCTTGGTGACAGGTCAGGGAGAATTTATTTAATATTGAAAGGGTAAAAGGAAATTATGCATGTGGGCAGAGAAGTGATCTGCATGAGAAGTGCATGTGATCGTAAGAGAACCGGATACCCGGGGGAATGGAAGGGCAGGTTCAGGAAACAACCAGCAAAGCCACGGCATTGTGTGAGTGTAGAGCAGGCAGGGATGGTCTCCCTGCCCCATTGGTCTGTCCTCCATGGTGCTGTCAGTGCTCCTTGTCTGTGCTGCCCAAAGGGAAAGGTCAGTGTCCTGTGCTCCGTGTAAAACAGGGATGGATGTTTGGTGGCATTAGCTGAGGATTTCACTGACTCTTGCTGGCAAGTTTTGTGGGGGAAGTTGATTCTCATCACTGGTGGCTGAGTCAACAGATGCTGAATTGCTTTGGTATTTTCTGCTCATCTCTGTTTTCTGGAAGGCTCTTGCAGTGGTAGCCTATATTTTATGCGTTTTCTTTCATTATTAATTTGCCTGGAGACTGTTAACATTTGCATACAGCTTTATTGTAGGTCCCTGAGGATCTGTGATCTGAATTCCCGTGTACTCTGCTGCTCTGTAGTGCCGTGTGGGACCTACCCGAGCCTAGGCAGCTCTCGTCATCTCGTTAATTATTTTCATAATTTGAAGTTGTTAAACCATGGAATCTAAAAATGTAATTTAGAATTTGAACACTGTAATGTATTCTTGAGCTTCACTTGAAGTCCTTTTTGCTTATGAAAATGAATGAGAGTCTTTTTAAAAAAAAAAAAAGGGTGGGGGGGAGATGTGGGAGGAGAAGGTATGAACCTGAGGTAAAAATTAGTGTTTCATTCCCCTATTCCTGCTTCTAAGGACAGTGGATAAACAACTAATTTTGTGAATTGAGCTCTGTGGAGAATGAGGCAGTAGAAGTCTTCAAATATTCTTGATGTTTAGGTATCATGGGTCGTTTATGGGGTTGCTGGATTAGAATTACAGGAGGAGTATGCTAAATATAAAGGCTTTGCTTTTCTGTTATTACCATCTGAATTTTAACACACTCTTCTTCACTCCTCGTCTCTGTATTAACACTCCTCTTAATTTCACACTCCTGCCCTGCTACCTGTGAAAGCCACAGGAAGGGTGACAGTGACAGTTCAGCCCAGACACTGGTACAGTAAACACTTCCAACTCAGTCTAATCTGGGCAGGCTTGACAGGATGATTAAAATTGCAGAATTAATTGGTAAATTCTCCCGGAATCTGCTGGTTTGTTCACACTTGAAACCAAGTAGGAACCCCAGGCTTTGTGGTGGAGCTGGGTTGGGTGAGTGTGTCTGGCTGCACACTGAGGCTGTAGCTCAAGAGAAAAGTGATGATATCCCCTTCATTTCGGTCATTGTTAATGCTGGAGCTCCTTGGTGACAAATTAAGGCCCATCATTGGATCTGAATGCCCCGTGTTGAACTATTTTGCAATAGATGGAAGCGCTCTAGAAAGGGGAAGGAACATGTCTCTGAGCTGATCATCAAAGACCACATGAATAACACTTATTGCTCAATAATTGGTTGTACTCCATGTTATATGGCTTAGAAATGGGAAGAGGCCTTTTGTTTTTCTTAATGACTAACTTTCCTCTTCCCAAAATACTTCGCCTAGCTGGGGAATGTGACTTCAGGAGAGCAGTTGAGAAGTGAGGAGATTTGACAGCTAAAAGTAACCATTAAAATGAAGCAAAGCAAATAGGCAGCACTATTTCCATTTTAAGCATTGTCAGGGTAACAAGCATGCAGCCGAATTTCAGAAGGAATGCATGGATGTGAGGTTATTTGGGCAGCAGTAAAAGTACTGGGAGAGAATTAATGGAAACAGAAATGAAGTTAGAAACACTCTTTGCCTTAGGGTTAAAATATTCAAAGCATTCTGGGTACTTGGCTGTCAAGCTCCCATTCAAGTTAATGGCTAAAGTTCTATTTTCCTCTTTTGAGCTTCAGTTTTTGTGCTCAAGAAGGTGTTGAGCTCTGAAAAACGAGGAAGATGCTCTGTGTTTCGAGCAGCTCGTAGCAGAGGCTCTGCTTTCCCACCTGTGAGTCAGGTGGGTCAGCTCGTGTATTCCAGCTCCTCCAGCACCTGGGGAAGTGTTTGTGCTGGCACAGGTTGCTGGCATTGGGAAGCAGGTGGAATCTGAAGAGGGTAAGTTACAGCTGTACAAGTAGTTTAATTACGTGCACATCTTGATTGCCAATTAGAAGTCTGTTCTTTTTAGTAAGCTGATATCACAGTAAGTACAGGGGCTTGAAACTGGGAGAAGATGAGATTTGGCAGGTTGGAAGGACACAGTAACCTGAAGGCTGTGGGGGGAACCTGCTGTGATACACAGCACACTGTCAGGGCAGTGTTTTGCTCCAAGGGTGTTCTTAGGTGTGACCCAGCCTCTGAGCCAAAGGAAAGCAGTGAATGCTTCTAGAAAATGTTTTGGTGTTTCTTTTTTGGAGAAAACAGGTGCAGTGTGACCTTTTGTTCCCCCCTCACTGTGGTCTGGAGGGAACATTTTTACTGAACATTGCATCATGCTTCTTGCCTTGTTTTCTTGCTTTTCTCGAATGCTAAAGCCCTGTGGAATTTATTGTCTTCTAATGTTCTCCAGAATTGGAAGGATGAGGATACTGCAAAAAAATTAACAGAGGAGAGTCTGTATATTGAAACTGAAAGCTGAAACAGCAGCTCCTGGAGGCACCTGAGCCCTCTTCCAGCTGATGACTGAACCTGCAAACCTGCAGTAGCTAAAACCTTCAGCTGCTGAACCATCAGTGGCAGGGCTGGTGCACTTTGTGCTGAAACCACTTGCTGTTCTCATTAGACTCCAGATTAACTGAGAAATTTTTTTTTAACTCTTTAGATTCCATGTGATAATGCATTTTGGTAATGAACCTTGGGGCAAGTAGGTAAATTTTTAAAGAGTCTTTTCAATATTGATTATTTGAAGGCATGATATGGCTGTTAACTACTCTCAAAAAAAAAAAACCTTCTTTTTAGAAATCCTGTGTTTTCATTGATTGCTTGTCTCCCTGGACTTTGGTATTCCATGAATTAAGGGTTATGCTGTATGACCAACACATTTTTGTGTACTCTGTCATCTGTGTGATTCATTAGCTTTTGCTCAGAGCCTTTGCCTACCTTCAGGCTGCTGAGCAGATCCATGGAACCAGGAGCACTGTGTGGGGTCTCTCTGACTGCACTGCCCTTCCTTTGGAGTTTCATGCTCAAAAGTGTTGCCAATTTTACTGACTTTTTTCGTCCTCAAGGAACACAGCAAAGAGAAGGAGTGATGGAATGCATGACCCCAGAGTAACACAGTGTTTTGGGGCGTTGGCTGCTGAGTGAAATGGCACTTGGGCCAACCCTGTTCCATGCCCGGAAAAGAACAGAAAGTCTTCTCTTTAGCAAATCTGCAGAGAGCTAAACTTCCCCTTGCCTTGCTTCTTGATAGTGGAGGTCAGGGTTTGTACTTTTATCTTGTTGAGGTGCTTCTTCCTAAAGCTTGGCATCGGGCAAATGTCTTGGCTCACTTTATAAATAGAAATTTAGTGTCTTCCCTTGGTTAGTCTCTCTGACGGCTGCACCACGGTGTGTTCCCCTTACAGTGCTCCTCAGACAGTTGGGTTTTGCCAAACTTGACATAGCAAGGCCTCTGAAACAGTCCAGCAGGTCCCTCTGTGGGATAACAGCCCACACTGAGGCAGCTACCTGGAGGCATTTTCAGAGTTTTATTCAAACTCTGATCTAAATGATGCTCTGAGAATTGATTCAGGGTGGTGATGGTGGGAGGTTTGGACAAACCACCACCAAGGTTGCCTTTTCAGGGTGAACCTGCTCCATCTTCCTGTGCAGTCATCAGGCTGGATTACCTTGAAGGGCAGGATTTCCTTGAAAGGCATTCCTTCTGGTGGGAATCTTTGACCTTTCCTCTTTGGATGGGGTTACAGTAGGATAATAAGTTTAGTTTCTTAGTACAGGTATGATAAATCTGATGATGGTGGTTAAATTTGCTTACAGGGATCAGGGAGTGAATTTCCCTCCCTGAGTTTTCCCCTCTCAAAGTCAGGAGTGTGTGAATGCATCTCAACTTGGGACTAATGGACTGCCCTGTGGGGTATTTATTTTATATGCGTGTGTTTATGTTAAATAATGTAAATTTTGGAGGAGGAGGGTGTGGGAGACGTCTTTATCAGGAACCTGAAAAAGGCTATGTTTGCACTGCTCTCCTGACACTGGTGTAATCCCAGAGATGGAGAGGTTGTATTTTTGAAGCAGAGCAGAAGGTGCCTTGTTGTGCTGCACCGTTACCCCAGGCAGCACATCGTGTTCCTGCCTGATTTGAGGAGAGATCCATCATGTTACCCATGGCTTTGTCTTCTCCCCAGCTGGGAAACTGTCTGAAATAAAGATTTGTATATACACAAATATGCACTGCTTTGGTCCGTGTCTTCCCTTTCTGCAGAATGCGTACATCCTCTTTTTGAGTGACTGATGTTACACTGGTTCAAGGGGATTTATGTAGCTGGAGCTCAGGCTTTTATTCTGTGTAGTTTAATTTTTTTTTCTTCAATCACACTTAACTGCTTTCTCATAGTTCTTGGAGTACAAGGCTCAGAAGTTCTTTAAGATTTTTGTAACTTTATACTCTTGCCCTTTTACTGCTCTGCCATGAGTGCCTCTTTAATTGATTAAAACAGACATAATTTAAACTGAAGCCTGGTCTGGCTTGGCTGACTTGGTTTGAAATAGTACCTTATGCTAAACCAGAGCAAATCCACAGATGCACAAACCCTGTGTGTCCTATTCCATGGGTATTTACCTACTGCTTTAACTTGCTTCTTGTTAGGGTTTTGCAGATTCCCTCTAATACGGTTTCTATTTCTCCAAATTAGTCAAAGCAGTTTTATTGGCAGGTTTGTTTTTCTTCATTAGCTCCTGTGTACACGATTGTTCAGTGCTGGCAGAATCTCTCCTGCCACCAGTGTGTAACACTGTCACTGCCAAATGTGCTTTTTGATTTAAAGCAGCACATTCAAAAACTAAGGCTTTGTTGTAGCATTCTGTTATTTATCTGCTCTCTGTATCGAAGGAAATGGGTTTTTATCCCTCTGATAAGTCGGTGATACCTCTGCAAACTGAGTCACAAAGCCAAATTTTTTTGCAGAGAAGCATCACTTGTGTCAGAACCTTTTGGTTGTGGCAGCACCTGACCCAAATCAATTGCTGTGTGTCATTTTTTGGAAGCCATTGTAAATCCAGCCTTGTAATGCAGATGTACAAACTTACTCTCTGTATCCCATTTAAACCATGGTGGAACCTGATGCCTCATAAGTCAGGCTGATATTAAAGCCCTTGTTTATTTTACACTGTGTTTCTGTCAGGATGAGTATTCAGTGTATCACAGTTTGAAATTACATTTCAAGTCTTGTGGAAACATTAACTTCTTCAAAGCAGTAGGGAATGGATGATTGTGGATTTTGAGTGTTGTTAAGTAGGCAAATTTTGAAAAATAAGGTAATTATAGGTTCAGTCTGAAGATAGTAATAAACTGTCTTGGATAATTAATTTGGATTTAGAGTTGCTTAATTCCTCTTGGCGTTGGCAAATCCCAAACTGACTTGTGAAAAGTTCTTGATTTTATTGAAAACATGTGTGACTGTTTTGGAGGGCAACAATATTTGAAGAAAAAGTAGCATGTGTATATAAACAGAGGCAGGCAAGAAAACTTACTGAAAACATAGCTAGTGTCATTTTTGGGGCATCATTTGTTAGCATGTCTTTCATTTTAGATTAAAACAGACTATAGGGGAATTAAAGTGTGTTTTGTGAAAGGATTATCTTTCTGAATGATATTTTAAATTCATAACATTGACAAAGCTCAAGTCTATGTTTCTCAGACTAAGATAAGAATTATTAATTGAAAGTAGACCTCAAATCCATGGAAGTGCTTTAATTCTTCAGAGTAAAAATACTACCAAGAGTATCTATTTCTTTTCCTTTGCCTAAAGATGTCTTTATATTAGAAGATGGTATTTAGTGGAATTCCCAGGATTTCTGGAGTGAAACTGATTCAGAAATGAGGAAGAATGTTAGTGAATTGGTCTCAGGTTAAAATACAGATTTCCATCAATTAAAAACCTGTGTAGCTACAAAATATGTCCAACTGTGGTAATGGAAAATATTAATAACACTTTCTGTGTGGCAATACTTGCTGTGTTATTTTTAGTTATCTGTGTTCAATGAGACTAAACTAATTTTTTTTTTTATGATTCATTGCAGGACCAGTTTGACAACTTAGAAAAACACACGCAGTGGGGTATTGATGTTCTGGAAAAGTACATCAAGTTTGTAAAAGAAAGGACAGAGATTGAACTCAGCTATGCAAAGCAGCTTAGGTAAGTTGATATGTAAAGTTCTGGACTTTAGAGTTGCATCTGTTCAGAGCCTGTAATCAACTCTTAAGTTTGCTGTGATAGTGGTGATTTGGTTTATAATAATGGCTTTTAAAGAACAGCTTTAATTTAGAGATTGGAAAGCAAAAGTTCATTTAAGATACTATTTTATTATCTCTGCTTTGCAGAAAGAAGGGTTATTTAGGTGACTGAGTAGCACACTGGGGCTTACTCACGGTTTATGCATGATTAATGGCTCAGGCTTTGAGGCAGCATTGTAATATTTTCCATGAAATTAGGGCTGCTGCGTGTAAATGCTGAAGGGTTTAAGAATTCAGCAGAACAATGACCAGTTGTTAGGCAAAGTTTAGGTTTTCTTTTACTCAGACAGGCCCCTTTTTGAAGGTGCGTAGGAGA
Organism: Lophotriccus pileatus; assembly: GCA_035583135.1. Taxonomy (NCBI): domain Eukaryota; kingdom Metazoa; phylum Chordata; class Aves; order Passeriformes; family Tyrannidae; genus Lophotriccus; species Lophotriccus pileatus. Next base: position 5,067,276 of record JAWWES010000038.1, read on the forward strand.
AACTGCAGGTCAGAAAGTCAGCCCCTGCCCTTGGAAGATTTGTCTGTGGAGTTAACCAGGCTGCAGCCTGAGATTTGAATTACAGTTTTGTAATCTTGCCACAGGTCTTGTGAAGTGTGTCCTAAACAGAGCAGAGATCCCTGTGAATTTATCCCCAATAATTCCTGCAAAGTACTTTCTGTGTGTCTGGTTCGACCATCAGGTGTGAACCAAACAAAGAAAACCTATTCCTTGAGGTCAGATCCAGTGTAAATGGGGAAGGGATGTTAGGAATCTTCCCACAGAGAGCAGATTTTACCCTGCTTTTCCCAGCAAGGTAGAAAAAAATGTGAGGTTATCAGGGTTTAGAAGAGAGTAGAACACACAGGCAAGTCCTGCTGCTGCTGAGGGGCTGTGGGGGAACACTGTTGGTAGCCACTATTTTTAGTGATAAACTGGGAAGTGGTAGAGCTAACTGAGGAGGAGAGAGCAGGCATAATTCTTCCTAACACCTCCAGTATATCCACATCTTTTTTTATTTTTTTTTTTTATTTTTCATTTGCATGATGATAATATATATTAGAAGTCCTTCCACCTTCTCAGCATTTAAAGAGATTGGGGTCTGAGGTTTGTGATCTAAAGCACAATGTCTGTTTGAAAGAAAAAATCACCCAGAATTTGCTTATGTTCAAATGGGTTAGAGATGCACAATGGCCTGTGATTTATGAGGAGCTGGTAGTTGATAAATCCCTGCCTTGATGGTGATGTGCTCTCCCAGGGGAATGCCACCAGGCTTCCCCAGGGTCCCTGTTAGAGACAAGCAGGAAATAGAAAATGACTCGTGCAGGAACAAATTGCTCACATCCTATGGAGATGAGCAGAGATTGAATTACACAGGCAAAATGAGCTGGAAGAAAAGAGAGTGTGAGTGGACTGGGAAACCCCAGCAGAGTATCTGTGTGAGCTGGCCTGTCTTAGGAACAATTCCACGCCAGACTCGCTGGGTTTCTTAGGATGACAAATTCCAGGTGTAAAGAGCATCATTGTGAAAATGAACACACACATACAGAATGTTAAAGGAAAGTGAAAGATGGTTTTACCTGTGACCATCTAGAAACCAGGAGTTGAGTTTTATTTCTTATTCTGTCCTAGACTTGCAAAACAAACTTGGTCAGTTTGTTTTCTCTGTATTTTTATGGTTTGAGGACAAATACATCTGTCCCTGAGGAGCTCTCAAACACAGGGCTGCTTGGAGGCATCTGAGAAATTAGAAGTGCAAAAGAAAAAAATAAGAATGTAGACTTGTCAAATATTGAGGTAAAACAGTGCTGGACATTAAAAAAGAATAATAAATCATGCATCTGCTTTTATTTAAGAAGTCTCCTTAAGCCTGGTGCAAACCTTTCTTGTAGCACATCCATTTGGGGCAGAAGGGCTGCAGCACATCACTGCATGTCATAATATGCAGAAGATATTATTTAAAAGGAACAAGTTAACTCAGGCTACTCATGTGTGTTTAACTCAAAATTTTATTTATAGTGTGAGTGAAGCTGCTGGAATATATTTTCTTTTCTGAAACTTGTGTTTTCTGCTCAGTCCCTGATCTCCCTAAGTAGTTATTTTTCCTCTCTGACTGTCTACATCTCAGCCCAGTCATCTATTAAAGTTTAATTGGCTTTTATTTAAAAATGCTCCTTTGCTTCCTCTTTATAATTCTGCAAATGTGGATGTAATTGATGTGCTGGATGCTGTGTTCCGAGTGCTGAGGTGGTGTGTCCTCATCCTCCTTCCCCAGTCACCCCTTCCCTTACAGCACACACAGCTGAGGCATCACAAAGGATGTCAAAACCCTTGCCTAATGTTGTGATGGATACATAGCCTTGAGGAAGATGTGTTGGAAAAAATGCTGAAGGTATCAGGATAATCTGAGAGTCTGATGGGTGACAAATCTGAGAGAGAGAGAAGAAGATGTCAGACAACTTGAAATAAGGGGGAGCAGAGAAACAAGCTGGAAAGGCAAGGAAAAAAAATGATGTAGAGTGAAAATATTTCCTTGTGGTTTTTCCTTTCCTCTGCAAGCAGGTGCATGGAGGGAGGCATTCCTGTGGTGTGCAAAGGGTGATGTAAGATGTACTGTCATCAATCTGGACAGTTTGCAGAACTCTTCCCATGCTGGTGGTGTTTGGAAGCTGCTGCCTGCAGAACTAGAGAAAAGTTTATTTTCTCAGAGCATGATCTGTGAGAAAAGGCAGAGATTGGAAGGGAGATCCTCATTTGGATCCCTTCCAGTTGGGATACTTAAATTTTGAGGAACACATGTTTGTCTGTGCAAATCTGCCAGGGTTCTGGCTACTCCTCTGTTTGGGCAGATGCTCCTTAATTCCTCAAGGAGAACAAAAGGAATAAGAAATATGAGATGAGGGGCCCTGCTGTCTCCCACTCATCAGTAAAACCAGCATCAACAGGGAATGGGTTACACCTCTGAAAAAAAATGGTTTCTTTACAGATAAATGTGTTCTGGGAGTCCCCCAGAGAGTTTGGCACAAATAAGTCAATGAAACGTGGTCCTCCTTCAGACAGTGATTCCACCACTGCTCCCTGAATTCTGCATTTAATTGCTGAAACAACCTCGTAAAGCTCAAACAAATGGCTTCCCTTTCACAACAGGGTGAGAGGCTGCCAGAAGGAACATTGTAATAGGGCTGAGTTTAGGACAGAGGAGCACTGAAAAGGCTTTAAAATCGCTGAGTAAGATTTGTCAGCACTCTGGTGGGCATTGGTTGAAGCATCAGTAAGGTGAGGGTCAAGTGGGCAGCATTCCATGAAACCCTGGATTTGCTGCCGGTGAGGGGATTGCAGGGCAATGAAAAGCATACAAATCCCAGTCAGATGAGCTAACAGTGATGTTCAGATTTCTCATTCAAGCTATGATCACTTGAAGGGCATATTGGTATTTTAAAATTAAATCATTAACTGGCTGTGGGGTAATGAGATGCAATCATCTGTGCTAATTGGGATAATCAAATTTCACACTTCCCCCAGCATTAGTTGATAATCATAAAATGATCCCCCTTTTGCCATCTCAGTGCAGCTTCCCACAGCTTTATGAAGGTTCTTCATTTCCTTCTAATCATCCTGCTAAGGGCAGGCAAACCTGGAGCACTGTGAACCCATTCTTTGGATGTTACCATGACACAATCACAGCCTGATTTCATTCATGCTTCTGGAAAGGTGTCGGGTCACTGCAGATAAAAACTGAAGTCCCCACAGAATGCAAAGATTATCCAGTAAATTTTAAGGGATATTTTAAAATTTAATTTCATATATTTGTATTTTTTGATTTTTAGGAATCTTTCAAAGAAATACCAACCTAAAAAGAACTCCAAAGAGGAGGAGGAATACAGGTATGTTCATGATTCACTGCTGGGTGAGCATGTGTTGATGGAGGAAAGGGAGAAGTTTGGGTCATCAATTCGGATTTGGCTTGTAAAGCAAAGATTTTTAAAGTCAAGTGTAAGAATATAGAAGTCACAGATGCAGAAACAGCCTCTACACAGTATCTATAGTGGTAGATACTAAGGAGTGGATCTTCAGATGTGGATTTGGTCTGTAACTACTCAGTTCCCTTTATATGTTACAGTTTCTGGATGCCTCATTTGGGGTTTTTGTTTCATTTTTTTGTTAACGTGCCTTAAAAACTTTAAGCCAGACTGATCCTGGCTCTTGGAAGTGAACATCCCAATTCCAATCTGCTTTCAGCAGCAACAGAAACAGTCGTTAATTTTAGCATGAGACTCAAGCAGTCTGCCTGAGTATTAAATGACTCAAATGGGCTGACAACACAGATTAGTAACTTACTGAGGGGATAATGTTATAACACCACAGTGGTGTAGCAGACTTGCAGAGCAGAGTGAAGGATATAGTTTTTACTCCCAGTATCCTTGGATGGATGGACACACAACGTGCTGCTGTTGAAAGGTGTTGCAGAGCCTCACCTGTGTGCTGTCGTTTCACCTGATGATAGACCTTCCTGCCCTTGATGAAAATAAAGACATTCTTTAAGGAGAACTTTCTAGAAGAGCAGCTTCCCAACAGAGAGGCTGTAAGCCAGAGTTGAGAACCTTTTTTCCTTGGAGCCCTGTGACTCTGGAGTTTCTCAACCTCGGAGTGTTGTAATGCGGCTTTGAACGAAGGCACGGCAGGGTCTGACCCTCAGCCCTGGATTGCAGGAGGCTGCTCTGCCTCTGGAGAGCCCAGCAGGAGCCTCAAACCCTTGACCTTGAAACTTGAAACATTTCAAATTGCTTTGGATATGGATCCAACTGGATGATTACATTAATTTAGATTTTTGGGTCAGCCCCCCAAGCTGCTCTATACGGCTACTCCAGTGTCTTGTTTAAGAGAGATAACAGACTTTTTGTTTGCTTTTTAATTTATTTTTAGTAACAGTGTTTGGGAATCAGTTATTTATGCCATTGTTTCCTGAGATATTGGTATTTACACAAGGAAGCTTATGTTACCCAGCACAGTGGCTGGTTTGGTCTGTACCCAGGATTAGGGATAAATCTGCCTTTGGACAGCTCTACCATAAATTGGTATTTTGAGTTTACTACAACGTTTTTTGACACATCTTTCATAGCTGGAGAAGAATATTGGAGCTCAATGATTCTACATGATATGGCACAGAAGATCCTGTGTATCCTTTGCCCTTTATAAATATAGTGTTCACCTCAGTGTAGTTTCTCCATGTCTCAAAACAACGTCTGGCGATTTGTCGTGCGACCTTTGGGAGCCCCAGACTCTGCTTTGAGACAGCCTGGCTAAAAATCACCCATTTTCAGGCTTATTGTCAGTCTGTAGTTCTGTGGATTTGATCTTCCTTTTTTGTTTTGCAACTGGGATTTCTCTCATTTCACGGCTTGACTGTGAATGTGGTTGCTTGTACTGTACTATATTTTAAGTCTCTTTTTTAAGTTTATTCTGGGTTTTTTTTGTACCCGTGTTTTGCTGCTGGGCACAGCCAGCTGGGGTATTTAAATGCAGCTCTGTTGGCACTAGGCTGAATATACCAGTGACATAATCTGCTGGTTTGAAATTGTGTGCACAGATGTTTGTTTCTTCCTTTTAATAATACATGGAATGCTGTATGGGACATTATTTTATATTAAAAAATAAACCTTGTAATGGAAGGTATTAAAAAATACGGGTTGACAATGAACACGTGGTTAGTAAACTCACTGCTTCTTTGAAAACTTTATAAACTGTAGCTGATTTAAATCCAATTTACACAATGAAAAACTTTCTCTTCTAGGCTATGCTGGCCAAAATTTTGCTTGCTTAGACAGGATTTTGCCAAGTAGGACATACTGATGACTCTGTGCACTGAACTGTAGGGCTTGAAAGAGTGTAACTAGAAATGTTTGGTGAATAGAGATTAGAATGCTCAAGTCCCAGAGCTGTGCTGATAAAGAACCTGGCACTCTAAAGTGGTGATATTTTAAGAGCCAGTGTCAAACTGTCTAAATCGAGATAGATTTATCAGACAACTGTCAGTGTGTGGGATAGGCTCCCTTTGGAGAAATTCCTTCCAGAGAATCTGTGCTAATTCATATTCAGCCTCTCGTAGCCGCACTGAGGGCTTAAGGGGGATCCCACCTCCCTTTGCAGTGTTGTCTGTGTGAAAAGAAAGGGACTCCAGAAGTAAAATGCATTTTTGTCCTTTGCAGGTACACATCAACTAGAGCCTTCCTAGCCACTTTAAATGAAATGAATGACTATGCTGGACAGCACGAGGTCATCTCAGAGAACATGACCTCTCTTATCACTGGGGAGTTAACACGCTATGTGCAGGAGCTGAAACAAGAGAGGAAGTCGGTAATTGATCCTTTTTTATTTATTATTCACATCTAATTGCTGTTTGAGGCGGATAATTAGTGGTAGTGTGGAGTTCAATGTTAAGTAAAATTTGTTGGTAGATAATAAACATGAGCTTTGCTGGTGAAGCAAGCACTGAAGAAGTGGGTTATGTGCCCTGGCCAAGTCACTGAACCATTTGAATCGAATGTTATAAAATCAGACAGCGATGCCTTGAGGAGAATCCCTGCTAAATAAGGTCAGAGGCCCATCTGTGCTTAAGGCTCAGTTAGCCAAAAGCTTGCTCAGGGTAGGGTCCAATAGCACTGTGTAAAGCCTGAAATAATGTAGTAGGAACCATACTACTGAGGGTGATTGAGAGAATTATTTGGATTTTGGTTCATATTTTCCTGCTTCTCAGGCAGTTCTGGTCAACAGGGCTTTGTAAAAAATTATTCTAATGAGAAATATGGGATCTGTCTTATTTGGTGAGGGGGGGAATCTGGTTTTCAACCTGTTGTCCTTCAAGACTGGTATAATTAGCAGCTTTATGCTAGTGATCTATTTTAACAAGGACTAGTACCTATTTGCCTGCTACAGTGAGTGTTCAAAACTGATTAATTTGCACATCACCAGCTCTGAAAGGCAGATAGTGGAGATGTGATTTTCTCCCTTGCCTTGAACTCTTTTATCCCCTGGATATGTGGATATAAAATAGTGATTCTGAGCATTTTTGTTACCAGTACTCATAGCACAGGTATACAGTGACTAAGCAAAGTGCAAAGGGAGTATCAGGGCTTTATATTTCATTTCCAAACTGTTGGTCTATTCTGGAAAGTGCAAAAATACTCCTGCAGAACTTAGGCTTTTATAAATAGTCCCACTAAACATTAAGCATGTGTTGAAGTGTTGTGCAGGACCAGGGCCCTGGAAATCAGCATCTTTGCCTAAGTATAGTATTAGGATGATAAGTCTGCCAACAGAGGAAGAGAATATATAGACATACCTTTAATTTGCAGAATGGTATGTAATCTTTCAGGGGTGTAATATTTTGGCAGCAGCAAGGAAGGATGTTTCACATATAGCTGTGATGAGAATGTTTTCTCAGCCACTCTGTGACCTTGTATTCAGCATGGATCTGTACAATAAGCAGAGCAAAAAAAAACCCAAACATTCTAGTGAGGCATTTCCCTGTCAGTTCTAATGGTTTTTACCTAATTCTTCAATTATATGGGCACTTTATTTTAATGTTGGTTGAGTGATAATAGCATGGGAACAGCAAACCCCAACTGGTGGTGTATTTACCTGCTGTTGCTGATAATTACTGGCCTTTAACAGAAAACAGTTGTCAGTCATGGCTGTTTTGTTCTTGCAACATGAATAGAAGCTGTTTGAATTAGGAATCCTTGTCTGATTCCTGTAGATTATCATTTATGAGCAAATGGTGTTGAAAAGGAAACTGCTCCCTCCCTCAGGCATTTTTCATACACGGCCTCTCACTTTATTCTGTAAAAGCATCAATCATGCTGGGATCTGCAGGAGGGGAAGGTGGTTGTTGTGTAAATATCACAGAGGGCGGCTGCTTTGGCAGAACCTTTTATGATATCAATTGATGAATGACTTGGTATTTCCAGAAATTTTTTTTGCTGGCAGAGTTCTCGTGCTCACTGCTTGTTCTGCCGTCAGCTGTTGTGCTACAGGTTCAGGGAGTCATTTGGATCAGCCCACTCCTGGGGCTAGGACCATATGCAGGAATTGGGAGACCCACATTCTTGCCTGCTGAGGCTTGTATAATTTGAATGAAGTCATTCAAGTGTCCAAATACCTGTAAAATGGTACAAATTTCCAGTGATTTCCGTATGACTGAGATAGATAAGCATCCCTTGCTCTTTTTGTTGTAATTTCCCACCTGGAAGAGGGAAATGAAAGAGATGTCAGCACAGTAAATGTGTGAAATATGAACTCAAGTTCAGCATAAAGTGGTCAGGCAAATCACAGACTGGTTTGGGTTGGAAGAGACCTCAAAGACCTCCTTATTCCAACCCCCTGCCATGGGCAGGGACACCTTCCACCAGCCCAGGTTGCTCCAAGGCCCGTCCAGCCTGGCCTTGGACACTTCCAGGGATGGGGCAGCCACAGCTTCTCTGGGCAACCTGTGCCAGGGCCTCACTACCCTCACAGGAAAGAACTTTTTCCTAATATCTATAAATATATCTGAGTTTAGAGCTTCTGTTTCCAAAGGAAACCCTTTTGATACACAACATTTGATGGAGTTGTGGGAGATGAGGGTGGATGGTGATCTTTATACAAGTGGGGGCTGCTGCCTGCCTGCACTGCCCTGTTTTCATGCTCATTTAGCTCTATTGATTCAAGTGCAATCACACCACCAGATGATCAGGGTCACACAGTAATAAATGACACTTCTTGGGTTTTCCTTGACAAGTGCAAGCCCCTGGCCTGTAAGCAGCACAGAACCTGCTACTCTTTCAAGCCTCACATTGGTTTTATGCTGGATAAAATTCATTTGGCATGCAAATGCTGTGAAAGGTGTATTTGATGGCTTCCATACAGGGTAATTGCTAGGGGTGAAAATAAGGGAAGAAGTAGCTAATCAAAACCAGGCAGGACAGTCTGCAGGTTGGACAAGGGGATGACTTGCAAGTTCACAGTGGTTTGATGCTGTTCTTCATAAGACAGATACCTCCTATTTCTTCTTGTCTGGTTTGGAGCTTGGGAGAGTTCTGGGTTATCTTTGTTTTTACAGATCATGTGTGTTGTTTCATGACAGCTTTTGATCATCAGAAAACAGTAAGAAAAAATCAAGCTAAGCCTCTTTTTGTGAAATACAAATTTCCTTAGCAATAAAGGTCAATCAGTGCATTAGACCTTATCAAATTATGCATTCCCCTTCCATAGGGTAGTTCTCATTGGTGTTGTCACTGTACCAGGTGAGTTGTTTTACCCTCACAGTCAATGAAGTCAGGCACACACACCCTGTGTGTGTGTGAGAATGTGTGAGGGAGAACTCCTTATGCTGTTTCAGTTCTTCCCAGCTGCCTAGTGAAGTGAAACTCTTTGTAGTGCAGTTCCTCACTTCAACTTCTTGTATTCTCTTGATCTCACTGTGTCCATGCTCTCACATGAGTAATTCTTACACTCAGCCAGGGCCCTGCTGCTTAAAATCTCAAATTTCAGTTCTATGTTGTGTGTGGAGATGATGCCCCATCCATCTTCCTTTTGAGGTTGCTGAGGGCAGATGCCTCTGACTGAATTCTCCTTTGCTGTTGGAAGACCTTTATCGCCAAGCCACACAAATGAGGTGGGAATCAGAGTGGTTCAAGGAAAGAATATACTTCTGCAGTCATTCTTCATGCCACCCCAATGCCACCAAAACCTTATTTTTGGGGTAGTTCTGGAAGTTGTCAAGTTTGAGCTGCAGGCACTGCAGTATCACAGAATTGGGCCTTAATCTTGTTCCTCTGGGACAAATGAAAAGGTGGTGAGCTCAGTAATGTCAAAGAGGAGTGTTTGGACTTTATTTCCCAAGCATTTCCAGGTTGAGAATGTACTTAGTTCTTCTCCCACCAGTTGGGTCCGTTGCTATGTGTGGTATTTGCTCACAGGCACACCAGTTACTCTCCACATGAGACAAAGATTAGCAGCATATTGATTCTGTAGGTGAGGCAACCTGCTTCTCCACATTGCTGGGCCTGCCAAGGTGTTCTCAGCATGCTTTGTTCTGTTAAAAAAAAAAAAAAATCAAAATCTAGACACTGGGGGTTTTTCTACCCTCTTTTTGGGTGACATCTAAAAGGACTTCTGAGCAAACATGTGGCCCAAGCATTGAGAATTTGTTTGTTGGCTTTTTTTTTTCTTAATGCTTCACAGGAGATAACTTGGTTTATAAGTCCTCTCAACTGTTGTTGAGGAAACCCCTCAATGCTGCAGTTTGGATAGAAATTCAAGAATTATTTCCTGGGGCAATTCTGATTTTAGATCTGTGGTCACAAACTAGGTCTGACTCACGGCCTCCTGGCAGCTGCTGCTCTGTGTAGCCGTTGCTCATGTCAGCTTTGCTAAAAATGTATTTGGGAGTCATGAACTATCCCTTACTTATTACTGCTGCTGCTCTCACCTCTACCTCCACCTCCCCCTGGGGCTGGGCTGGCTCCGTACAATCACGCATGAAAGTCAGATGGAAGCCGGGAGCTTTGCTGCAGACTGAGCTGGTGCAGCACCGGGGTTCTGTGGTTGGGAGAGAATTTACCTGCTGTCAATACATTCCATTTTGTGTGGGGATAGAAGGGAAGCAGGGAATGAATGCATCCTTATGGGCACCGTGGGGGCAAAACGGGTCTGGTTCTTTCTGGTGGAGCGTGTTCACCCTCCCTGTGTCGGTTCAGACGGGAGGGGAATGTCAGAGAACTTTGTGCTTCTTGTAGGCTCTCAGGTGTTGATGAAAAGTAAATAATTGGAGGAATTCTGTCAGGTTTGTCCACCCTGAATAGTGCCCTGTTCTGCACATAGTGCTGTGGTGTTCCACAGGATTTCTCCCTGCCTGGTGCACCCTGCAGGGTGGCAGCACAAGGCCCTGCCAAGGGCACCCAGTTCTTGTTCTGGGACCAGCTCACTGCCCCGTGAAGGGAGTTAAAATCTTAGTTTTAATCTAAATTCAAGGGTATTTATGTGAGACTTTGTTGTGCTCAGTAAATGCACTGCACAACACTTCTACTCTACATATTCATCTTCTTTCTTGCAAGATATTTCAGCTGCATTCCATGAAGTTTAATTGTGCCAGCAGAGTGTTAGGTAGTAGCTAGGAAAAAAGAAAAAAAGAAAGAATGCAGAAAGTTGCTTAGGAAAGATCATAATAAATTCTGTATATTATTATGGAGTAGGTTTTGTTTTCCACCATACTGTGGCACAAAATGTCACGAGACTGTGTTAAATATTGGTATGTATCATGTAATTGTGCTGTGAAGGGTTAGTCTGTGATGGAAAAAACAACTGCTTATTACAAAAGTTTCCAAAACGTTTTTGTGTGGGAAATTAATACTAATATGCCATCCAGCCAAAAGGTATAATGTGAACTTTGGATTTAGTGAGGTTAGAGTTGAGACCACTGAATTTAGTATCATGCTCTTCCCAATTTTGAATGGGTACATTGAACTATGAAGTGATAGTTCAAATAAATAAATTGGCTTCTGTTTACTACATGGAGGACTCAGATTGGGAAATAAAACATGGTTACTAACAAATGTAGTTCCATTTTCTGTGAATGAGCCTGAATATTGCACCGTGGATCCAGAGTCTGTTAGAGGGACAAGATGAGGTTCCATTTCCTGCTCAGTGCGTGACTGGGAGATGCCCGAGGGTGAGGGAGGTTGAGCGTGGCCATGGATGTGCTTTATTTCCCTCTGTGCTGTGTCTGTGCAGCCACAGAGATTGGCCTAAAATGAAAGAGCAACAATAAAGCCACGTGATCAGTGCACATGTTAACTGTGGAGAAGGGTGTTCACCCAAGGCCCGAGGCAGAGATACGTGTGGGCAAGTTCAGCTGGCATTTTAGTTGACATTCAGTGTTTCACATGCCTGATGCAGGGCTTGATACTCGTGTGTAGGTGTATGTGCACATGAAGGTGAGATGGAAATAGCTGAAAGGGTGCAGCTATTTAAAGAAGTTAGAAGTGTTTCTTTGCCTCTTGAGGCATTAACTTGTACATCTTCCAGTTTTAGTGGATGAGACTCCCACAGACCATTTCTATGGAGGGATGTGTTGAAATGATATCTCTAAATTGTGGATCAGTGGAAGAGAAGCTTTGGGAATGAGAAGAGGTGAAACCCAGAGTAGCATGTTCCTTTATTCTCACTGAGGGATTTAAAAGCACAAACATCTCTCTTCATACCAGTTTTTAATAGTAATGTTGGACCTCCTTTTGAAAAGCCCGAGGTTTGCTCTTGCGGAGCACTTTGGCACAGCTGGGCTTTTAAGGACAAGATGCATCCCACTCCAATCCATCCCTGGGGGTTAATGATCTCCAAACAACCGGTCACATCTGTGTGCTCACTGAATCCAGGGCCTTCTGGCCCTGCTGTTGTGAAGGCAGATGGTTCAGCAGGACCTCTCAAAGAGTTGGCCAGTGTAGCAGAGTGCTCCCAGGGATCCCTGTAGCTTTGCTCCCGTGGAGCTGTCCTGGAAACTGCAGGAGTGCAGAGCTGCTCTGCTCAGAGAGGGCACAATTGTGCCTCTGTGCCTGAGAAGAGGTTTTGAGTTTCAGTTCCCAACATAAGGACTTAATCTGTTATATGTAGCATGAAATGACAAGTTACCAAAATACTACTGCCACAGTGTCCTCGAGGTTTATGCTGATCATCACAGAGTCACAGAATGGTTTGGGTTGGAAGAGACCTTAAAGATCATCTCGTTCCAGCCCCCTTGCCATGGGCAAGGACACCTTCCCCAGGTTGCTCCAAGCCCCATCCATTATTCTCACGATCAGATTCTGTTGATCATCACTCCTGATAAGCAGGAGCTGCTACTTCTGGTTGTCTTGTGCAGCTGATCTTTGTCTGAAGCCTGAGAAACTTCGGCCTTAGTGGTTCCTAACTGGGATTCATTTGGAATGCACCACTTTAGGTGGAGACACTTCAGTCAAATTTACACCAACCTCCAACAGGTATTTGTATAACCTGTTCCAGGCTTGACTGAGTTGGTGGGTACATGTTAAGAACAACGTTCCTATGGAGGGTTGTAAAGGAGAACAGGGTTATGCCCTGATATTAAGAAGCAGCATGTCAATCTGTGTAAAACAGTCACGAGTTTCATGTCAACTTTCACACCACTGTCTTATGCTGCTCTTACTACAGCTCAGGGTGATCAGACCTCAAGAACACGTTGCTATTCTTGGAAACAAAGATTTCTTCCGAGGAGACTGTTTCCTGTCTTTGCAGCCAGGGGAAGAAAAAAAAACATTTGACAAGGTTTTTTGCAAATGAAAATTGAGGAAAAAGCAACGTTCTCTTATTTCCGTTGCTGGTGCCCTTTAATCACTACTCATTATTTTGGGAATCGTTTGTAACAAAAACGGAGATAAGAATTTGAATTGGAGGATGAAGTGCTGTATTTATACTGACTATCAGTGTGAGCTGGGAGTGTTGGTTACACAAGTCAAAGGTAACTGGTTTTGCAGAGGGTCATATTATCTAGGATGTAAACAGAAGAGAGAATGAAACAGCCTTGTCATAAAATATATTTTTTAAAAATTCTTGAGTAGTGTTTTGTCAAAGGAACTCTACACCATGCATATAAATTAGCTCATTAAGATAATTTTTTCTGATTATTTATAATATAAACAGACTGTAGATGTACAAATCTGAAGTTTAACCATGTAATTAATTCCTGTCTAAGAACACAAGGCTGTCTTGTTACAGCCTTTCTTAAAATGTTTCACACGATCAGGTTAGGCACAGCCTAAGCAGCCCTGTTGGCATTGCTGGTAATCTACATGTTTCAGGCACTTCTTTCATTCAGAACTGCCTAAGAATTCCTCAGCAAAATTTTGGACTGTGTCCTCCTTCATAAGATGCTTTTAACTGTATCTTTTCTCCTGCTCCACTCAGAAAGGTCAGAAAGAAGATCAGATGCATCTTCTAACCAGCTTTTGTTGTCTGCTTGAGCCGTGGGGCTGTGTAAACCCTCGTGCATACCAAGGAAGTTGTGCAAAAAATATCCTGCTGCTCCTAATTGTCATGGTGTTGGCGGGAACAGGCGCTGCATTGTCGGTCCCTGGCTCGCTGCTCCCGGGGTTTTGATCAACACGGGTGAAATCTGAGCCCAACAAAAGTCAATGAGAGGTTTGTCTTTGATTGTGCAGCAGCCAGGATTGGTCCCCAGCTGTTACAGGCACAGGCAGCATCCTAATGAGGAGAGCACAGCAATCCCCGTGGATTTACAAAGGAAAAAAAACCTCATGCACACTGTGTGTTTTAATGTGCATTTCCTGCTCTTCCTGGAACTCTTCTTCCCTTATTACAGCTGAGTATTCCCTGAGCTTGGAGTTTTTCAAATACAGCAAATGCTTTTTAAAAAAGTTAAGTTAATCCACGGTGTTCACGTAAGCGACTTGATACTCTGACAAAAATATCTCCAGTCTTAATAGCTGAGTTTCAGGAAGAATTTCTTCACTGGAAGTGTTGTCAAGCATTGCAATAGGCTGCCCAAGGAGGTGGTGGAGTCACCATCCCTGGAGGTGTTGATAGAAAGACTGGCCATCACACTAAGTGGTGTAGCTGAAAGGTGGAAATCAAAGGTTGCACTCGATGATCTTGGAGGCCTTTTCCAAACTGATTCTGTGATTTGGTGAACTCTTATGAGATCCCCTAAAAACTGCATGAATTATTGGGTCTTATCCCATGGGCTGGAATAGATGGAGATGTCCAATCAAAACATGGCCGTGGTGGATTGTTCAGAGCCCCCTGTGACATACTGACTGAGCTGGGCTTGAACAAGGGGAAAAAGGACAGCCATGGTCATGCATGGTTTGACTCTGGGCACTGCTGCTGTGTTTTAAGCCATTTAGCACTTCTGATATTTGGATAAAATATTTGTCAGAGAGATCTTAAAGTTGGCACGGTGCTTGCTCGCCTAAGGCTGCAAAGTGTAGATTAAAAGGTGACTTAAGGAGGTTGGGTAATGAACACCAATAAACCCAAACCTTTCACTTTACTGTGTTTTTGACATGTGCTTCCAATGCTGTGGGTATGAGTGAAAAATCTGGAGGAAATCATGGTGTGTGAACCACCAGCATCCTGCTGCTGCAAATGTCACTGGCACACTTGAAGTGTGATTCATTAATTCAGTATCTTGCTCATAATCTGATTTTTTTTTCCTATCTTTTAAATAGAAAGCCTGATTAGGGTGCAGTAATTTAGGTGTTTGGTTTTGGAGAAAAAAAATCCAATATTGTGTATTGCATCAACTACTCTAATTTCATCATTGTGTGCTGTGGAAATGTGTGTTACCATGATCGTTTTCCATATGATTTGCTTAAACATTTGTCACGTTTCTATTTGCTAAATGACCTGTTGTAAAATAACCAATTGTTGTTTAAAAAACTTAGTTGAATTAGAACTTGCAGCTTGAAACCTGAGCAAGGAGTAGTTACCTCAAAGTTATTTTTGCTGGGTTTGGGGGTGAGGAGCTGAAGGTAAAGGACATTTGCTGTTTAAGAGGATTGTAAAGGAAATGAGTTTGGGGAAGTTGAAGATAGTGCAGGGTTTGAGGAAACTGGAAGCTTCCTGTATGACTTTGAGCAGATCACTTAACCATGCTGCCTCAGTTTCTTACCCATCAAATAGGGGTGATGAAGAAATACAGATTCTCTTAGTCGCTGAATTAAAAAAAAAATGAATTTTTGGAAGGCAGACATCGTCAAAAAAAAACCAACTGCGAAAGCAGAAGTGCTTTAGCTCTCATAGCAAGGGAGTTTACAGGATAACACAACCAGAATTGGGGGTTATAAGTATATTTAGAAAATGGTTGAGCTAAAAAAGGCACTACTGCACTGAAATCTCCAAAATGTGAAGCACCTGTATTTATCAGACTGTCCCTCAGCATCAGGTCCTCAGTTTCACTATTTAATAATCCTCAATAATGCCATGTTACTTTTCAGTGCTCCATTTGTGCAAAAGAGCTTCTTAAAAAGAAAAAAAAGAAGGGAAAATATAGTAAAATCTGAATGAGATGCAGTCATAATACCTGTGCTTCCAGCAGCTTGTAGATTTTAGTTTACAGGGAAGCCACGTTTGGAAATCACAGGGATGGCTTGTTAAAATTACATTATTTAACTACAAAGGTTTAAAAATACAAGCTCGGGGTAGTCCTGTTATCTGATAGGCTTTTGTTTCCAGGTTCATCCTTCAGCTCCTCTCTACAATTGTTTTGTGTTAAGTGAACCTGGCATGTTGTTTTCCTGAGGTTTATGGGTCATTGACAGTATTGGGTTTCACACAGACCAGCTGTTCTCAAACCAGGTTCCTTCCTGCACCAGCAGAGTTGAGGCCAGCAAAGCAGGGAGCACATGGGCAGAGGTTGGTGGAGGCAGAAGAGGCAGCAGGAAGACAGCAGAGTCGTTTTACTTCCAGCTTCACTGTTAAGACTTTCGTGAATTCCACGCTCATTAGCAAAACGTTGAAAAATGTAGTGTTAAATTACAGCTGTTCCTTAGGACTGTTTTTGTTGCTCCTTGGGACTGTTTTCCTAAACTCTTAATTACAAAAGCAAGCCTGAAACAAGGAGAGTTTCAAAGCCCCTGGCAGGAAAGAGGCAGCATCTGTCACATGCAGAGTTGAAAGGAAATGGGGATCTACAAAAGGAACCGAAATCAACTTGGAGCCTTTCCCCTCTGCCCCAGCACTTCTACACTGCTGTCTGGGGTTTTTTCATGTCATGATGTAGTGGGGGAGTGTTTGGAGAAGCCTGGCAGGGATCTGAACTACACCAGGACCACCAGGGTTGGTGGCAGAAGCTCTCTCTGTGGCCCTGGCAGTGCCAGGCTGTCGGTTGTGCTCCCTTCCGTGGCACATGCCAGGATTAAAAGCATTTCTGACGCTGCCTCTCTTGTTTGCTGTGAGAATTTTCATGTATCCAGATACACAAAGCTAAAGAATGCCCGTGTGTTCAACCTTAGGTGAGCATCCCTCCTTAGCAGCCGGTGTTTGGGACTACAGGTACCGGTATCCAGAGCACTCAGGGTAGCCAAGGTGTTTCTGTTCTCACAAACAAATTGAAGGTGATTGATGTGATTTTTAGGGTAATACAAGTTTATTGGACATGGCAGGATAGAGAGTTATAGCTTTGGGGCTTTTTACTGTCATGTCTGATGGAGCCAGCACAGCAGCTCCAAAGTGTTCATCACACACTTGCTCCGGAGACCTGCCCCTGCCACAGGAAAATACCAGTTGCTGTAGTGGAAGATGCAGGTTTGGGAGGGAGGGGAGTAGCCTGTTCCAGCAGTGAGTTGGGGGTTGCATTAACATTCCTATCTAAAGCTGGATCACTGACTTATACAACAATCTTGGGTGAATTTCTTGTCCTGAGGAAAAGCCAGGCATATGGAGGAACAGGTTGCCCAGAGAAGCTGTGGCTGCTCCATCCCTGGAAGTGTCCAAGGCCAGGTTGGACGGGACTTGGAGCAACCTGGGCTGGTGGAAGGTGTCCCTGCCCATGGCAGGGGGTTGGAACAAGGTGATCTTTGAGGTCTCTTCCAACCCATACCATTCTGGGATTCTGTAGAAGGGTCGATATCTAACACACATTCGATTCTGTGATGAAAATTGTTGTGTAAGGTCTAAAAACTGCTATTTAAACCAACTGCAATTAAGAGTCTTGCTCCAAAAGGCATTCCAGGAGAGAAGTTCCTTGTCATTTGGCTGATACCTAATACTTAGAACTTCTGTCACACCTCAGTGTGTGCACATGCCCTCACCCTCAGTGTGATGGAGAGGAGGGTTTCTGGGGGGACCCACAGAACTAATATCTCTCAAGAGGAATGAGCAGCTGGCCTTGCACACACAGCCAGTAACTATGAAGAAGAGGGGTTTTTTTGTTGAGTCTGAATGAAAATCAGGGCAAACATCAGTTGTTAGAATGTGCCAATCAAGGGCTTCTTGGTAAATTCCATGTAGAGAGAAATTTTAATTTAGAGCTAGTGTTCAGTCTGTCACCAACGAGACACTCTTCAGATAAAAGTGCTTCAGATCTCATGATACAGGAAACCAATAATTATGAGATACAGTGAACAATGCAAGGTAGAATTGCTAAAGGGATTAATTAGCCTCAGTCGAACTAACCACTATAATTGATGCAAATATCCATCTGCAGCCTGCTGAGACATTAGATAGTCATCATACACCTGCTCAATTCAGCAGCCTTGCAGAACACAGCTGTCAGAGTGATTTCTGGTTGGGGTGTTTTTTTCTTGGGTGCACTTGACGGTTTGTTCTTTTGTTGTTCAAAAATGTTTTCTTTTTTTCCCCTCTTTTTCTAAACAGCACTTCCACGATGGCAGAAAGGCACAACAACACATCGAAACTTGCTGGAAACAACTTGAAGCAGTAAGTGGCAACTTCCTCAGATGTGACATTAAGGCATTTTTCTGTTGTTTTCATGGAGATGGTTCCAGATATCATATTTGGAAAGAGAAGGGTGTAGGGATAAAAGATGTATAAATGGGATTTTTAAAACTCTGCTGAACTTAAACACACATGAAAAAGTCTGGTTTAACAGTACATTTGGCTTTCTGTAGGATCTGTGTCTATCATGAGTAGCGTTTCATTTGATATGACTTGAAAAGTGTGCTAAGCATTGCTAGAACTGCAGAGTCCCTAAGGGTCCTGTTTAGATATTCCACTGAAAGCTGAACAGCTTAATAATGTGTGAATAAATTGAACAGGACCATCTCTTGAGTGAGGTGCTGCTTCTCAAAAGCAAATACGTTGGAACTGTCGTTCATGTGATGAATGAAAAGTGAGACTGTAAATACAGGAGAGGATAAAGAAAGGGGGCATCAGTAACCAGAAGTACTACTTGGACATTTATGAGTGTCAGTAACTCCCTTGTACATTATAAAAACAAAGGAGTTAAGTTTTGAAAGAATGATTTCTTCTACAAGAGCAGAAGAGATTCTAAATGGGAAAAATATTGAAAAATGAATGATGTTGGTGGCATCAAGCACCCTGAATAATGGAACAAAAAAATGTATCTCTGGTAATTTCATTTTTTGGACTTCTTTAATATGGAAATGGATTCCAGTGTAAACAAGCAAGTCCCAAAATCAGACAATTGTTACAGCAGATTGGTTTAGGGATGGGTATTGATTTTAGGTAGATTTCAGTGTCTTGTTTCCTTCCCACAATGAAGGCCTTTGTTTTTTCCTTTCCAGAGTAAAAGGCGGTTTGAACGAGACTGCAAAGAAGCTGATCGAGCACAGCAGTATTTTGAGAAAATGGATGCTGACATCAACGTGACAAAGGCAGATGTTGAAAAGGTAAGCTGAGGGTGGAGAGACTGTTTGTAAACACCGATGTGATAGGTTTAGTTCCTCAATCCCAGTGGGAGGATAAACCCTCTGAGGCTTAATGCCTTACTTGAGTCAGCCTGTGCGTTAATTAAAAATAGGGGGATCTCTGCAGAAACCTTTATTTGCTTAAAAATTCTAAACAGATACAGTCAGTTTGTTCAGTAGGTGATATCTGAATTTAACAAAGCTGACATGGCTCTAAAGGAGTTTATGCAAACTCAGTTTTAACTAACACCCTGGATTCTGTGACAGTCAGGCTTGTGAGGGCTCCCTGAGGGCTGCTTGCAGTTTCCACACATTTTTGTTTCCTCTGTGATCCAGGTACAACTCAACTTCCTGCCCTTTGAGCAGCACTTTGAAGATGTTCTGATGTCACTGGATGTGATGAAGTATTCCCAGGATTGTTTTCATGGTCCTGAGTTTAGAGCAGGACAGCTCTCCCTGTGATGAGAGTTCTGGAATCCATTCTTGTCACAGATGGCACGAGGCTTTTATTTTCATTTCTCAGTTGCTGTCTGGTTGCAGAGTCATTTGTGGCTTTTTTACATTGATCCCTATTCAGTGAAGCTTTTGAACTGAGCTTAATTTTAAACATCCAGTCCTGCTCCAGCATGTCTGTCTGGAAATATTTTCTCTTTAATTTGATTCAGAATTGGATGTGTGGAAGGATGCTTAAAGTTTAAAAGGTTTAGAGGATGCTTAAAGTGTAAATTTTGCTGTGCCAGGTCCAGTACCTGTGACTTAAGGAAGCAATAGAGATGGAAGGAAGTGTCTTTAAATTGCTTCTCCTTTTGGAGTTACACGTCTGCTCAGAAGATGCACTAATGGGGGTCAGAAACACCACATAACAGTGTGTAAGGACAGTTCTGTCTTCCCTGAGGTTGAGTCAGGTAGGCAGAAAATAGCCAGAACATTTGAAAAACTTTGTTTCTTTAAAAAAAAAAAAAAAAACAACAACCACAATAACAAAAAAAACTTAACCAAAGAGAACAGAAAAAGAAAAAGCTAGAGCTTAAAATATACCAAACATCTTGTTGCAGGGACAGGAAAGGAAAGTGAATTATAGGTAAGAAATCTTTTTCTAGTCCAAGGTGGTCCTTTGTAAAAGGTAGGTTTTGCTCCTCCAGAGGTCTGCTCCATTCTACTCTGAGTTGTTTCAACCCTGTGAAGATATCAAATAGACATTTTCCTTTACATCTGTGGGATCTCACTATCTTTCTAGTGTTCTAAGCATCAGGAGACTGCGTGGCAAATGGCATCAAGGATGCTTTTAGAAATGAGGACAGTAAATGAAAAACAAGCTCACAAAATTTCCCCCAAGTGCTATTGCACATCAAAGGACAAAATACCTCTGTGGTCTTGTAATTTGCTTGGCTCTTATTTGTAAATTCACCGTGTAGATTTGATCCTTTGTTGCCTTCTGGATTTGCCAGGGCACTTGACAGATGAATGCATGTACAGATTGTTAAGGATGTAGCACCACATGTGGGTTTTTCTAACAGAGGGGGATCATCTCTGCTTTATCTGTATAAAGTGATTTTATGATACTTCTTTCACAGATAAAATTAGGGCTTGGCCTAGATTTTTTTTTTTCAAAGCTGAGGCCATGTCAAAGGGGTACAAAGACATGACTTACTTTCTGAAGTAGAGGGCTGACACTCCTTATTTCTATATCCCTTTCCAAGGCTGGCCTTTTTGATCAGAGTGCAAGGTGGCATATTGGTCATATATCAATCTGAGAGTGTTAGGCAAATTCTGAGAAGCAATCCTTACCCTGCTGCTTCTTCCTTGTCAAGTGAAACAGAGAGGCTTCCCTTCTAAATTTCTCTAGCTTTTTAATGTATGAACTTGTAAATTATTTATTGCAAAATGAGGCTCAGTGGTATCTTGAAAGGAGAAAAATCTCTTAGTTATGCATGTTGGCAGCTCTCAGGAGAAGGCATTACTCCACTTTCCAGGCAGTCAACAGAGTAGATGGAGAAGGAAAAGGTTATCAAAATGAGTGGAATGTGAAATAATATTACTGAACAGAGAGAACAGTGTTTTCCAAGTGCATGTGTTAAACTGGGTTCATCCATGTCAGGCTGTGAATAATGCCCTTTCTTTGCTCCCCTCTGCCCGTGTGACTGGGACGGCTCTTGCATAACTCCCAGTGCAGAATGGGATATTGTTCAGCCACTGCTGCTCTCACCGACTTCTCCAGGGGATGCAGGAGCTGCTCAGCTCCAAATGAAGCAATAGGATGACTCCCTTCTCCTCCTCCTCCTCCTCTTCCTCCTCCTCTTCCTCCTCCTCCTCCTAGTGCAGCAGTTCTCATTTCTCTTGCCCCTTATGGCTTGTCTGCTGCGCTCCTACTCCCAGAAGCTCCCAGGAATCCATCTGGCCAGGGGAGCAGGAGTTTGGCTGTGTCAGAGCCAATGCTCTTTGCTTTGGCAGAACAAGGTGCTCCTCAAGCTGTGGGATCGTTTGCCCTCCTTTCTTCCTCCTGAGATTGACACCTTGGCTGCTTCACCTTGTACCTGCAAATATGAGCAGACACACGAGCTATTTCTTGCATCATGCATTATAGAGTGGATGGCATTAATGGAATTAAAACTCTGCAGTGATCACAATGACACATGCAACTACAGGAGAATACAGCTGCAGTTCCCTCATGCTAAGCTGTGTGAGGCTCTGAAACGCTCACGTCTCTTCATCTTTCAGTCACTGTAGCCTTTGACAAGAGCAGCAGGAAATGCTGTGCCAGAGCTGCCAGCCACCAGCACTTACCCCTTGCCTAAGGGACAACCCTTGTATTACAGTTTGGTAGCATTAAGTAACCAGAATAGTAGCAGAGAAACAAATGAAGAGTTACTTTCCCCCTTATTTCTCCAGGACTGTTTGGCAAAAGGTCTCAAGTGGGTTCTTTGAGGCAGGGCTGGATGTGCAGACTGATCATGTACCTGGGTTTACGCTCCTTCTGTGGGATCAGCTCAGGCTCGATAGGCAGAGATAACATCCCTTCTGTGCCAGTTCTGTGGCCAGGATGGGCTCCATCATCTTGTCAGCTAGTAGCCTGGTAGCTGATCTCAGAGAGAGATGCTTGGCTTTGTTTCCTCCCAGCTCCCTTTTTTTGGTGGCAGGAACATGGAGCAGAAGCTGTGCTCAGTCCCTGCTGTGGGCACGGTTTTTATGCAGGAATCAAGTGTGGAGTAGGGCATCAGATCTCCCTTCCCTGATTGCCCTGAGCCTCTAAATCACCAGCACACAGAGTGCAGTTTAACACCGAGGTTTTGTCAGTTCAGTGTGGCAAAGTGAGGACAGGAAGCTCACTGCCTGGGAAAATATCCTTATAAATATCCTGATAAAGAAATGCTGCAACGTGCTGATGCTGATTCCGGGAAGCCTCGTAGGTGTCGCTGAAAGCTTTATTTCATTTGGATAGCAGTGGGATGTGTGCTTTACAGCAGTTCTCTTTTGAAAACCACAGTGGAGCTGCTTCAATTTTTTGACCATTTGGGGAAACGTTCTCTGTTGCCAGCACGGAGCCATTGTACATATAAGGCAGAGCACTATTGTTTCTGCCTCCTCTTCAGAGATGCAGTCACTAAAAAGCTGACATCTTTATGGGCTAACGTGGTACCCGGTGGTGCCTTTGCAGACTTGTTGTAATAAAACAAAATTTAAAAATCAGCTGGCTTCTTTAAAGGTTATTTTTTTTAAAGGTAGGCTTTGCAGAATCTGATTTTAAAGAGGAAGTGGCTGAGGCCAACCGTGGGAAGGGTGCAACGTGAATCGCTGACACCACAGACCAAGCTGAGGGACATCTCCAGCTCAGGGCTCTGCTGTGGCCACGAGTGTCACTGAGGTCTGCTCAGTCAAGTCTGTCAGCAATAAACTGCAGCATAACCCGGGGCTGTGGATATCTGCCTTCTGCAGACCTTAACTACGTAATTGGCCTAATTTTTCAGGAGGTGATAAGTCATCTGTTCTGTGACAGTGGGAGTTAATATCCCCTCCCCCTCCTGTGCACTTCAAGGCACCCACTGGCACAGTGAACTTACCAGCATTGTAGAAAATGTGGTGCCAGGCAAAGGTGGAGAAGATTTACAGCGTTTGTGTCATTAATGTGACAAATACTTAGTGCAGTGAGTAGTCCCAGAGGCTTTGCTTTTCCAGTTCCCTGCTGTGAGCTCTGCACAGGTGAGGTATGCCAGGCTCAGTCCTGAGGATGGTGCAGGAGGGCCTGGCCTGTGCATTTCTGATTTGAGAGTGAGACACTAAAAGATTTTTCTGTGTTCTCTGCATGGTGATGACTCTTATATATGTTGAGTAGGTTCCTGCTTCCCATTTACTCCACAGATGAAACTGGCTAAAGCTGCTGTGTCTTTGCTTGTGGTGTGGCTCAGGTTTCCCATCAATTCAAGTGTAGTCTTTGCTTGGTAATGTAATTTATGGCCATTGAATTCATGCTAACGTTACTTCCCAAGGTTATGCAGACCCCAATATCCTTCCTGAACTGCTTCCTTCCTAATGGATGATGTAGTGTGTGAACTCAGGGAGTCCCTCAGGACAGCAATTTGCATTTCTGGAAGAGTAAGCCTTGTTTACAACCTGCCATCCGTGACTCTCTGGGCACAGCAGCTGTTTCCCTTTTGGAATCATGACTAATTTAAGAGTGTCGATTTCTACTCAATCGAGAGCTAATGACTCCAGCAGGAGTGGATGGAGAACTTCATAAATACCCATGTGTGTCCCATACATACACTGTGTGTGGTGTTAAGAGCTCAAAGAGCAGAGCATCAGTCAGTTTTAGTGCAAGATAAGGAAATCCAACTGAACTTATATTTCCCCTTAGCAGTGCTCCTCTGCAGCAATGCTCTACGTGGCAATTTGACTGAGTTTTGTAACAATACAACTCTTTTGGGAGGTGAATTGGTAAAAGGAGGGGAGTGTGAAGGGGAGGCTTAAGAGCAACTTCTGACTTAAGGATAAGCAGCAGTTTCAATCAGAATTGTAATATAACTGGCATTCTTAGCTAATGCAAAGCAATTAGTTCATGCTGTACAGTTGGAAAGCTCTTTTATAGTCATCCTTTTTCTGTCAAAACATTAGAGCAGATCTTTTCAGCTTTGTAAGAACTAAGGCCTCAGAATTTAGCCAATTTAGTTTGCCAGCTCTTCAGTGAATCATAGAATACCAGGTTGGAAGGGACCTCAAGGATCATCTGGTCCAGCCTTCCTTGGCAAAAGCCTGGTCTAGACAAGATGGCCCAGCACCCTTTTCAGCTGCATTGTAAAAGTGTCCCACGCTGGGGAATCCTCCACTTCCCTGGGGACATTGTTCCAATGGCTCATTTTTCTCACTGTGAAAAATTGTCCTCTGATGTCCAGTGGGGATCTCCCCAGGGGTAACTTGTACCCTTTACCCCTCATCTTTCCCATGTGACTCCTTGAAAAAAGGGAGTTTCAATCTTCTCTGTTGCCACCCTTTAAATCCTGGAACATGAAGTACCCGAAGCCTTCTTTTCTCAAGGCTGAACAAACCCAGGTCTTTCAGCCTTTCCTCACGTGGCAGTTCCCCACTCCTTGGATCATCTCTGTGGCCCTTCTGGACCCCCTCCAGTCTGTCCACATTTTGTTTTTTTGTATAGTGGGGACCAAAACTGAACCCAGTACTCCAGGTGTGGCCTGGCAGATGCTAAGGTGAGGAAATGTTGAGAACACCTGCCTTTTCCATGTTGTTGTCGACTAATTCACCTCTCCAAGAGACAAATTCATGTACTGTACCTGTAAAGTTGGCCTTCAAGGCTGGCAGATTCAAACTGGTAACGTTCTTCAACCCTGCATTGGCTGTGTTTGTAAATTCTTCCTTGGAGAGAGATGACTAGAGCTGTGCCCAGTATTCCAAGTATGAGAGAAACAGTCCTGAGATTTCCATTATTTATATTCAAGAAATAATTTCCACTATTTATATTCAATACTCAGATTTATACACTGCAGGATTTAATTGCTTATGTAGTACAACTAAACAGACTTCCAGAAATCATTTAAACATTGTTGGCCACAGCTCCAAATACGTCTTTTCTTGTTCCCTCCTCCCTCAGATCCACATAACCTTCCACCCACAGAGATTCTCCTTCTTTTGTGTTAAACTAGTCCTGCTAGATATCCTGGTGGAACTGCATTTCTTGGAGCTGTGTGGCAAATTCCTGGCTGTTAGCAGGGATTTGCAGTTTGGTCGCCCAGGGAGTTGGGATATTTAGTATTCGTGACATGAGAATGGCAGTGCAGGGAGACAAACTTTTGGATTGAAGGCACAGTTATTCCCCAGGGCCTTGGAGCAGCGTGCTGAGAGGTGCTTCTCTGGCACATGGCATGGTGGCACGTGCTGCTTTTCTTAATTAATTTTGTCCATCTTAATTGTTAGGGCTTCGCTGGGGCTCTGTTCCTTTGGGATATCTCTTGTTAGTGTGAGTTTCTGAATTCTGGCAGAATTATGTGCAGTGTAACTGCACTAGATAACCATTCCTGCGATGTGGTGATGAGGATTTTCCATCCCCTTTCAGTGGTTTGCTCATTTGTGTATTATATTCAGCCAAAGGATTTCAGGGATCCACAGAGACTCAGATTTTTTCCCCCCCACATCCCCTAGTGTAAAAAAGAAAGGATTTTTCTCTTTGTTTCTTTCCCTGGCTGTTATTTTGCACCCCCATTCTCCTTTTTTTTTCAAGAAAGCAAACTTTGAATCCTTTTTCTGCTTGCCAGTTCAGAGAGACCCAACTGGTTATTGTAAAATAGTAAACAGTGCAGCTTGATTTGGAGGCTATGTAAATCCAGGCCTGCAGTCCTGGCCCTGTTTGGAAGTCTGTGGCAGGATGCCCACTGTTATTAATGATTCTGCAAACGCTGCCAGTGCTGCTGCTCCCAGGAGGCTCCCTGATGGTGCCCGGTGGTCACAGAGGGGCTGTGGAGGGAGGACCAGAGCCTGAGGCTGAAAAATCTGTGAGCAATTGAAAGCATTCCTGAAATTGGTGAAGTGTTTCTGAGTCTGCCTTTATCATTAAGTTATTTTGAAGGGCTTGGGTAGTTGAGAGGTGGGGGCAGGGGTGATTTTTTTATTTTTTTTTTAATGTTTGCATTTTAGTCTGATCTTGGATTTGCCAAAGACGGATCTATCTTGGCAGGCAGTGGCCTGGCAGTGAAGCATCTCACATGCTGTCTGAGTTTGAAAGAAAAGAGGGGGTGCAGAATGGGAGAAAAGAAAGAAGAAATAAAGTGACACCAAAGTTTTGACTGGAAACTCTGCCATTCTGGACAAGAGCGACTGCTGAGAATTTGAACTGTTCCACTTAGTGTGGACCAGCTGAATAGCAGCCAAGGTTTTTTCCTGCCCTTTTCAGTTATTCATATCACTCCCACCATAACAGCCCTGAGGAGCTGCATTTTTTGTCTGTGTAAACCCAGAAGACAGTGTGTCTATTGACCCTCTTGCTGTTTCTGGAATGCGTCTTAGAAAATTGTTCTCAGCAAAATCTCCTCATTCTTTTCTGCACTGGAGGCCAAAATGACAGAAAGTGGACATGGTTTCAAAAAATTTCTCCTACCCTTCGTCACCAGTTGCATTTCATATCAGACAGGGCTTTGGGGGTGGAGAAGGTGTGTGTAAGACTGTACAAGGATTTGGATTTTAATTCCTTTTAGAGGCAGCATGTAACATGTTGATAATGCTTTCTCACACCTTCAGGGTTGGCAATGCCCACCATGAAGATGTCCATATTCCCTTTCTCTGTTAAGTTTTCCTGCTCAAAGGCATAAAGTATTAGGACTGATTTAATTCAGATCAATATATGAAGCTTTAACTAGTCCTGCATGTTTGCAATGAGTTTGGAGACGTTCCTGTGTCTGTAATTCTTTGATCTCATTCTGCTCTTCTGTGACTGCTGAAGTCTCATCATATTGCTGAACTGCAGCAGGTTTCATGCAGGTGATGAGCAGGTTCAGACTAAATATCTCTCTCAAACACAAGTTACTTCAGAGTAAAAGTGTTGCTAATTTCTTATTTCTTATTTTAAAGGGGAAACAAACACTTCCGTAAGTACTTCAGTCATGAAAAATTTTAGAGCATGGGTGTCCCACCTTGGCATCTGCCTCTCTGGTATTTCTGGGCTCCTGGTAGAGTCATTTAAACAGCTGAAATTAACTTTTGATGAAATTTGGAAGTCTGGTTTTTGCAACTCAGGGGTTAAGTAGAAAATTGTGCAGGAAATGTGGTTAAAATAATCTTGAGTAAATATCTTTGTGTTCTTCCTGCTGCCTCAAGAGAGAGATGCCATAGTGGGTGTTGCAGGCTCATATGGCTATTGAGTTTAGTGTTGTTTTTCACCTAAGGTGGGTGCTGTTGAGACCTGGGTTTGTTGTTGGGTTTTTTTTACTAAAGACAGCCACAGTTCTACGGATTTTTTAAAAAAATCAACGCTTTGAAAATTATTACTGCTCTGCAGTTCACTACTGCCCTGCATTCTCCCCCATCATCCAGCAAGGCTGTCTAAAGGCAAGATAAAAGATTGGTTTTGATGGTATTTAATGGCAGTTTTGTACAGGTTCTGTGAGAGGAGGTCACACCTAGCAAGCCCTTCCTGCTGCTAGTGAGATTTTACCTAGTTCAGTCTATCAGAGCTGTGCTTCCTTTACCCACAGAGTTCTCTGAGTTACAGAAAACACTCCCCTGGGGTGACTGTGTTTAAATCTGATTGCCATGGCAGTGGGAGCCTGAAGCTTAACCTGTGTTCTCACTGCAAGGTTAGTGGTGCAGCAGGTACTGGGCTGTCATTCATTTTTGGGGGCATTTTATAAGCATTTTGACATATGTGACCTTATAGTTCTGTTGCTGCCACGTGAGTTCAGAGAAGATCTGCCTTAACAAAACCAGATTTTGGAGGGTAAGGGACAGATTCGTACACTGTGCATGTTTATTTGGGGACAAAAAGATGTTATAAAGGGATGTTTGTGGTTGGGGGTGTGCAAAATCTGTGTGTCTTTTTTCAGCATCAGGCATTTGAAAGCAGATTGCTGCTGTTCTCCCCACAAATCTCTCAGGTTTACTTATACTTTTTGCTTTTTGATGTTGCTGAAAGGTGACCTCATTCTTTCTGCCTTTCTTTCTTTGAAGAAGGGAAGGGATTTTTTTTGTTGCATTCAGAGTACCTTGCCTTGAATCTCTTTACAACTGAGCAATCTGGCAGTTTGTAGGAGATCTGGATTGTGGTTTCACATGTGGTGCTGGAAATGTGAGCTCTTGTTCAGTCATCCCTGCCTGGTTCAAGGAGAGAGTGTGTTAACTGAAAGCTGCATCACAGTATCGTTCTCTTACATCTAAAGTCATGGTCTGGTTTTCCAGAGCCCAATTATTCCAAAGCCTTTCCTTCTGGAAATACTGTTCAGAGAAAATATTTTAACATTAAGAAGCCCACCCCCAAAAAACCCTCCTCTGAAGCTGTTTGCATGCACAAGTGAGCAGTAAAGAAGGCCAAACTTTATTTTCTGTAAAGCTCAACTATAAATTACTCCTGAAATAGGTCCTGTGAGTCTCTGCAGCTCCAGGCTACTGCATCCATTACTCTGAATGTGAAACTTGACATCAACTCATTTTTATCACTCAGTGCTTCAGCAGAGTGCAGGAGCCTCTAAAATGTTATTCTGTTGATAGTAGAAGTGATGATGTTAGAGTAAGTGACATACTCAAATGAAGTAATACAAAAATTCTGGACTTTTTTTTTAATATACTCTTATTTTAAGATCCAAATACCTCATTGGAAAAATATTTAAGCTGTTTAAAGCTTGCCAAGGGCATTAAATGGCCAGGAGAAACAAAACATCACTAGGGCTCTCACACAAAAATTCTTGGTTTTGGAATGCACCCAATTTTATTTACTCATCTGCTTTTCCCCTCTTATTTGGGGCCAGTTAAGATCATTTTGGAAAGTGAGTGTCTACTCCTGTGTACATTTAGCTCAGAGCTACTTCGTCATGTCCAGCCACTGAGTTTGCTCACGACAATGAACTCTGGCTTAATGCTTGCTGGATCTGCCTGGAAATGTGTAATAATGGATTTCTTGTTTTTCTGCTTCAACAATAGAGTCAAGGGACAAATTCCAGAGTTGCACTATTTAAAATCATAAAAAAAAGAGAGAGAGAGAGAGAGACAGCTGTATGAGTGGGAGTGGGGCTGGTGTACAGTCAGCTCAAACAATGGGTTGCTCTTAGGTAGATGAGGAGAATGGGCCTCACAAATGGATATTGATCTGCAGCAGCTGGGATGTGAGGAAGGGGTTGGGAGACAAGCCTGCACTGCTCCTCCAGCTGTCCCACCCTTCCACGGCTGACTTTTGTCTTCCTGGTAAATTTGTGTTTGTGGTACAAGGCTACACTGTTTTCCACTCACATTTAAGGTAGCTGTGTACCAGTGTGTGGATGATAAAGTTTAATAAGCTTTGTAGCACTTGGGCAGGGAAATGATTGATGTGGCTTCTTGGGATTTGATTGCAGCAGGTAAATATTTGAAGTTAAACACTCATCGTTTGCAGGAGTTAGTGGACACTTAAAGCTCCTGGGGAACAAGCAAATTTGAAGATCTGTCTTCTATTGGATTCATTTATTTGGTTATAGTCACATTCTTTTCCATTTGATGCTACTGTTTCATTCCTCTGATGCACTTTGTGCCCAGTATCTCCTCACTCTGCTTGAATTACTTCTGTAGAAGGAATGTGGAGGGGATCTGGGAAATTCCTACAATTGACTGCAAAAGCAATAGCTGAATTGAGATGAAGTAAATTATGAGGTGAGATGTGCGAGCTTGACAAATTGAGATTTGAAACCCTCTGGCAGAATTTGTTACCTTCCATTTATGATTACTAAAATGTTCCATGATTTGGTATTTCATGGATTTATTGTTAGGAAACTACTGTCTGCTTGGAACAGTTCAAAGAATAACTCTGATCTGAACTGGTTTTAATGGGAGCCCACTTGAAATATGCTGCAGTTCTTTGCTGTGTTGTGTTCCCTGAAACACTTCAAAGTGCTTTAAGTAATTTTTAAATTTAAAATTTAAATTTAATATTGAATTTTCAAATAACCCTCTTGTCTTAAAGGGTTGTTCAGAAATCGAGCAGCAGAGCTCTGGCCAGGTGAGGGGGAGCTTCAGTGACAGGAGCAGGACAGGGAGTGAAGGCACAGGGATGTAGAAGGGGAAGAGAAGGAAGAGCCACTGGCAAGGAAGGAAGAGGCATCTAAACCAAACAGATGGGACAGGGAGTAAGGGAATAATATTGGGCAGTGAAACAGATGACAGAAGGCCTTGGAAGGCAGAACTGTAAGGGGAAGAATCTGAAAATATAAAAGGGTCAC
Organism: Lophotriccus pileatus; assembly: GCA_035583135.1. NCBI lineage: Eukaryota > Metazoa > Chordata > Aves > Passeriformes > Tyrannidae > Lophotriccus > Lophotriccus pileatus. Next base: position 5,097,571 of record JAWWES010000038.1, read on the forward strand.
TCAGGGACAGATTATTCTAGGGAAAGAAGTGTGATTAATTGCCCAGGGCTCTGCTGTGTTGGGTAGCAAAACAAATCATCTGTGTGGGTAAAAATAGGAAGGGAGTTGTGTCTCAGCTGCTGCTCAGGCTCCCCATCCCTTGTGAGCTTCATGCCAGAGCTGTTGGTGGGAGTGTGGGTAAAGGACTCTGCAGAATACAGAGTTAAGATGTTTTGTCATGATTATGTTGGCCAAGTCATGGGAAATGAGACAAAACTCTGCTGGGTTTTTTTCCTCACTTCCCTTTTCCCCAGAAAACACTGCTCATCAACAGGGAAGCAGTTCATTAGAGGAAAGTAGGGGCCACCCAGCAGGGTGCATGTGGAGCAAGAAGTGTCCATAAGTGTGCTGAGGAGGTGCCTGTCCAGTGGGCAGGCACAGGGACAAGCTTGGTTTGGTGTGTGATGAAGGTTGTCCATGGAAACAGCACTTTGTAACACAAGAAAGGAACAGCAGCACTGCCCACACTGCAGCTTGTGCTTGGTGAGATGAACTCCTTGGCAAAATATGAGTGAACCAAAAGCTGGAGTGTTCTGAGTCCTATATCCTAATGTTCCTGGGTAGTAAGATGAGGAGGACAACAAACCCAATTGCTTTCCTTATAGTAAATTATAGATTTCTTTGGGTGTTTCTTCAGGCAAGACAGCAAGCCCAGCTGCGACATCAGATGGCAGAAGACAGCAAAGCAGAATATTCTTCCACCCTACAGAAGTTCAACAATGAGCAGCACGAGCATTACTACACACACATACCAAACATCTTCCAGGTAAGGGACACTGGCACGCATCTAGGGTAGCCCAGAGTTCTGTGATAAGGACAGATGGTCACGTTGCACATCACCTCAGTCCCTGGCTTTTACTTTTTGCTGATTTTTTGGGTTGTTCTTAGCAAGTTTTACGTGCAATCTGACACCCCATGAGACGGGAGGATAAATTACCCCGATTTCTCAGACTGGATATCAAGGGATCAATAACATATGAGGAAGGTGACATTGAGCTGTCATGACCTATTATGAGAGCCTTTGGAATCCTCACAGCCTGGCTCTGTTCAACTCTTGTGCCTGTGCAGCTGGGGATGAGAACATCATTTGCATTGTTGGGGCGGGAGTCAGCTGGGCATCGTTGCATCTCACAGCCCTTTATAACCTGTGTTCAAATCACACTCCACAGATGTTTAAATGTAATGCACAGTAATTCTGCAGCAGTTGAATGCCAAAGGGTTTAGTGCTGATTATGTCTTAAGGTGCCTGAAGAAAAGGCTGTAGAGGAAGAATAAAAAAGCCATCCCATTTATTGTGACTGGAGACCCGAGTTCGTGCTCGGCTGAACGAATTGAGATTAATGTAGTTGAACAGAAGTTGGAAATGACTGTTCCATTGTAATGGGTCATAAGCATCAGAAGTGGAAAATACAACCTTTTTAAGGGAAGAAATGTCACATGGTTGTCATCAGATGAGGAATAGCTGATATTTGCGTAGCAAACACGCACTTTCCTACCCGTTGCTGGAACTTCTGAGCTAAGTGGGCACCTCCTCTTTTGCCCCGTGGTGTTTCAAACCAATGCCTTGAGATAAGTTATTCTTGGAATCAAACATAACATTTTTGTGCAATACATTTGTGTTTAATGGAGGAGCTGGTAAGCACTCTGGTGTGTAGGTGGGCATGTTGAGGTCCTGCAGATGTGCCCTTTTCCCTGTCAGTGCACCAATAAGCTCTAGTGCTTTCTTTTAGGCTTTGAAGTAAGTCTGGGGTTTTTTTGTAGAGAACTGATGTTGCTTGTGGATCAGTCAAGGCAATGGGGACTTTTAAGCTGACGATGTTCCATAGGATTCCTGCACTCCAGTGTGAAACAGGCTGTTCCTGTTCATGCCCTTCTGTATCCTGCTGTAATTTGTCATAATAGAATTATGCCACATCCAGTTTCCCTTGCTGTAAATGAGAGGCCTGTGGAATAGATGCTGAAGACCTTGGCACTGAATCCACTGAGCAACGAGGAGCATATGTTGGGAAGCCCTGGTGTGAACAACACATGATGTATTGTACATCAATACGTGATGTATTGCATTGTGAACTATACACGATGTATAGGACTGCTTGTAAACCAAAAATTACCTTCTAGGGAAAAGGAGAAGGGGAGACATCAAGATTCTTATTTCCTTGGGTTTTGCAGTGGAATGAAAATAAGATCTCTCAGAACATGCACAGAAAATGAATTTATTGTTGCAGAAATTCTCTTAAAAGCCTCAGGAGCCAATCCTTACAAGTCTAAAGCTGGGGTTTTAGCAAGTCAGCAATTTTTAACATTAAAAGTTAGTTGAAAAATTCCCAGTAATAGTAAAAGCGATTACTTTTAGAACATTTTGATGTTTGAGGGGACAGCATCACTTGGTGCCTTCCTGAGAACAGCTGTCCTAGTTTGTCCCGAAAAATATATTTAAACCAAAAGTTTTAAGGCAGCTGATGTACACTGGGGAGGAAAACTGGGTGAAACTGTGAAGTTAATCTTGATGTTTGATCTGAATGAAATGTAACATTTTAGAAAATACAAGAGATGGAGGAGAGGAGGATCGTGAGGATAGGGGAATCCATGAAAACCTTTGCTGAAGTCGACCGCCAAGTGATCCCCATCATTGGGAAGTGTCTGGATGAGATAACAAAGGCTGCAGAATCAGTGGATCACAAGAATGTAAGTGTTGCATTGTTTGTCTTGTTGATTGTCATCTTTAGTATTTATATGGAGAATCAAATCCTGTGTCCAGACTGCAGCACTGGAGCTTTGCAGTCGTGGAACTAAACCAAAGCACAGCTTCGTGTCCCAAGCTGCTTTGTCTGAGGCAGGATGTGCTCAGATTATTTCCCAAATCTACTTAACACCCCGAAATGCCTCTACTGCCATGCTTGTTATTTTTAAAATTTCATCCTTTTAGGAATATTCTCTCCTTTTCCCAGGATAGTTGCTTTTTGAAATGTTGTAATTGAAAAATAGGCTTCTGCATAGAATAAGATAATGTTGGATAATTTCAAATACTTAATAATCATCAATTCTTATCAAGGTGGTTTCTATGTCTCACAGTCAGAAAGCAGAGTTTCAGAAATGTCTTCATTCCAATTAGTTTTATAATAATGAAAATCTTCAAAGGATTGGCCGCATAAACTATTGCAAACAACTGTGGCAAAATCTTCCTCTAAAACCTTTCTTTGCAGATTTGGGGTTTGCTGGCAACCTGTAAATGAGCAAACCTTGCTTTCTGAGCATCACTGTTGGATGCAAAGAAGCCTTTCTGATAAAAAGGCCGATAAAGAGCTGGGTTGAGCTTCCTGATGTTCAGTGACCACAAAGGCAAATGTGTTTTCTATTTTGTTTGCAGAATGATCTGCTCCCTCCCTACACCAAGTCTCTGTTCTTTCAGCCCTGCTCATGGATCACATTAGTGCTTCAAATACAGCATATGTTTGGCTGGCTGTTTGAATTTCCCATACATGTTTTTCACTGGCATCTTTTCTGAGCTGTTCACTGCCCAGAGCCATGAATTGGCAGCTTAAGCCCAAAGCTGAAGTTTTGAAATGAATCCTCTACTCTCTGCTCAGCAACTGCTCTCACAAAGAGCGGCGTAGGAAACCAAGGAGTCTCTGGAAATTACTCTCTGAGTGGGAAAACAGGGAACTGAGGCACAGATTCTTGTGTTAGAACAACATAATCTGCTTTCGATTCTGATGAAAGCATTGTGCTGGTTCCTGCCCTTCTGTGGCAACGCAGCTCCTGCCACTGTGTCCAGGTGGCCGTAGGTGCACAAGGGAGCCATTTAAAAGCTGTATTTTCTTCATTTCCAGGTAATGTACTGCATTTGCCACTAATACAGTGTTACCACAGACCTTTGCCCTCTCACCCCTCAACATTTCAAGAAGTTTGGGCTCTCTTAAACTGACATCAAGAAAATTTCTTCTTTTCATCCAAAAACCTTTAGGATAGGAAAGTCCACTTGGTGTGTGCTGTGGTCAACCTTGATCATGAGGTCAGATTCCAGGAAAGTTGACTGCAGGGACAGCTGGTGGTGATAGAGCAGTACAGTGGTGAGCAAACCCAGGAGCCTGCTGAGCAGGAAAAGCTCTGTGTGAAGCTCTGAGCCCACACAGACATGTGGTGCTTCCCAGCCGGGAGCAGACCCCCAGGATCTGGTAATCATAAACAGAAGTACAGTATCCCCATGCTTGAAGTGTGTAAGGTCAGACTCTGTGACACTGCCAAAAAGCAGTGATGCATCTGGAGTTTGTTTTTAGGTCTTGGTACCTTCTGGCTTTGGTTTGCTTTTTTTTCTGCCCCATTATCACGTGCAATTACTGAAGAAAGGGATAATTGAACTGAAAGCTGCTCTTTTTGCAGTAACTTCACTTCTGAAACCAGGGCTCTAAATGGAATAACACAACTGAGATATAAAATGTACTGTTCAGAAAAACTAGAGAACATAATTCTACTAGAATTTACCTTGTGTACCAAACTGTGTCTTGACTTTTGCTGATTTTGGAATCTGCAAGTTCTGCAGCTTTTTTTTTTCTTTTTTTTTTCTTTTTTTTTTTTGCTGTGAGTAAAATATTACCTTCTGATGGTAAGGTATTGCTGGTTTATTTGGGGTTCTGTTTTTAGACAGCAGAACCTTGGACTTCATGTAGATATCTCAGAGCTTTTTGCTAATTGATTTTCAGCTTTGGGTAGGTTTATTTCAAACTTTGATCCATGAGGGTGGGGTTCCTGTGGGATCTGTGAACCACCATGATTTTTAGCATCAGAATTGTGTAGTACAATAGCTAGGCAGGGTGTATTTCTAAAGTGACTTTGGAACTGCTAACAGGCTTCCTTTCCACAACCAGCTCCATGTTCCCTCTCTCTGTGGATGCTGGCAGGATTCTGGAGCATCACTTTTCTTCCAAGGCCTCTATTTTATTGGGTAGTGTGAAGAACCAGAATGGCATATTGGGTCAGATTTAATACTTTCTGTGTAACATTTAAGCTGCAGAGGATAAAGTTCTGCCTCATGCCCGCTTTGCACAGGGCTATTCTTTCAGGCTTAGTTACTAAATGTGTAACCATGTAAATAGGATTATTTTATGCCCTCATTGAAGTGTTCAGAATTCCTGATAATAGCAATAGAAACTGTCTGGAATTAGCTGAGAGTCCTGGACAGCTGTGTTTCTAATAGTTTTAAATGTTTTCTTTTTTTCCATTTCCCCTTTCTAACCACTTGAGCAACACAAATGTCGTGTTGCAAGGGTGAGCTGTGGCGACTGCCAGGTGAACCTGTGCAGAATCCAATTCAGAAGGTTCTAGCAGCAGATAAAAACTAATTTATTATAGACTTTGGAGTTCCTGTTATGACATTATCTCTGTGATATATGGAGCATGCTGGTTATTTTTAGCTCCATTGTAGTGGAAGGATGTTTTGACTAAATGGAAAGAACACTGTAAAATTAAGAGGAAAAAATGAAAAGCACCATGCACAGAATAAAATACCAGTGGAGAATTTAATATAACACTGTGTAGACTCTTAGAATCATAGAATGGTTTGGATTGGAAGGGAACATAAAGATCAGCTCGTTCCACCCCCTGCCATGGACAGGGACACCTTCCACCAGCCCAGGTTGCTCCAACCTGGCCTTGGACACTTCCAGGGATGGGGCAGCCACAGCTTCTCTGGGCAACCTGTGCCAGGGCCTGCCCACCCTCACAGGGAAGAATTTCTCCCTACTATCTAATCTAAACCTACTCTCTTCCAGTTTGAAGCCCACTAGATTTCACAGAATCTGTGAAATGCCTTCAAAGCAACAAGTTCATCTGTTTATGTGATCAGGATGGTGATGCCCCTCTCTACAGACTACTAAGATATTTGTATTCTGAGGCACAGTTTGCCTAATGATCTTAGAAGAAAGCTGTTAGAGTATAACAAAAATCTCCCTTCCCAAAAAAACAAGTAAATGAGAACTGTGTAAAAACATTTTTTTCCCCTGAGTCCATTAGATTTAAATCCATTTGGCAAGCTGAGGTCTGAATTTGAGCTTATGTATAATTAATTGTGTTTGTAGACCTGAGTAGGAGAAGTGCTATGTGTTGGTTTTGCTTTGATTTGCTTTTTTTCTTTTCCCTCTGTCAAAAGAAACAAACCAGCAAAACCATTGGACACAGTCTGCAGTCAGTGTAGCTGACTTATATCACTCCTAATAGTGCCATCAGGGAAGGTGGCTTCAGTAACCTTAAATCTTTGTTACAAGTCACTTCCCTGTTCAGGTACTGAGGTGTGATTCCTTTCCTAGTCAATGAAGTTAATAAGGTCTTAGTGCTTTTCACCAGTAGACATGAAAAGGCCTTTAGAAGATGTTTGTAGCAGAATTTTGATTTTTATGTTGGAAATGAAAGAAAGGGAATGGAAACCTTGCTGGCTGTGGTCAGATTCAGGTGTTGGGCAGCTGTTGGATGGGTGTTCATTCCCAGGAATGAGCCTGGTCACTCTAAGGGTTGCTTCCCATAAGGATGAACTTTCTTGCTCTGTTTTAATGTGCCACCAATTTTCTGACAGCCCCTCACCTGAGATACTTACACTTGTGTTTGGTCTGTCCCTTTCCAGGATTCTCAGATGGTAATAGAAGCCTTTAAATCAGGGTTTGAGCCTCCGGGAGACATTGAATTTGAGGATTTCACGCAGCCCATGAAGAGAACTGTCTCAGAGTCCAGCCTTTCCAACTCCAGAGGGGATGGCAAGTCAGAGCCGAAGTTTGGTGGCAAATCCAAGGGCAAGTTATGGCCATTCATCAAGAAAAATAAGGTACTGATTTGCAAACTTGAGCTTGGTGCTAGTATGTGTTTTGTCAATAACCTCTGTCTTGTCTGGTAATCCTGGCAAGTTCAGTTTGTTTTAAAGAGAATTTTAGATTCGGAAAGTTAATAACTGATGTCTTAATATGGCGTTTTGTTGTAGTCTTTGGTTACTTAAATTTCTTTATATCTTTAATTTTTTTTTCCTGTATAATTTCTTTAATTACGTTGTAGTTTTTTACAATTAATTTTAACTTGAGTTGTCACGTCTCTGCCATGGTCCATTTCTGTTCCTAACTCCGAGAAGGAATTGTAAACCACTTACCTAGTGCCATGTGTGCCAACTAACCTTGTTACTCGTGGGAAGCTTTAACGTGGCGTTACTGTTTTGACACTCCTAAAACTCTCCTTGGCTTTTCATTGGCGTTTCCAGTCTGTGCACTGGGGGTGAGCAGGTGGGGGGCTGGGAACAGGGAATTGCTGTGGTTTCATCCTGAAGCACAACTAATGGAGCATCACTAACTGAGCAGTTGACTTTTCTTAAAAAAAAAGACCATGTTAACTTATGTATCCATTAAACCTTTTTTCATCCCACTGTCATATTTTTACACCATAATGCATGGCAGCATTTATCTGGGGTTCCCAGAACGTGTCAGGGTGACTGGACTGAGTCAGTTTTCAGTAGCACTGATGGAAACCCAGAGTAGCTTCGTTGTTTTAACCTCATCCTTGCTCTGACTCTTTACCAAACTACTTCTAATTAGTCAAAAAAAAATTGCCAGTTCACAATGGGTCATTCCTGTAGTGCTGGTATGAGAAAAAAACTCAGCTCTCTGGTGCTTACATCAGTGTAGCCAGAAAGAAAAACACACCCAGGACTAACTCCTGAGCAAATTCACAGCATAATTTGTACAAGTGAAGTGTGATGCACATGGCTGAGGTATGATTTGGAAGCAGGAAGGAATGTGGTTTGTTGTTTTCCAGATAATAGAAACGCTACTGGGCACTAAGGTACCTTCCTTATCTGATCCATTTAAATTCAGGTATTTGAAAGCTCTATCCATATGCATTATTCCGAGCTGTCCACAGAGCAGAACAGGGCAATTTATGGGGATAGCGCTGCATGGAAGAGTCTGCATGAGCTTCCTCCAAAATACTTTTGTGTTACTCTTCTGTTGCATCACTTACTAAAACTTTCATTTATCACACTCTTCATTTAACACAACTCTTAACTACTGCTTTCCCCCCTCTTTTGAACCATGGCCTTTAATATTTAATTATTTAATTGGTTGGTTGTTTTCTTTTTTTCCTCTGGATTTCAAATATCGGTTTTGATGCTTATTTTCGTTTTTGTGTTTTTTTATCTTTTTATTTTGGTTTTTTATTCTGTCACTTCTCCATCTCTTATACGTAGCTTATGTCCCTTTTAACATCCCCCCATCAGCCCCCTCCTCCTCCCCCTGCCTCTGCCTCACCCTCTGCTGTTCCCAACGGCCCCCAGTCTCCCAAGCAGCAAAAGGAACCCCTCTCCCATCGCTTCAACGAGTTCATGACCTCCAAACCCAAAATCCACTGCTTCAGGAGCCTAAAGCGCGGGGTAAGTTCTCCTCTGGATACCTCTCTCTCTCTTTTTCTCTCTTCCTTTTCTTTCTTTCTTGCGCTTTTATTGCACGTTCTGTTATGTAAAAACTTGTTTTGTTTTGTGAATGGTTCCATTGTGTTTTATCATAACATGCAGACAAATCCAAGGGTTTCCCAACCTGTAAAGCCATTTGCAGTCAAAAACCCCACAGTGAAACCACAAAAAGTGCATTTGCTGCTGGAAATTACCCGTTTGGGTTTTTTGGGGGGGAAGAGGGACTGTCTGTGGAAGGAGGAGCTGAAGGTTAGGTAATGCACATGTAGAAGTCCAAGTCATCAGTTTTTGTCTCTGCAGGGTGGTTTCAGCTCAATGTCTGTATCAGAAGGAGGAGAGTAAATTAGGAGGGATTCTAGAAAACAGATGTTGTGATTTCAGTTGGTGCAAGTTCAGGAATTTCTCTGAAAACGATCTGACACTTTTTCTGGAGCAGTGGGAACACTCCAGACACTCAGCTCCTGCTTCAGTTTCTGTAGTGACTCTGAGTGTTGAGATAAGAAACAGGTTATTTATGGAAGGTGAACTGATTCTGGTTGGCAATAAGGTAGTTTCTGTGGTCCATGTGTTCTTTAAACCAGCTGCTGTGTTGGGAAGGACTGGGGGACACACACCAAAGAGCCCTCAGTTAAAGTTGGCTCTAAATATTTGAGGCTGACACTTCTCAAGGGCCTGAACTGCATCCTGGAGCATGAATTTTCAAGAAGATTTGATTTGATTCCTGTAGAGAGCTGAAGTAATCAAGCTTCCCACCAAGTTTATCGTGTCTGCCTTTGGACCTCCTTGAACAGATGGTTTGGGTTGAGCAGTTTTTAAAGTGTCCATAGAAAAACTAAAATCCTGCAATGCTCCTTTACTTTTTTCCTAATTAGTTTTAAATGGAGGTTTTTTCCCACAGTTCTTATTCTTGACACTTTTTAAGTGTCAGTGAAATATCTTTGCAAAAATACCAAGTTGAGAAACTCTTTGGAATAGCCAGTGATAGCTGCTGTTCCTGCAAACTTTGCAGGGAAGACATTAACTGAGAGTTTGCTGAACTTTGGGAGGTTCTGAGGGATCAGGATTTGGGTTTTCCCTGCTGCTGAGGGTTTGAGTGTTGTATGGTGGAAAGCAGCTCGAAGCCTCCATGGCTGATTTGGGGATTCATCTGGGTCTAACTCACACTTGATCAGCACTTTGTGACACATCTCCACCATTCCAAGGTCAGTGTTCCTGTCTCCTTTGTTGCTGAGTAGGAAACATGGCCTGAGTTTTCCCAGGTCAACTGCTCTGTTCCTGCTCCTGACAGCAGCTCTGATTATATTCATAAACTTACGTTGTGTTGAATTAAACCCTCTCCTTGGTGGTCTTCATAAGCAGAGAAAAAAGTGACAGGTCCCTGAGATAAAATTTTCCATTTTTCAAACAAAAATAGGAGTTTATCTTCCCAGAGCCTTGCATGTGGCAGAGCTTGGCTCAAAAACTGCTGGCATAGCGTGGCTTTGCCTCCAAGGTGAAGGTCCTTAGAATTATTTCCTCCTGCAAAAACTACAGGAAGGAGACACAAGTGTTCAGTATTTTAAATGTTTTTTAGAGCAGAGTGGTTACAACAAGGAAGTGACTACTTTAAAAAAAAACCCCAAATTCTGCTCCAGGGACTGCACTGACATTTAGGACTGAGGACTGGAGCTGTATAAAAGCAGAGATGATTTCAATGGGGAACTTCAGTGGTTAGTTACAAAGAACTGAGAACAGTGCTGTAAACAATACACTGTCTTGTCTGGTTACAGACAATATAGTAAAAAAAAATAAATTTAAACAGAGTGAGTTTCAGTTCTTTGCTAGGAAATTGCCATTTCGTGGGACACTCAGAACTCAAAAAACCCCACTTCTGAGGCATTTCACTGGGGAAGTGGGAAGTTTCTAAGCTGTCCAAAGGCACAGTCTGCACATGTCCCTCCTTTTCTCAGTTGCAGTTTGGCTCAGAGCATCTTTTCTCAGTGGTTTTTACAGGAGGAGACAGTCTTTCAATTCTGCTTGTGCAGCAGCAGGGCTGTGCTGGGTGGTGGCACCGGTGCAAGGGTGGGCAGCTGGAGTCATCCTTGTGCTGGGAGAAGTCAGGGGGTGTGTTACAATATAATGCTCCTGTAGTGCCATTCACAGAACAGAATATTTTAAATAGTGCTGAATATTTCCTACTTGATCTAAAAATACTAGGTGGTAGTTCCATGGGCACATCACAAGTTTGTGTTTCAAATGCACAAGTTCTCACTCTGTTTTTGGCCATATAAGCAATTATGACTAATTGCTCTTAATATTTCCTGACGAAAGACCATTGTTTTATGTATTGACTATCTAAGAAATCCCAGCAAGCCTTACAAATTCTGCACACCATATTCTTTTAAGTGCTTTGTGTCAAAGGTGAAATAATGAGAACAATGTCCCACAGTCTCTGGAATCCCTCAAATTTCTGCTGACACATTAATTGAGAATGTGCAAGGAAGGGCTATTGCTAAATCTTCATTTAAACCTTTCACTGTGTTCTTTTTCTATTTCATTTCCTTCCCTTGTCAGCTACCAGGATGTTTGTATGTAAATACTTTTCCTGCCTGATTCGTGCTGTGGATTTGGAGGCCAGTATTCAGATCATCATCTCTTATTTTCCCAGAGGGATGGATCCAGGCCCCTTGGTTCATCCAGAGATATGGAGGAGGAGGAGAGGCTGCAAACCTCTGGCAGCTTGCTCTGTCTCATTTGAAACCTTTTCAAATTCCCATTTTATAGGTCCTTGGTGATCTGTAATATACAAATGGTCAGACTAGTAGATCATCAAAGTGCCATCTGACCTTCAAAAATAAAATAACTAACCAGGCAAAAAGGAAATCAAGAACCAGCCACAAATCCTTTTAATTTGTCGGGTGAAAAACAAGTGGTTGATGTTGGTTTCAGTTGATAGGACCCCCTGTTATATTCAGTACAGCCAGACAACAGTGTTAATTCTGCTTTAACCTTATGAAATTTAGTAAGATTTCCTTTTTTCATCCTTTTCCATCCCCCTGTCAAATCCAAAAGCATCTGAATTTTGCTCAGGAGTACTGGATTGTGATGTTACCAGAGAAGGGAGGAGGAGGATGTAGGGTGGAACTCTCCCCTACATGGAAGGACATTTGATCTGTACAGAAGCACATCAGGGAAGCAGCTTCTGGAAGGCTGTGCAGGGAGCAGCAGGACAGCACAGGGGAACAGGAGCTTGGATTCTGAATCATTTCATTTGCTCTGAATTTTCTCTCTGCACTGCTGGGTTTGTTCCTTGGCAGAATTCCACTCCAGACACCTTCAGGGAAGGCCACGAGGCTCTCCAAGTGTTCTTTTAGAGAATTCACCCCAATTTGCCATGCAGGTCCTTCCTGGCTTTGTTGATAACCTGAGCTCTCAACTCCTGCAAAGCCAAGTGACAATGTTTATTCCAGAGGAAACAGGATCATACTCCTTCTTTTTTGCCCTGACTTAAGGGATAAGGAAAAATAAAAGTAACTACTTGATGTGAACAAGTCCTAAGACCTTTACCAGGATAAATTCCAGCAGCAGAACCCCACACTGTAATTGATCCTTGAAACATAACACGTGAATGGATTCCCATACGACTCCTCCATGAAATCTGTGAGGTCAGGACGTGTCTGGGAGGCAGTGTGTTTTAGCCATTTCCTTTGAAATTTTTTGGTTTAGCATCTTAGGTTGCATTTGGAAACAGGAATTACAAAGCTAAAGTGGCAAAATCACTGGTGACTGTTAAAATGAGTTACATAATTAGCAATGATACGTCCTGTGCCCAGTCTGGTTTTAATTTTGCTTCCAAACCAAAAATCCAATGAATCTTGTTTTCATGGAAGGAAACAGATGCCTGAGCAATTCACAACAGATGCAAGGTTAATGTGGAGGCGCCAATACCAGTATCAGTGGTCACTGCCAGTATGAAATCCTAGTCTGTTTAAAGAAAAAAATAAAAATTAAATATTTAGGTGCTGACTCTTGGCGGTGTCTATGGTTTTCTAATCACATTTTTGTATTTGCCTCAAAGCTTTTTCTTTAAACCCCAACAGCAGAAATGTCCATTATAGAGAATACCATAAAGCTGTTAGAGCACTTATTATGGATCACAACTAGGAGAAGGGGAAAATCTCTCTTACACAGCTTTTGTGAGCGTTGTTTCTAATAGCTCCTTAAAAAGACACTATAAAAGTAACACTTCAAATCAACTTTGCCTCTTTAGGGAAGTTAAAGCCAGAAGCGTACAAAGAATGAGGAACCACTTACATAACTCATAATTTCATTTATGCTTGCTCTGCTTTTTTCTAATTCCATTTTGAGGACAAAGGAAACTCGGTATTCTGCTGGTTGATACTAATTTTGTGTTCTTTTGTTTTATTGCTGCAGCGGCAGTAACATCAGCACCTTTTCTTAAAGAGCAATACTGCGAACTAACACCATCCAGGGGTAGAACTTACACCTCTGAACTCCTCCCTGTGCGTTGTGTGGACCTGCCTTTTCTCTCCTGCCTCGGAGCCCGGGATGGGACCGGGCAGAGAGAATGGTCTGGGAGCTGGGATAGATTTTGCTGCCATGACCCAAGTTCCAGCCTCCAGACGGTTCCCTAAAGCACACGGAGGAACTTTTGTGGTTTCCTTCTTAGTGGAAGTTGTTGACTTCATTACAGTGTGATTTTATTTCCATTGCACCAGTGGATGTTCTCCCTCCCTGTCCCCTCTGACACACTGTGCAGTCCTGCCCCTCCACACCGAGCTGTCGCTCTGCCTGAGTGGTCAGTGCTTTGTTGTTCTGTGAGTGTGCAGAAACAGCAAACCAGCCACCCTCCCTCTCCAACCTGCTCTGTTCCCTGCCCTGGGAATACTCGTTATTCTAATGTAAGTGTCTCTGTCTGTGCCAGGACGGGGGTTCTTCAGCGGGTGGGGTCGTTATTCTAGCACAGAGGGAGACGTTTTCTGGCCTTGATATTTAAGCAAGCTTTTAAAACCACAGTATTTTCTGATCTCTGTGAGCATGCTATATTTGCCTAGCTTCTAGGAAGCTACCACTGCACTTTGAGGCTGGTTAAACACCAAGCTGTCTTTTGCTGTAGAAGCAACACAGAAGGTGCCACGCTCGTTCCCGGTGTAACCAATGTGTGTTTTCTCTTGCTGACTCACCAGCAGACACAGTCTTTGTATATTCACAAAGAACTCATGAAGAGGACTTTAGGGACCCCCACGTGTGCCATTGAGGCTAGGGAATATGTTGTAAGTCCGTGTATGGTGTGATCAGCCCATACCGTCGCTACACAGTCGCTAACCCCACTTACAACGCCGTTCCGCGTGTGCCATGGGAATGTGCCTTGTCAAAGAGCCAAGGAAAATTTGGTGGGAGGCAAGTTGCAGCTTACTGTGTGGTGTGCAGGAAAGATGTGTCTGCTAGCCCTGGAAATGCTGAAATTGGCACAACTGAAGGAGCTGGACCTGTGAAATTTGGAGTGTTACAAACAGGTTCCACGCACTCACTCTAAATTAATTAATGAATGAGGTCTTGAGCACCGCGAGCCAACCCCCGTGTGGTGACACATTCTGTGCCTCGGTGGTGGAGCACTCCCTAGAGCTTTTGGAAGCTTCCCTGAACTGTCTGTGCTGATGACAGTTCATGGAATCGAGATGTGGGGCCTCTAAATCTGATACTTGGATAAAGCAGAATATGGGGAGATGGTTACAGGGCCACAAAAAAAGAAAAAAAAAATAAAATCCCATTCTGGTTGCATGGAAATCCAGTGATTGATTTCAACCCTGTTTTCTGTAAGTGAGGTTAGTGTCCGTGACTGTCCAATAACACATGGACCTGCTGGCTTTCATGCTCTCTCATGTGTTATTGTAGCTTGTGGCTCTTAGACTCTTCATTATTTCCCTGCAAGACTAAGCTAGACGTGGTTTAGATTGACAGCTTGAAACAGATTTGCTCATTTCAAGGAAATGTAATTTATTTGATCATTTGGGTGGAAAATGCCCCTGTTCTCCCAGGAGCTGTGAGCACACGTTTCTAGCTGTGAAAACCCCACAGAATGGGCAGAAGTAGTTATGTAGTGTTTAATGCAGATTTGTTTTCAGTCTGCTTATGTTTGTTTCTAGAAACCGAATCACTGTCACATAAAATTACCAATACGTTTCAGAAATGGAAAACTGTGAATATGACTTATTTCAGCATTTCATTGTTTCCAGTCTATGATCCGCTTTATTTATACTGGTTATAATAATCCCTGATGTACTATTTGGAAATGCTATTAATAAATTCTCTATTTTTTTTTTGTCATACTTAACAGCATAAGAATTGGGCATACAGTGTCTGTAATCCCTTTAAAATTTGCTGAATTTAGAGCAAAAGAATAGTCTTGATGCAGATGATTCTCCGCCATATTTAGTGCCTTTAGAGTGAGTAGTGATTAGCCACTAGCGCATGTAGCAAACATTTGTGCCTTCTTAGAGTGCTTCATAGGTAAATATTTATTCTTGCACCATGAGTCTTGTCTGTATATATGTACAAGAATCTCAATTTGTGCCGATCATGTCTATGCTAAAGTTCACAGGAGTGCTAAAGCAATGATGCAAACACAAGCTGCCTATGCTGAATTCCTTCAGATCATTCTTTCTCCTTCCTCTATGATTATTCTCTCAAATGGACTGGTTTTGTTTGCTTCTTTTTTAATGACCTCTTTAGCTCAGAGAGTGAATTTCTTCATGGCACTGTGATTATTATCCTTTGTTTGTTTCCTAATGGACTGGACTGCAGAGGGAAGTCTCGCTGCTGCCTTGTCCCTGAACGATCAGTTCACATGCAGCATTCCACTATTATTTCAAGGCCATTTATTTTCCTTGAATGACTGGCATGTGTTGCTCTACAAATCCTGGTGACTAATGGGAATTGCTATTTTTGAGGGGAAAAAAAAAAAAAAAGAAGTTTATTTCCTAAATTGTGCTGTCAAACACATGACAGATGTGGAGCCACTCATTATTTTAATTTCAATCCTAATGAACTGTGGTTTTGCTCAAAATGGAGCATGTGTTTGAGAGCACCATTCCCAGGAGCTGCTGGTAGTAAAGTGACAGAGAACTTGAATGGAAAGGTTCTGAAGTCTGCCAGCACAGATTCTTGCCTGAAGAGAGGTGTTTTCCAGCTTTTACATTTCAGCTGTGGTACAGAGTGTGTGCATTTATGCACTGACAAGTTTGTTGGGTATTTTGAGCATTTCACAACTGTCCCCAAAGGGCTGGTAGGGCAGCTCAGTGCTGATAGCTGGAGGAGGAGGCAGCTGGGTGGAGTTTGGATTCCCCTTTTATATTTGGCTTTAGATCTTGAGCAGCAGCTCACTCATGCTCCTTGGCACGGAGCTGAGCACTGGAGAGCTGTTGGTGTCCCTGTCTCTTGGAAAACCTTCTGAACTGCAGCTGTTGTAATGTCTTGCCACACCAGAGGAGGTTCTGATAATTCTGGTGGTGGGGTGCCCAGGCACAGTTGGGGATTTCTGGGGCCCTGCAGCTCTGCCCAGAGCTGTGAGTGCAGGTGATGCTGGGCAGAGACGCAGCTCGCTGTGCGTGGGCTCTGTGGGCACACGCTGCTTTTAGTCTCACTTCCCCAGAGTAACTAAAAGATAATGTTTTGGCTCTGCCCCAGGAAATGTGGTAACTTTAAAGAATTAGATCATGTATATCATTTAAGGAGCTTGAATAATGTCTTACCATGCTGTCATAGGATCAAATTGGTGTCAAGAGAATAGATTGGTTTTTTCCTCCTCCTTGGGCCTGACCTTGTCTGGCTATGGCCGAAGTACGTTTGAGTCTGAGCATTTGTTTTTTGAATTGTTCAAGAATGTGGGATGACTTTCCACGTCTGCCCAGACTGTGCTGTGCAGTCAGCAGGGACATTTCAGGGGTGTTGTCCTCTGGCCATAGCCAGAGAGCTGGGCACTCCCTGGAGATCCCATCGTGCTGCTGGAGCCAGTGCCGTTCCTCACCTCCCCACCGAGGTTTGGCTCAGCTCTCACCCCCTCTCTAAAGCCTTCCTGATGCATTTCAGCACATTTTTGATCTGAAGTGACCCACATACCTTTGCAAGCTCTGGTTTTTGAGCACATCAGTGATGTTACTCTAATGAGAAAGCCCACTGTTGTTGTTGTTGTAGCCGCTGTCAGTCAGTCCAGTGCCAAAGCACCTGTGTCCAGGTACAGCACTTCCCATTCCTGTTCCTGGCGAGGAAGGGGCAGCTGCCTGAGCCCATCTTGTGAACTTTTGCACAGATCTCTTAGTGTTACCCATTTTGCCTTCCAACAGCAAGGGGATTATGTGTCATTTTATTGTAACATCAGTTTGAAAAAGTTCCTCTTCTACTGATGCACTGTTGTTTTTTCTCTCTCTCCCCCACCCTGTATCTCTCCAATTTTACATGAAGCTTTCTCTCAAGCTGGTAAGCACATTTACAGCATGCCTGTCCTGTGTTTTAATCACAATTTCCTGTGTGTGTTTGAATGTGCACTGTGCCACATGTGACACGACACTGAAATTAACTGTTAAATTTGTTTCTTCTTTGTGTTTGCTTTTTTTGGCATTTATCAGATAACTCTGAATACACAGGTCTGGAGTCTAATAGAGGTGATCAGAATTCAGTCTTCTAATAAGCTGCTAAAAATTAACTCTAATAAATAGTTTAGTTTTCACTTTTATAATCCAGGGCTATGAAAATGTAGAAAAGCACTATTGACTAATTCTGCTACTGGATAAGAATACATTAAAATATTAAAAGAAGGAAAAAAAATAAAAATAAAGGTCTCTGAGCTTGCTGGACCTTTTCCAGAGAGCAGTGCATGTCTTTCTGTGTAAAGTAGCTGCAAAGTTTGCTTTCCATGTCCAGGTATTACTGGAAATCTGCACCATTACCACCTACATTTTACAGCCCTATGTAGTCCTTCAGAATAACCAGTAATGATATTAATTAAAATCCTGTACACCTTAACCAACAAGGTTAACTCAATCTGATTTGAATTCGCAAATGGAGAGAAATGCATATATGTGAATCCTAAATTCCATCTTGGATGCAGCTGGGAAGGTTTCTTGAACTATGGTAAGATAAGATGTTACTGAGTTGGAAAGGGAAGGGTGAACAGCCCTGGGAAAGCAAATTACGTGCTGAATTTCATACACAAGGTACTGTTTTGCTTGAGACACTCCACACCTTGATATGTTCCTGACAGCTTGTCTGCATTCCTTTGCCTTGGAGAGCTCTGTCACAAGGAGAATGCAACTGGTTTGCTGACCCACCTTGTACAAGCATGTGAGAGCCACAGTGACTGATGGCAGTTCTGGGGAGCCTCGGGATCCACAGGAGCACCTGTACTGCATTAGCTTCAAGTTCTCTTATTCCTCACCAGTTAGCTCCTTTGGGTGCTCCTTCCCTTCCCTGTGAGGTGGGGAGGCCCTGGCACAGGTTGGCCAGAGAAGCTGTGGCTGCCCCATCCCTGGAAGTGTCCAATGCCAGGTTGGATGGGGCTTGGAACAACCTGGGATGGTGGAAGGTGTCCCTGCCCATGGCAGGGGGAGTGGAATGAGATGAGCCTTAAGGTCCCTTCCAACTCAAACCATTCCATGATTGTACACATACCTTGTTCTTGGGTACATCACTGTGGGCCATGAGCTGCCTAGAGTGGCTTTGGAAGTTTCTGGTCCTGCTGCTGCTCTGGCAGCACAATGACTTGCTTGGGCTCCTTTAGCAATGTTGCTTCTCCCTGAAGACCTATGGTGGGTCTGAGAAATGATGGAAGTGTCTGGGATACTTGCAAATCTTCTTTTGCCTGTTCCCAAGCCACTGTCCTGGGAGTCTAATGCATTTATACCACGGATTTCCACTCGTTTTCCTGGTCACAGTGTGTTGGGCAGCTGAGCTAAGCCTCTGTAGGAATAAAAGCTCCCCAGATGGCTGACCTGGCCTTTCCCCAAAAATGGCACAAATTGGAAAGATGTGCAGAGAGAGCTGAGACCCACGTGCACCCCAGGTGGAGGAAAGTGGCTTGTTGTAATCTCCTTTTGGTCCTAAACGTGGCCTCCTTTTTCACAGTCCTTTATCTTGGAACAGTTTGCATCCTAAATCCCAGTATTTTTATGCAAGGAAACCTTGTGAGCTCCAGCTCTGCTGTTCCTGTGACAGCACATCAGAATCAGCACAGCTTTCCCCCTCACCTCACTGCTGCAGCACTTTTAGTGTCTACAACTTGAGAGACAGCCCAGGTGTGTTTTCACTTCAGAGCATGAAATATGCCCAGCATGTGCAAAAACTGCTCCTTGAACTCTCCCTTTTGGGGCAGGAACTGCAGCTTCTGATGGAAATTACTGAGCATGGAATAAAGTCAGAGGAAAAATTAAGATAGATCTCCCCTCTGCCAGGCTCAACAAGTAATGTAAGCACTGCTGGGACTCCATGTGCTAAAGTTTACGAATCAGAGTAAATTTTTCAGTCATTTGCCTTAAATTTGCTTTCTCATTGTCTCATGAGTGGAATTTTAGGTATTATTACAGGTGATCAAGGCTTAATTAGACATGTGTGCTGTCTTTGACAATCAGTGCAGCAGCAGCTTCATCAGGCCTGTTCTGTTGTTTTGGAATGGCCAGTCCAGAGGAGAAGGTGACCTGTCCTCTGCTGTCCTCCAGCCCTCTGACACCCACACACTTTCTTTCTGAACAGCTTGTTCTGCAGCTGCAGAAGAAAGAGTGTGGTGTCTCAGCACATTCAGTGCAGAGCCAAGAGTCTAATGGGCAGTTTTTGTGGCGGTGTGTCCACTAAATCACATCCTCAGAGAGAAATTTGGTGTTTTAGTAAGACTGATGTCCCAAACCTGCTCACAAGCTGATGGACCACTGAATTTGGTCACTCAGGTTTGTGTTTTTACCCTTTTTTCTCCCATAAACCAGTATTCCCCCTTAGAAATGGGACATGGAATGAGCAGAAACCAAAACAAGTAAAACCTGCCCAAATTCAAGACTGTGTGTATAAAAACCTCAGTCCCTTATGGTGCAACTTAATTAGTATTAATTGTGTGTTCCATATAGCCCACCCAAAATTGTCCCTCTTGCCTTCTGGCAGGACAAAAATAGGTGTGACTGTGAAGAAAATAGTGTGGATGTATTTTATGTGTCATCTATCTGCTATGTCAAATTGAGGCAATCAAGAGGAGACATAGCAGTTGGAAGGCAGAAAAGGGGTTTTCAAGCAGAATCACACGAAGGTAACACTGTGGTCTTCATATTTTTTTCCTTCAGTTATGATTTCAAATTGATTGGTTCTATGGCTTTGATATAACTCCTGATTTTTATGCTAGTACAAGGGAGAGAGGAAAAACTGAGAGACTTTGGCATGGAAGGTGGATCCTGGAAAGTAAGCAGCATGTTTTTTAAATTGCAGAATCCAGTGGGAAGCGCTTTTGTTATCTTGGTGTGTTCAGGAGAGCCCTGACGTAAATTAACTGTGTTGGAGCAGCACTCAGTCAGCAGTTAGTGGTGCACAGGAGAAGTGTGACTGTGACACAGGAGTAAAAGCCAGGAACTGCTTTTATGGGAATGCTCTCTGTAGCAGGGTGAAGGAAGGGAGGAAAGATCAGCTTTCCATGAGAAGGGAACTGTCTTAAATAAAATCTGATGATAACTGCAGATAAAAATAGTTTCTCAGCTTTGCCATTGAATTCTGGAATTCTCCAGTTGATTAGCCACTCTTATGGAAGCAGGATGTGGTCCTGGGATCATTTCTAGGGCATGCAGGTTCCTGACCATTTAGGGACTGATAACACAGTACAAACGGTAACAATGCAACGGTAATCACAGACCACTGTGATTTTTGCACAGGTTTTTGTGAGCTGTTTTCAAAGTGCAATCCCAAAGGATTCTTTCAGGCTCTGATTATTAATTTTTTTCCTCATCCCCTCCCCCTCCATTCCACTCCGTGCAGGGAGCAGGGCCCGAAGACTTCAGCAATCTCCCACCTGAGCAAAGAAGAAAGAAGCTTCAGCAAAAGGTGGATGAACTAAACAAGGACATTCAGAAGGAGTTGGATCAAAGGTGAGTCAAACTTCTCCAATGAAAAATAGCAAGGTGGATCCCAACCAGAGAGGCTGTTCTAGCATGATAACATCATCCAGAGTGCTGATTCTTTGGTGTTGCCTCAAGTCTCTCTGTAGCTCAGATTTCCTGGAAGCGGGAAGATAATGACTGCTGTGCTTTTGTGAATGCTTTTTCTACAAGGCTGCATTTAACATTCTGGTCGAGAATAAGGCTATTTTAGTTACCCACTTTTAATTGATTCTGGCAGCCTGTGTTTGTACTTTGTGTTTGTTCACATTCTGCAGTTGCATTAAAGATTCAGCATGTTTTGTTTGTGAGAGAAGGAACTTTTCTTCCCTGAAGGATTTCAAGACTAGTCTATCCCTAAATACTGCTCTGCATTTGCACAGTTGTCCTGTTATCTTGCTTTCAAGAACCTGTTTATTTTGCCTACTAACCCAAAAATTCTTCTTTGTATTTTATATCATGACTAGGAAAGGAACACTGCATGTGCTTATATGATTTCTCATCTCTTTGGTTTATTCCTCTGTGGTAACTTTGACTTGTCCATACAAACAATTTTTTCCTGCTCTGTATTGATCCCAACGTCAAAATCAGATATGGAATCAGAGCAGAGTGTTAGTTTAAATAAAGTTTAGTTTATGACTGAGGAAATAGCACCATCAGTGAAAGAAGAGTTAAACAAATAGTAATAATTGTGACTCATATGTTTGCAACATTGTCCCTTAAGGCTTCAAGCACTGAGCAGTCCCACTTCCTTACCACCCACACTTTTTCCCAGTTTCCACACACACAAAGCAAAGCCAGGCACAGGATTGCAATTGTCAAGAGTTTGGTGGGAAACTCTAAAATATAAAGAGTGTTAACTTGAGTCGTGGGACTCGCATTAACCTTTCTCCCCCCAGCTAATGCCTAGAGAAAAACTGAATAGTTGCACCAGGAATACAGGAAATCAGCTCATAATTCCATCTTTCTCTCAGCTCTGAAATGTCCATCATCAGGGAGATAAGTTTCCTGTGAGCTGAGCCTCAGTGTGACTCGGGTCAGAGGGAGCTCGTTGCTGTCAGTGCGAGCTCTGCAGGCACCAAGGGAGCTCATCAAGGCATGTCCTGCATCAATCCTGGTTTTATGGCACCAAATCCATCATAGCAGGACTGAAAACTCCCATCCCAGAAACCCTGGGGTCTTGGCACTGGGGGTGATATGGAACAGCCCCCAGAAGGAGCTGAGGGAAGATGTCCTGTGACTTAGCAGGATGCAGGGTTGCATTTTTGAGCCTGAGATCCGTCTGTGACAAACACAAAC
This sequence comes from Lophotriccus pileatus, assembly GCA_035583135.1. NCBI lineage: Eukaryota > Metazoa > Chordata > Aves > Passeriformes > Tyrannidae > Lophotriccus > Lophotriccus pileatus. The sequence continues at coordinate 5,119,465 of JAWWES010000038.1, forward strand.
CATCTGGACTCAGCTTTGTGTTAAGCAGTGTGAAATAAATAAATATCTTACAAATTATTGAGGTTGCTAAAGACAAACTGTAACAGGCAGGGTGAGAATTTCTGGTTTGCACTCCCATTTCTATTATTGATACATCCATGTATCCATCTTTGTCCCAGTTTCTCAACTGGAGGTCAGTCCATTATAGATAATAATGACGCAACTGTTTGTCTCTGCCCCAAAAACTGGGATGACACTCATTTAGAAAGTTGGAGCTGTCATTGATTGCAGTGGTTGTGAGATGAATTTTTTTATCGTTGTTGTTTTCCCCGGGGTTAGCAAGTAGGTATTGTAGTACAAGAATAACTGGCTAAAAATCAATACCAAAGATCTTCTCACACTGTAGGTAAATCACTGGTTTTCACCTCTGACAGTGTAAATTCTCTCCTGGCAAGTGATTTTACTGGATATTTTTTTTTTAATGGCAAAAGCCCCATTTGTATGTTCTCAGTTCCCTTTGTAACAGCTTAGGTTGAACCCCAGAGTGAAGAAGAGGCCGTTTGTTGTCCTTCCATTTGCCCTCATCTAGAGAAAGGCATTTGCCCCCAGCTGCACTAACACATGTTTTATTTTTCTTCTGCCTCTCAGAGATGCCTTAACAAAGATGAAAGATGTGTATATCAAGAACCCCCAGATGGGAGATGCGGCGAGTGTGGACCACAGATTATCAGAGCTTGCACAGAACATTGAGAAGTTACGATTAGAAGTTCAGAAGTTTGAGGTATGAGAAGAGACACTTTGGTAAAAAGCAGCTCAGCAAGTGCTCAGGTCTGAGCAGGTGATTGGTGGCTTTTCCAGATGTATTGATGCACCTTCTTGCTGGGTGTGTGAAAGTGCTTTGATCCCATTTGTGTAACATAAACATGCACCATCTCCTGTGACTGTCAGCCTGCAGTTTCATTTGCTACAGAAAACAGACTGTGCCAAGTGGAGGTGAAAAGAAAATGTAGTGCTCTCAGGACTGCCCAGAGGGGTTGAGATGGTTATTTAATTAATTAAATAAATTGAAGCATCGTGTTACAGACGTCTGTGGAAAATCAGAGTGACACAAATGCAAAGCCCCATTTAGAGACTAAGAGCAAGACGGAAGCCATCAAATGAAATATGTTTTAAGGAATAGTCTGCCACGAACAGAAAGCCTCCTTAGTGATATAAAATATCAAGAGCTGAATGGGAGTGTTTGAAATATATGAAGCCCATTATAATTACATGAGAAGGATTATGGGGCTGAGAAGCCTTCACTCTTTACATTACACTTTGTACATAAACAGATACAGCCCATTAATTTTTGATGTTTCTTACGGTTGTGGCTTTACAACCCGTTGCTTTCACTCGTTTGAAATCGGTGGCTCTTTGATTCTCCTCAGCTTTGGTTCTCGTGCATCCAGCACTCCCAGAGGTTGCTGTGTCTCTGGTGTTACAGAGATTACTCAAAGCTGCCACACATCTTTTTACTTGATAAGTGACTGAAGCAGCAGCATCTCCTGGCAGCTGCTGTTAACTGATTCCCTTGGCTTATGGTGTTTTCAGCATCTGGTGTCAAAAAACAGTTAGGGAAGCGTGAATATGTTTCCAAACAGCGTTTTGGTTCTGTGGTGTGAGTGCCAGCTGCGGCACAGCAGGGTTAAGGGGCTGTCTCTCCCCGGCAGGGCTGGCTGGCGGAGGTGGAGGGCCGGCTGCCCGCGCGGAATGAGCAGCCGCGGCGCCAGAGCGGGATGTACGAGCCGCAGAACCCGTCAGCAGTGAACAGCTGTGCCCAGGACCGGGAGAGGTACAGTATCTGTGCAGGGTGGGCTGCGAAGGCGAGCGAGACAGGGCGTTTTTTTACAGCTTTTAAGGGTAAAAGTGATGTGTGTCACCCATCTGGTGTCACAGCCGGTTCAGGCCGTGCTGTGGAATCGCTGAGCTGCTCCAGCCGCAGTTGCTCCCCTTGCCTGACGCGCCTGGTAACCGGGAGGCTCTCTCTGCTGCTGAGGTTGGTCGCTATAGTTGCTCTGTTTTTCCTCTCTTGAGCAGCCCGGATGGCAGTTACACAGAAGAGCAGAGTCAGGAGACTGAGATGAAAGTACCTGCAACGGACTTTGACGATGAGTTTGATGATGAAGAACCACTACCCACCATAGGAACATGTAAAGCGCTCTATACGTTTGAAGGTATCACTCCAACTTTACCTTCATTTCACTGACTGGTTTATTTCTACTTCATATACCAAGAACAAGTGGGAAACCTTCATTTTAAGCCCTGCTGTGCAAACAGCCAAAGGGCAAAGTGGGGCTCTGGCATGGTTCTGTTTGCACTAAGTGATTTGTCTCCTGTCACACAGGGACTTTGCAAGAAGAACCAAAACTCTGGTGTCAGGATTACATTTGTCTGGTTTTTTTGAGTTCACACTGTTTACTCCAGAATCCCACACTCCTGTTTTCACTCCCTGCGATGCAACAAAGGTTGTGTCCACAGCTCATCACGCCGAACAGCTTCTGGTTCCCTCTGTGCAGGACACCCTAAAACCCCTGTTACTGTGTCTTTCAGGTCAGAATGAAGGAACAATTTCTGTAGCAGAAGGAGAGATGCTCTATGTAATAGAAGAAGACAAAGGTGACGGGTGGACGCGGATCCGAAGGAACGAAGACGAGGAGGGCTATGTCCCCACGTCTTATGTTGAAGTCTATTTGGACAAAAATGCCAAAGGTGCTATGACCTATATTTAATACTATTATTTTTATTTTATTTGCTTTCACAGAGGTTAACCCAACCCTGAAGCTGCTCTGTGGTGCAGATACAGAGCCTTTTAAAAGTCTGTACAATGCCACCAAGTGCATTATTCCGTACGTGGACTAATTATGGCTTGCTGTACTGCAAAATGTGCTTTTATTGCTCAGAGAAGGGTAGTGTGGGGGACTGTGACACCAGAGAGGAAATGCAGCCTTTCCTGGACAGTGTTTGCTCAAGTGTCACTGCCATTGCCCGCCCACCTTAGTGCAGGAAGCACAAAGCCATTTGGGATAACACAGGCTCTCCTCAGATATCCAGGTGGCATCTCAGACACATTCACGAGTCAACTGCTTGTCCCAAACTCGTTCAGGGGAACTTTTATATAGGAAATACTTAGGCTGCTGGTTTGTGTCTGTGTGGGAGCTTTTCAGAGCCTGTTGTGTCCTGGGGACCTTCTGGATTGGAACCTGGTCGTCATTTAGTGTGTGACGTAGGGGAAGGAGAGATCTTGCCAAAACCTCCGTGGTCCTTGACAAATGGGTAAAACATTAAGAAAGCTCCTCTGTTCTTTCCCACCTTGCTACATTTCAGATGTATTTGCTGTTTCAGATGACCATAACTAATGGTTTGATCTTTTGCTCGCACAAGATCAATGGAGACATTCAGAGTTTGGACTCCACAAGCTGCTGTTTGTTGCTTTTAATTCCTCCCAAATAGGTGTGTTGAGTAAGGAAACAGTGCTGCAGGGCAGTCCTGGCTGGAATAAATGCCAGCAATGAACACCTGGTAATGGGACACACCAGGAAATCAAAAGATTTTAGTCCTGTTTGAAATCAGGATGTTTTAGAACTTCACTGTTCAATAATTTGTGTTTATTCAGTCACTTAATCCTCCAGATTATTGTTGTGTTTCCTGAACCCTAGAGTTCTTGGTGTGAAACAAGCTGCCTCATCCAAGCCAAAACAACACTGAACCATTTTCACTGGGATTGAGGGACAGTAGGAAGAGAGGAGTGTGTGTAAATCAACACTATAACGTGAGCAGTTCACAGTGTTGGATTCAGTGTTAATCAGTGCAGTGCCTTGTCTGCTGCAGGTGAAAATCTGGGCCTTGTTTTATTTTGCCATAACACGGGAGTTTTATGTTTGTGTTGGCAAATACAGGGTCAGTTGAGTTGCAGAGGAGTGCAAAAAGCTTCCACTAGACTGAAAATGCAGTCAGTGCTGGGGGTGAAGGCTGGGACAGCTGCAGCCACTTCTGTAGCCATGATGGAGGCTTTCCTGGATAATTTCAAGTTTTCCACTGTTGCTGGACTTCAGGAACAAAATCAAGTGTATCTGTGAATATCTAATATATAGGAACTATAATGTTTACCTCTTTTATTTCTCAATTCTCTGCTCAAAAAGAAAAGCTAAAAGAGAACTTTTCATAGAATGCAGCATAAAGATTTGGGGGAATTGCTACTGTGTTTAAAAGACAAAGTTTGTTGCAAGCTGCAAATTTGTCATTTGATTTTTAATGTATTGGTAGAATTGACTTGATTCAGTCCCTGAAATGGAGGCGATGACATTCCAGAAAATAACACTGTAAATACTAAAGGATTTGCAAACTTCAGTCACTCCTTCCTCTGTTTTTGGAGAGAAGCTTGAGCAGCTGATACTGCTAAAGGTGGGCTGCAGAAGGGTGGGAGCTCCCAGCAGCTCTGAGTACAGCTGTGTGTCCCCCAGCCAGGAGTACCTGCCCAGCCAGGTTGCTCCTGTGCTGTGAGCCAGAGGCAGCTCTGCCTGAGAAATCCCACTGCTAAAGCTTTGTGAAAGCTGCTTTTTCAGTCAGCTGAGGCCTGTGCTGTCAGGGCTCTGCTGCAGAACTGAGTAGGACAGGTAAGTCACGTGCTGCAGGTGCCCTCCTGATCACAGCCTTCCAGGAGCCCAGCTGGGTCTGTGTGCCCCTGCAAATAAATACCTTGTGTGAGGGCTGTTGGTGACATTAGCAGAGGGTGTTGGCAGACCCAGTCACAAAAAGAACAGTAATATCTATCTTCTTTTGCCTTTTTTTCTTTTTCTTTTTTCTTTTTTTTTATTTTCCAGATGTGTACAAACCACTTCAGAAAATCTCTGAGTAGGTTTGCATAGGCCTGTCCACCCTTTACTCTCCTGGTTTGCTGCTACGGTTGTTTTAAGAGCTGTGTTTGAGAAGGTTTTCTTTAGAAGAGATGAAAGCACATGTCCCATCTCCATCACTGAAAGACTCTGTTAGGTACCACTCGCTCAGCCGATGCCTTGTCGGGTCACCTCCGAGATTTCAGTGCTCAGCACTGGCCGAGGGAAGCGCTGGCCCGACTGTGTCCTTTTAGTGCAAACAGCATTTTTTTTTTGGTCCTTCCTGGTAGAAATGAGAGCTGTGCAGGGTTCATTTCCTTGGGACTCATGCAGGAAACTGTGCTGTGCACACGGGGCTGTAGCATCTTGCAGGGCTTTTCTGTACCCGCCGGGTGTCTGGTGCTGAGAACTGTCAAATACAGGAACTAGTCGCTCAAGACTGACCATCCTGTGTCTCTGGCTATGGTACCTCATCATCTTCTTGGGAACAAAACTGTCTTTCACTGAGGGATGTTGTGAAATCGTGTGATACACACACAAAAACAAACCTGCATGGAATAACCAGCTTCGCATAAACTGCGTCGCACCCAACAAAAATGCCACGTTCCCCTTTCCAGCAGGAAGCCTGGATGTTTGGGTGCCATGCAAGGAATAAGGGCTGGTTTGTGAAGTTAAACTTCTTGATAGAAACTGTTTTTGGGCTGATGAGCATCTTGGCTCCTTGGCCATGCTGTGGGTCTGTTCCCCCTCACCTCCGATATCAGTAAATCCTCGTGGGCAGCCCTGGGGTTCCCAGTGCTGCAGCTCTGCTGTTTGCTGTAACCACCATGCAGAGCCTTGACTTATACAAATGAATAGGTGAAAGTTAACCACGCTGATGCACTTTTTATCTAGGATATATCTGATTATTTAATGCTTGCCAAATCACTTAGGAATCGGTAATTATAAACTGGATTGTGGCTTTTTGAAATCCTTTTGTTAAATACATGCCCTTAGTTCTCCCAGTATAAAACAATAAAAAAAAATGTATATAACATAACTTAAAAACTAAAGTTACTTGAATTTGAATTGTTTTTATCCTTTTATATGTGTATAAATATAAATGGTTTTATAGGCTGTCCTTCTGCTTAACCCAGCTGTCGTTTTGGTAACTACTTGGTCCCTCTTACGTGGAAAAGTGGTTTTTTTTTTGGTTACTCAGCTCCCTGCACCTGTTTGGACTCACATAGAAACTGCTGTTGTGTGTGTTAAGGTTTGTTAAATCTGGCCTGTGTGGTTGTCTCTTTTCTTTCTTATTTTTTAAAGAATCATCATCTGTCAGGAATCTCTTTGTAGCTTGATGTACCATGGTGTCTTCTTCTAATAAACATTATATTTTCTCATTCCTGTGAGGTTTTGTTTTTTGGGGTTTTTTAAAATGGCAATTACTAGTAAGTGGCAATAATTAGTGGCAAAAAATAGTGAAGTTTACCTTTACTAAGGGAGAGCAAATGGCCCAGAGCTGCTTCCCACACTCAGTACCAATGCAATGCCTGTTCAGGAAAAGTGTTTTGTAGTGGCTCCTTGAAAATTTTTTTTGTGCTGTCATTTGGAGGGTTTTTATGGAAGTGGGTGCTCTGAAATGTGAGGGAAGTTTGGACTCATCCTGTATTCCCTTGGATACAGCAGTCTGGGCCAAATCACACTCCTGGATTGTGGCTTCACTTGGCCAAAGGAAAAACTTGCCCTCAGCCAGCAGACTGTGGGAACAGGGATGGGCAGAGGATGGGTTTGGAGGCTCAGGCTGGGTCACTGACCTGTGTATTCCTGGCCTTCCCTTGGCAGTGAAAGGTCTCTGCAGCCTGAGGTGGAAAGGAGAGCTCTGGATTGTTCTGCAAACTCCTTATTTTTAGTTTGCTGTTGTCTGGTAGCATTGATGGTCTCTGGAGCTGTCACTTGAACAGATGCAGTGCTGCTTTGCAGACTGAGAACTAAAAAGCTGTTTGTTTTCTCAGTGGCATGAAATAGGTGCTGGCAGGGTCCTGCTCCTGAGGAGGAGAGCAGTGTCCCAGTGATGCTCATCCCCAGGCTGGAGGGGAGGGCTGAGGGTGAAGGATTGCTGTTTGAGCTGGGAGCCTTCCTTAACCCCCTGTAACCCAGTAGATGCTTGATGCTCTATTTCCTTTAACCTCCTGCAGGCAGTGCTGCTCTTAAGGGATCCCTTTTTCCCCCAACCTCTTTCTAATCCAGTCTCTTTCTTTTTGTCTTTCTTATGTTTTAGATTCCTAAAGGTGTTTGTGCTGGTGCAAGAACCTCGGGGCGAGCTTGTCACAGAAGGAGAAACAAAATGGTCTGTTTACCCTGCAGGCAGTTAAAACACACCCATGGAAAGCCAGACTCCCAGTCTAGTCTGGAGTTCCCACTTGAAAAATTCAGATCTAAATTCCATCCCAGTACCATTCAAGACGCTTGCTCTTTTCCATGGCATGCTACTTGTGGCTCGGGTTACCTTATCAGCCTTTCCCACTTCTTCTGCCAGCTTGGCACAGCCCCTCTGTCAAACACAACCCACACTTTCTCCCCCACCCAATTCCTCCCACCTTCTGTCGGAGAACTGCTGGCTGCCCTTGGACGCAGAGGGCGGCCCCAGAGTCCCAAGCATGTGCTGGTCTGTCTTCTGTCCCTGTGTCCCTCAGTCCACCTGAATGTACACACTGGTCCATCAGCATTTCACACGGTGCCTTTAGTGCTAATCCTGCAGGAATTCTCATCAGAGAGCGTGGAAGGGAGGTGGGAAACCTCCCCTGGGCACAGTGTTACAGCAGCTGGACTGGGCTCTGAATTTGCAGATATTAAATTGGATCCCCGTGCATCATTCGATATTCTGCTTTCCCCAAAAGGTCACTAATACTTGTCAGCCTCCATTATTATTTTATTGTTGTTTTTTTTTAAATCCAGGCTGATGCTCATCCCAAGTATTAAACCCCCACGGCCTTGCTGTTTCCTGAAACCCTTGGAGCTCACGTGTGTACGCTGCTTTCCCTGCTCGCTCTCCCTGCCCCCTCCCTCTTTATCCGCCCTCCTCTCTCCCTCCTCTTCCTCACACACAAACACACACACAGACACACACAGTGGCATTTTGGTTTGAAGCCCCATTTTGCTGGTCACAGGCCCTGTTTGGCTCTCGTTTCAGCCTGCATGCTCGCCCTGTTGCCTTGCCTGCGCCCACCTTCCTCAGGGTCACGTTATTTTGTGGCTCGTGGTTAATCTCTTTGCAGTTTTATTTTTTTTGTTGGGTTTGTTTTTCAGCATTTCAGACCTGCCTTCTCTTTTTTTTTTTTTGCATGACTTCCTCTGCGTTCTCATCAGTTAATGTTTGAATAACAGAGTTTTTTTAGATAAATAAAGGAGGGGGGGGGGAAAAAAGGAAAAAAAAAAAAAAGAAATCGCACTATTTCCTTCTCCCACCTTGTCATGGACTGGACCTGGACCCAGCAGCCAGACAGGAGTTGTGACCACCCTGTTCTCACGTGGTTTGGTTTGAAGCAGAAGTAGGATGATAAGTGATGCTGTTCTCTGTCATGTCATGCAATGAGGAGAGAGCTACAACATCTCCAAATATCACGAGATCTGGGCCTTAACTGCCTATGAAAGGGTCAATTGCTCTCTAAGCTTCTGTATTCTAACTTTGTTTCCTCTCAGTCATTATCATTGTTCGGGTTTTAGTCATCTTGGACAAGTTTGAGCCCTGCAAGAGTCAGTTGTCACCAAATAGCTCCTGAGGGCTGAATTTATTCACTGATTAACACATCTTTTGGGGGGATCTCCTGGCTCCAACCCAACTTCAGCATATTTTGTACAATCCCCAGATTCTGAGAAAGTTTATGTCAAAGCCACTATGGGCAGTGACCCTAAAATGAAACCTCTCAGGGTTAGTTTGCAGACGGACGAGTGTCGTTTTTGCTGCCTGCTGTGCTGTTGTGTAGGGTCAGCACATGGAAACACATCCCAGGATCACAGACTCCCCATGCTGGGGATGGCCTGGGCCATTCCCCTGCAGGATGAAGTCATTTTTCGGTTGGGTTATGTGTTGTGTTCATGACTCTGCCTCTTTCTCTCTGTTCAAGACACCGACTTTTATTTTCACTAGCACAAAGTCCCTCGGTGCTACAGTTCATCCTGTTAGCTGTTGCAGTGATGGTGCTTAATACCTGCCAGCATCAACCAGCAGAAGGTTTGTGTTTTAAACCCAGCCCAGGTGGCTCTGGAGCCTGTGCTGAGCACAGGGAGCACCAATCCCGAGGCCGTTCTGCTGCGGCATCAGAGGGTCACGATCCATTAAACCACATCCTTGTTGCTGCTACTGTGGTCACTGAGCTGTTTAGATCCGTGAGACTCCGAGGGGGATGCACACAGTTGGCACCTGTGGCTTTGTGCAAAGATTTGTGCAAAGGCTTTGTGGCATCCCCCTCGGGGGATCTGAAGGGTTGAGCAGGTAACGGGGCGGGGGGTGCGAAAATATCCTTAAAATATTTTTAGCTGCCATATTTTTATTCTCGTGTCCAATGCACTGTTGAATCAGCAGCTAAGAATTCATTTTCACCTGTTGTTGTGCCATCTCTGTAAAAATTAGATCAAAGTTTGCTTTTCTATATTTAATCTGGGTGGACAGTATATTATTGTCAGCCTCTGTGGAACATTGGAACAATTGCAATGTCTGTGTTGCTCAATTGTGCTGTAGAAGGAGCATTAGCTTTAGCTGACTGATGGACTCCCAAAGTTTTATTGAAAGAACACATATGGAGTTTTTATAAACTTGGCAACGAGTTCCCAAAAGCCTGGGTCTTAAAAGCTATTTCAACAGTGGTGACAGTCGTGTGTCGTAGCCTCCACACGTTTATTCCGCTGCCGTTTTCCAGGGTAATGAAGGAGGAATTTTTGTAGAATTTACCTTTGGCAAAATGCTGAAGAACTAAAGATGTGACTGGTTTATAAAAACTCTGCTTGAATTGACTAATCTTGCCCAGCAGCGTGGACTGTATATCTATGAAATCTCATGACCCTCCCCCCAGCAAAAGTCTCTAATGCCCTTTCTTAACACCTGTAAATAGAGAAGAAACATATTTACTGATACTCAAAAGTTGTGTTTAATGCTGAGTATTTTTCAGAAGTTCATTTAGTTTGATGCATATTGTTCTTTGGTTTTTGTTTCCCTGCCTGAAATGTCAAAAGACCTAAAAAGAAGCCAAAATTCTATTTTAACATGATGATGTCGAGCACTTTTTTATTTGTATATGTGTGTGTATGTGTGTTTGAGCACTGATCTCGAGACTTCGGTGGCATCTCAGTGTTGTGATTTCATTGCCAATGTAAAAGGTTCTGGTGTTGCCCATTCATTTCTGGAGACAGAATTCAACCAAATAAAGTGCTTCCATTTGAAAGCGAATATTGACCTTGTAGCAATGAAACAGAGTCATCTGCATATTTAAATAAACATTTAATTCCAGAAATACAGTTTCACTGGACCCTTTTGATCAACAAGATTTTTGTTGTTTTTTTTTTTTTCTTTTAATTTCTTATTGTTTCCTACTGGAATTTTCAGGCATTTGAACTATTGATTTGGCTCTGAGTGTCCCACAGAGCCAGTTCATGTCAGATCACTTTAAAAAATGATATTATCAAACTTTTACCTTTCCAGCTGGCACTGATGAGAGAATGCAGTGGTTGGGTTGGTTTTTTTCAGTTGGTCATCTGAGGAGAAAAACATTGTGGCTGGAGCTGGTGTTGGGAAGGGCAGGTGGTTTGTGCTTTTCCCCACTTTAGTAGGAATCCATGAGAACTGGGAAGCTTGGGAAACTCGGCTGAGAGAGTTGTGCCATGGAACGCTTTGCTTTAGCTGGAAGTCTTGTCAGATTTATTTTTAATGTGGATTGATTGTGTATTAAAACAACCTGTGTCAAGCCTGGCAAGTAATGGATTTGGGCCTGGCTGTGTGGACGTGCAGGTGTGTCAAACACAGCAATTCCTCCCTTCACTGGATGATCCCAAAACGAGGCGCAGTTCTGCAAGTCTGGCTGAGATGTACAATCCCATTTTAACATCCAGGCTTGGTGAGGAGTTGTGTGTGTCTCTAGCTGAGACAAAACCCCCTCTGGCTTCTGCCCAGCTTCTCCATCACCCCTTTGTCCAGTTCATTGGAAACAGCCCACTGGGTCCACCAGGATTTGTGGTTGTCCCGCTCAGCAGGTGACATCTGGCTGGTCATTTTATCTGAGAAATAATCTGCAGATTATTGGTTTTTTTCCTAAGGTAAAGTTGCTTAAACTGCCTTTTTCCCCCCCTTTTTTCTCTTTTTTCTTTTTATTTAGTAGGATTTCTGTTGTTCTTTGCCAGCACTAATTAACACCCTTGTCAGATCAGGACAAATCGGGGCTGTTTGTGACAGGCTGCTGGTCTCTGTGGTTTTGGGCAATAATGAATAGGAGGGGGTGTCCTTCTGGCTCTGGCTTGGATTTATCTTTCACAGAATCAGCACTGCTGACTTTAAATAGAAACAGCACAACCAAAGGGGGTGAGTGAGGGCTGGGGGGGCGGAAGCCAAGCTGAGCAATAAGGGAGAAGAAAAGAAAATGAGCTTTTTGTGCCTGGGCTGTCCCTGGTGCAGCGGCTGGGTGTGCACCGGGGGGGGGTGTGCTCTGGCCCTGGGGGAGGGTGGGGAGGTCCCACCCAGCAAGGTGTGGCCTCATGGGCTCCAGCAGGTGGAACTTGCAGCTGTGTGGGTGCTGCATCTCCAGAGGAAGAGCCAATTGCCCGTCCCACGGGCTGAGGCAGGACAGGTGAGAGTGTGGGGCAGAGGGTTTGTCATCTGTCACAGCTCTGCTCTGCTCACGGGGAAGAGGAGCAGCACCTGGGAACTGAACTGGCACTCCCAAATCTGAGATTTGCTCCATCAGTCCAATGCATGAGCAGTTCTTTCATCTCCCCTTCTTTGCAATCAGCAAGGGACCTCATCAAATAAGGGGAAAACGATTTGCAAAAAGAACTGGTAAGAGTTCAGCACTGGCAGCGCCTCCCAGAGCCAGAGCTGCATCTGAGATGGGCTCAGGAATGCCGTGGCTTTCTCCAGGGGAGTTGGAGGAAAACAAGGCTGCACTGGGATTTCTGATAGAGTCTGGATGCAGAACTGACCCTTGGGTGCTGGAACAGGCAGAGGGTAACACACGGTACAGTTACAGCTTTGCCAGAGCAGCCCTAGAGCTGTTTGGACTGTAACCAGTGCCCTCTGTGGGAGGGTGTTTGGTGTCTCAGGGGGGTTTGGAGCTGTTCAGCAGCTGCTCAGGTGACGGGTTTGGTTGTGAGATGCAGGTGTTTTGTCAGTTGACTCCACGTTGCTCAAGAACAAGCTCCGTGTTCTTGTTAATCCAGGTCCAGCTCTGTTTCTTCAGACATTTCAGGCTCCAGCTGAGGCTGTGTCACTGAGCACTTGGGCAGGGAACTCCTGCTCCTCCAGCCCCTGGGGCTGCTTTAAAAACTCTGTTAATCCTCAGGGGTGAGAGCCTGGCATTCCCTGGGGCCTCGGGTGCCAAAGCTGCTGACGTGTGTGTTACCAAGGAAGGGGAATGGTAGCAGCAGGGACATTTCAGCCACAAAACACTGACAGGAAACTCTCTTTTAGAATCCTAGAACAGCTCAGTGAAACTCCTTCCCTTGCAAGTTGCTTCCAGAATAGTAATGAATGTCATGAACAATCTGTGCTTCCTGAGGCACGCTCAGGTGAAATGGGGCAAAAGAAAGGTGACAGAGGTTTGCCCCCACCCCCCAAGCTCCCTGGAGCTGTCAGTCCCTCTCACCAGGCAGGGCAGCAGCGAGTTGAATGCACAGGTATTTATTGTACCACATTTTCAGCACAAGGTCTAACACTTAAGCACAGGAGTGTCGTTACAGTCTGTACAGCACCCTCCGGACAACACGGACATGCAGCCCTGCAGGCTCTGCAGCAGATCCCAGGGCTGCTGCAGTGGGGAACAAAGACAGCTTGGAACAATGAGAATCCCAACAGTGGCTCATTCTCTGACCTCCCCCTTGGGCCTGCCTGGGTCTATACAAGCATCCCATAAACAGGATTGTAAAATTAACATGCTGAACCGTTTACAGACAGTTTTTAAAGAAGCTGCTGTTTGCAGCAAACATTTGATCTAAAAAAAAAAAAAGAAAAAGTAATCTGAAGGCCACATTTTTCTTCTCAAGTTCTCCTGTCCTACCCCCTTCTATCCCTAAGTCAAGGAGCAGCCTTTCCCTCCCCCTCCCTCCCTCCCTCCCTCTCTTTTTCAGGTGAGGAGCTTGGGAGGTCCCAGCCCCACGTGGAGTCTGGCATCAGTAAGGCCAGACTGGATGCTGTGCAATCATCCAGCACCACGAACACACAGTTTGGTTCCTCAGGCCATGGAAGCCATCTCTTCCTTCCCTGCCTCCACTAAACCTTACTCAAAGCCTTGCAAAGATTTAACTCTTGCCTCTCCGCCTTACAAGGTGAATGAAAGTCTTTTTAAGAACAGCCCTGCTGAGAGAAGTGGAGCTTGGCCTTTTTTGCCTTCATTGCTGTCTCCTTTGCCTCCACCAGCTGCTCCTTGGCTGCACTGGTGGCAATAGATGGGGGAGCAAATTCATTAAATGAGCCACTGTACACACAAAGGACATCTGGAATGACCTCAGCACACAGGTGGGGGCTCATCAGCAGGAAGCACTCATTCCTAAAAAGCTGCTTCCCCAGCCTGGGCCCTGCCCAGCCAGGCCCCCTCCCCAGCCAAGGGTAACCCCTTGGGATGGGCTCACCTTCCAGCTCTGTTCTCTGAAACTGTGCTGAAAGCGTGGAATCAGACAGAAGGAGAAAATAAAATCTGCAGGACCGTGAAGGTGAGGTTTCAGGAGTGAGAGGAGAAAGGAACAGCCTCTTTCCAAATTTCTTAGTTGGTTGCAACTGAATTCGCAAGAATTCAATAAAGAGCAAAACTAGGAAGTTGTGACAGCTGTGCACCACCAGCACAAAGCCCCAGGGAGACCTCGTGGCTTTCCTCAGCCTCAAACAACAGGTTTCTCTAGTAGCAACACTGCCCGCTGGAAACATAAATAACAGTTCATTGTCTTCATACATTTGAGTTAAAAAGAAAAGTGCCAAAAGCAAAACCTGCACAGGAGCAGAGATCGGTGCACTGGGGACAAGCTGGGAGTGCTGGCTTCTTGTAAGCAAAGGAAAGGGGGGAGGGCTCAGGTCAGGAAACCCTCGTGAGGTGTGGCTGCAGCCTCGTACCATGGCTTTATCCAGAGGTGAGTTGGAGCCTTCTCCCAGTCCATCCCAGCACCACCCTGTGCTCAAAGCCACGCTGAAAGGATGAGGAGGAAGCCTGCCTGCCCCAGGAGTTTGGGGGGAGCTGCACACACCTTCGAGTACCAGACAAGAAGAGGTTTGACCCCTCAGGACTCCCCAGCCCTCCACCCCCACAGAGGTGTCTGTGCCTTCCCTGCCCCGGTCCCGCCCAGGTCACACCCCGCGCGTCTCCGCTTCGATCTTCTGCTCCCCGTGGTGGTTCTCCAGCTCCTGGACCTGGGCCACGTTCTGTCTGATGGCAATCTCTGGGCCCCCTCCATACAGTGTGCTTAAATAAACCCACGTCTCCTCAGAAATCTGCCCATAGTCAGCACCTGGAAGGGACAACAGCACCAATCCAGTAGGGAAAAGATGAAGCACCACAACATGAGGATGTTCTTTCTCTCCAACCACCTCCCCTGCACAGCTCACCCCAGGGAGAGGAGGCACTGGTGGTCCCCACCAAAGCCCCCAGCCCCTGACCCCGTACAGCTGCAGCCCCCACAGTGCCACCTCCTGGAAGCATCAGGGCCCCAGTGTGTCCACCACGAATCCACGTCCCCAGTCACCACATCTGTATGTCTTTTAAATCCCTCCAGGGATTTAACACCACAGCAGATGCTGAGTAAAGACCAAGCCAAAAGCAACACAAGATCCAAGCTACAACACGAGGGGGAATGGTGGAAGGGGCCTGGGAAGCAGCAAGGCAGGAGCTGGGGGGCTGCAGGAACCAGCCACAGCAGCAAGCTGGTCACGCAGGAGCTGCCACTGGAGAACTGGCTCGGTGGCAGACAGATCGACAGTTCTTTGCCCAACCCCATTCTCTGCAACACCATCTTGCTCTGTGACTACTTCGTTATGGACACCCAGATCCAGTGGAACACTCTCCTCCACCTTCAGGAACACGACAGGGCAGCAGCACAAGCCTTACCCTGCTTGACTTGCACGTGGCCTCCCGGTTTTGTGAGGGCAATCTTGGTGTTGTCGATCGGTCCGGGAGGCTCTGTGGGAGAACAGACATGTCAAAAACCATCTGCTTTCCTCATTGCCTCCAGATCCAGCTTCGTTCCTGAGCTGGTTCTCATCATTTCTGGGGACCTGCAGGCAGTCAGGGGGGCTGATGCCTGAGCTCTGCTCAGCCTCATCCCTGCAGCCAGGGCAGTGCTCACCCAGAACCCAACAAATGGACTCATTTCCAGTCCACCCCTCACCCCTGGCAGATCCCCTGGTCTCTCATCCTTACCGTTATCCTTGCCCTTGACAAAGGCTTCCCACTCCCGGAACCACTGCATGCTGATACAGTAAATAACACTTGGAGACTCCTCTGCCTGGAAAGCCTTGTTCAGCTGGGAGAGCAGAGAACAGAGATGTAGGGAGGACTCAGTCACTCCTGAGATCTCAGGGGGCCCCTTCCATTAACTCTAAGGGCCATAGCCCTGCAGAACCCCATTCTCACCCTGTTCCTGCTCACCAGAGCAGGCAAGAGACAAGGATGGTTTCACACTTCGTGCCTGCACAGCAATTCTGTGTCCCAGCTGCCCTTCCCCTGTGCTGCCAGCACTGGGGAACCCCCAGGCCAACTTCCTGCCCGTGCTGTAGATCACGTTCTGGAAAACTGGCAGGAGTTTTCCAGGTCTCCATTCCCTCCCCCCTCCCCTTTGCCTTGCTTCCAGATGCTCCCCATGCCAACCTTGATGAAGGTGTCGATTTCGATCCTCCTGCGCTTGGCGAGCGCTTCGATCTCCACTTGGCAAATGGAGCACACGTACAGATGGTTCACAGCAGGGCCCCCCCCAAACCTGAGAACAGGGAGAGAGGCAGGGCAGTGGGGACCTGCAGCACAATGGAAACGCTTCCCAGCCCTGCATCCCACGGACAGGGATTCTTTTACTACTCCACACACTGGTGAAGGAGGAGCACCTGCAGCCGAGGGCAGAGATGCCTTTACTTGACCACTGAGGACCCTAACACGCTTCTCTGATCCACTTTATTCTGCCTTAAGTCAGGAAATTCTACCAAATACTGGAAGAAAGAATGAAATAAATCACACTCACCTGTTGTAGAGATATTCCCACACGTTTTGGGGCAGAATCACAACCAGATCATCGATGTAATGGTATTTATTAGGAGGGATCCCTGTGGAGGAAAGGCAAGGGGAAGAGTTAATCAGGGAACTCATTGCTGTGTAAAACAGACACAAATAAAAAAGCAGATTTTCCTTTCTGAAAAACTCTGAGTCCAGAATCTGCTCCCTTTGCTAATAGAAGACAGTCAGGAGTTCATCAGCTGTGGACGTTTCTCAATTCATGGCCTTAATTTCTAATCAAGTGCTTCAATTCCACTGGGAGATTTACAAACACAAGTGCTCCCCAGCATGACTGATGAAGCAGCGGAAGAGTCAGGCATGGTATCAGCTCCGCTCTCCAAACAAACCCTGAGGGCCAGCCTTGCTGACAGGGTAACACAGATAAATGCTGCCCTATCTGCTTTCTGCAGGTTTGTTTTTGAACACAGAGAACTGAAAACTGATGTTTCCCCAGGCCTCCAACCAGCAGCACAATGGGTAATTGTCTCATCCCTCCTTGAGCAGGCTGGAGTTTCTGCCAAAGAGGATCCCACTGGAGCATCCCCTGTACCAGGATGGCAGCTGGAGCTCTTTCCTGCATTTGTCCATGCACCAGGAAACAAAGGTACAGCCCAGAGGTGCTGCTCCCAGCCTTACCTCCATGGGAGCACAGAAAGGTGTGGTTGGTGATGGGCCCAGGCTCTGCAAAGGTGTTGAATTTATTGAGCCACTCTCGGGAGATGTAGAACTGGAGCAAGCTGTGCTCCTTCATGCTGGCCAGGGACACGACCTTCTGGCGCTCCCGCACGGCTTCCTCGCTGCTCTTCCTGAAGGGGGGGGGAGGAAAATCAAACAATTCCTGAAAACCCAGCTTTGTGAAATGCATTTCCAGGCCTTCTGTAAGCAGGGCTCAGCTCACCTGTAGAACAGGACGTAGGCTTCTGCGTTCTGCACCACGGTCTCGTGCACCTCGGTGACGTACTGGTCGTCGAACTCGTACCACTGGCCGTTGATCACGTTCTGGCAGTAGGCAATGTAATGGCCACCTGGAACAGAGAGCACAGCCCTGCTGGGATTCACAGCGCAGACAGAAGGCAGGCCTGGGATAATGTCAGCAGCACAAACAGGATTAGCTGCTGGCAGAGAACGGAGGGACAGACACACAAAGGAAAAAAAAAAAAAGGATAATTCCTGTTCAGGCAAGCTCTGCAGGAGCAGCAGAGCCTGGCACTGTCACCCTGATCTGCCTGCCTTGTAAGAGCCTCTCAGCAAGGCTGAACGCTGGGAAAGGGTTTGAGCCAAGCCCACAGTGAGGCTGAAATAGCTGCAGGGGATCTGTCAGAAGTCACTTGGTTCACTTTCAAAGGGCAGAGGCTGCACAAGGCTGGCAGTGGAGGGGCCGGCCTTACTCTGCCCTCAGCCCGGCACAGGGGTTGGCTGGTCCTGAACACACTCCTCCCATGGCTGCTCCTCTGCCCCTGCTCCCAGCAGAGGGACTTACTGCCTGCTGTGCCGTGGTGACAGATGACTGACAGCAGGTCGTAGGTGGTGATCTGGGAGACGCACTCCTTGGCAAGGAAAGGTCTCAGATCCAGCCCTTCCAAGGGGAAGGAGACGTGGCTGTTGATCTTGAAGGAATACATCACCTCATGCCGGAACCGCTTCAGGTGGATGCAAAGAATCTGAAAGACCAAGGACAGAGGACACCAAAGCCCAGTGTTACTGTGGGTATTCTGGTAACACAGCACATCTCTGTGTGTCTGATCTTTGCAAGAGTTCTCTGCCTGTTCCTCGTGAATCCTGCTGGCTCCTCAGCTTAGAATGGGAAAGTCTCATCTTTGGACTTTGCCATCAAAACAAACTGCTGTTTTTGTTCCACCCCTGGCCTCCCCACCTCCTCAGGGCTGCTAGAAGAGAACTAGAGAACAAGGTGCTTCCACTCACCTCTGGGAGCCGGAGGACTTTGCAGTACTTCACTCCATTCCGCAGCCTGAGGGAGGAAGAGAGACGAGCTGTGAGAACCCTCTAAAGCAAAGGGATGCCAAAAGGCAAGGCTGGGACTTGCTCACTTTGGAATCCAAGACAAATCCTGAATTCCAGCAGAAGAGGTGTCCAGGTGGAGGGCACGGCAAAATATTTGACAGGAAAACAGAGAAACAAAGTTCCAGAGAAGCAGCACGATACAGATAATGCAACTTACTTCTTACACCGTTCACAACTGTACATGTTGTCCCCTGCAGACAGAGAGAAGAGAGCCATTATACCTTTGCTCAGAGCACACAGGGCTGCCACAGCTACATTTCCAAGTGCAGAGACACCACATTAACAGCCTCTTGGGGAAGCCAAGGTGAGAGGAGACCAAAACAACTCCTCTCAGTAAGTGGAGTAAGAAGAGGATGTAACAAGCAGGAAACTCACCCTTCAACTCATCAGCTGCAAAAAAGGCAGCAAGGCAATCCTCCAGTGTCACCACAGGACCCCAAAACCAGCTAGGGATACAGGACACCACGAACCTGCAGAGGAGAAGGGATAAAGAGTTATGTATAAAATAGCTGAATGCTTTGGTGTACAAAACCCCAAATGGAGGGTGGGTTTCCTTCCTAAGCTCATCCTACATCCCAGAGGAGCAGGGAAAGCAGGACTGCTCTCAGCTGATGTTCCTACTGTGGCTGCTCAAACTGGAAATGATTTGGAAAACCACACCAGGAATTAACTTGCTCTGGAGGGCAGAAGTGAGGGAGGATCAGCTGCACAAGAGCTCTCAAGGTGAGTGACAGAACTAGAGGAACGGTAACAACTGGTTTAGATGAAAAGGCTCACAGCCCTGTGAGATGCCACATGCTGTACTCCAAGGAATGGTTCCAAGTGACCACTGGTGAGGGATTGCTGCCTTCCAGCAGAGAAAAAAATGTCCTGCCCAGGGAACACACCTCCGGATATATTCCATGATGAAAGCAATCCAGCCTTGGGAGGCATAGTTGTCCCCACATGCCCCTGTCTTAGCTGGCACGTTTTGGTAGATGGCAGAATGCAGCTTGGCCAAGTCCTCCTTCCCTGGGATTGGGAGTGACAGGTCCTGGAACGTCTCCACTGTTGTAGAAACCTGGAAATATCCAAGAGGAAGAGGTCTGGGTTTCCTGTGTGTGTAATGGAGATGGGACCTGACCTTCATCACCTTTTATCACTCCTTGGATTTTGTCTAGGCTAGAAACCTGAGCTGGCAGTAGGAGTAACTTGCTCTGGCTAATTATTCTTCCCTGCTGTCAGCAGACTGACTTCTGTCAGGGCTTTTGTAGCACTGGACTCAGTTTCCTAATGTGAATCTGATCTGCTGGGCCAACTCAGTAACATGGATCAGCAAACAGACCCCTACAGAGAAACAGTCTCCTTGGCATGGCAGGTTCTCACACCTCCCCTGCCATCACCCCTCCCCATTTTAGCAGGCCTCTGAATCCCAGGGTTTGGAAAGAGCAACATCATTCCCGAGAAAGGGTGTACAAGCTTGAAACCCGTGCTGTGAGGCTGACAGGGCCCAGGAGCCTCACCCTGTCGCAGGTGAGGCACTGCACCAGGCTGAGGATGGAGCCGTCGAAGATGTCGGAGATCACGCTGCGGTAACGGAGTTCCTTCTTCTTTTTCCCAGAAGCCTGCATCTGGGCTGAAAGACAAGGAAGCCCCACTGTGCAGTAACTCCCTCTCAGTCTCCTGTCTCCCCTAGAGCCCCCCAGTCACATAAGAGCACGAGACAAGCACTGTCCTGATGTTCAGACCCCACGTGCGTCACAGGGAGATGGTGGAGCCCGTAGTGAAGGGCCAGGAGGACGCTGCTGCTGTGTGTGGTATGGGAAAGGAGGCAGCCAACTGAACCAACAGCAGCGTGCCAGCTCTCAGGAGGCAGAAATTGTCTTACTGGAAATCCTGTTTCCATCCTCTTACAAGTTTAGAAGCCTGGCCCTGCCACAGACAGTCGCTGCTTTTTTTAAGTCTTGCGACATTTTGCTCTAAGCTTTGCACTTTACCTCCTCTCCCCCCGACCCATCTCTGTACTCTGTCCTTTATTTTTTTCCCCCCTCTGGACACGTGTTCCTCAGGCTTCTTACACTGGAGAGGATCCTCCACAACAGGGACTGGCCAAATGCAAACTTTTGTTTAATGACAAACCCTCTCCCCACACACACGTGCAGGCAGACAGAGTGCTCTTCATCCAGCCAGAACATCTGCGGCTGTGCTGACCTCAGCCAAGGGGCTGGGGCACAGCTGAGGAAAGAATGTCCTCATGGAACAGCTGGAGGGACAGTGGTACAAGCACATGCCATTGTGTCTGCAGACTATGCAATGTGGAGGGATTTTGATTCGCAGTTTGCTTTGGGATGAAGAGGCTGGTTTGATAACACCACCGGCCGGGCTCTGCTCTGCAGCCTGACAGTGCTCCCAGCACTGCAGGGACATCTGCAGCCTCAGTTCCATTCCTGTGAGCCCAGGCTGTCCAAGAGGCAGGAAGCTCTGTCAGTAACAACACTTCAACAGTCCTCTGGCCCACATGCTATGAAATTCAAGTCTGGCAGACAAATGTTTATGCATCTCCCCACTCCCCTGAAGGGACAGAGCTTGTGCCTGGGACTTCAGAGCCATTTTACTCATGACCAACACAGCAGATGCAGACATGGAGATCATTTCAGGCTCCAGTGTAAGAACAAACTAGAACATTGTTGTGCCCAGAGCCTGACTTTACCTGCAGGTTTACTGTAGCCTGTCCAAATACTATTTCAGAATGCACTGATGTCCAGGGGAATCCGCACTTTTTACTTCTGTTAATCAGGAATCACGATGGATTCCTTCTCTCCCCTCATCCTCTACGTGCTCCCCCCCTTGCCTCCCAGCAATCCCTCTTTGCACTACCTTTCTTGAGTACGTAGGAAGGTCCAATCCTGGCAGGACTGGAGCGAGGAGGGCTGCTGGAGAGCTTGGAGTGCATCTCATGGTGGACCGGGCTGCAGGGGCGTGAGGAGCAGCGCACGTAGGCATCGTTGTCAGGCTCTGCTTGGGCAAAGGGAAAAGGGCACTGGTGAAAACCCCAGTTATGAAAGGCAACCCCACTGCCACGGCTGTCAGCCCAGCTCGGCATTCCAGCACAGAATCTTTCCCAAAGGCACAGTTCAGTGCCTGCTAACTGTCCTGCTTGCACAGGCTGGCAGACACAGCCCCCTCAGAGCACGGAGAGAGCGCACACAGAGCTACACTGAACAGCCAATAATCACATACCGAAAACCCCCCAAAAACAACCCGCCGTTTTTTCACACTTAGATGACTAATTAGGTTTTGCAGCTTGCTCCTGTAGCCCTAATCCACACAAACAGCATTGCTGCCTTCAGTGCCAGCTGGCAGAGTAAGACTCTTACATAAAGAAGCGCTGAAAGATCGGGTATGTTCAGCTTGAGGTGACTCCACACTGCTGCTCTTTTCTTTTCCCCGAGACACAGAAATGCACAAACTGGGCCTTTCCCTTTTCTCTCCCCAAAGCCCACAGTCCAACACCAGCAAACACCTTCTCCCATGCCCTTTCCACAGCTAGAGTATCAAATAAAGCAACATACACATACAAAACCTTTTTTCTTAAAAGGCATAAGTACAGTGTTTGCAGGTTTGGCAGAGGCAGGTAAAGATACTGATGTGCCTTTACTGAGCTCACAGCACTTTGGCCTGGCTAAGCACCTCTCTGGCTCATCTAGTGTATTTTCTTATAGGCAAAGGCATGACTGAGGAAAACCCTGGCTGCAAAATCTGTTGAAACCCAGAGAAGGAACAGTCCCATTATGTGTGGTTTGCCCACTGCACCACACCACAGTCCCTGTGCAGGATGTAACACGTCTTCTCAGAGATATCCTGACTGGCAGAGGTGTGTACCTGGTGTCCTACACGGGCTGGCAGGACGGGGGGCTGGCAGCATCTCAGGGGAGGCTCTGCCATCAACTGCCATCATAGTAGTGTCAACATCTGCATCCTCATCCACCTGCTCCGAGTTGCTGCGCCGGTGGCCACAGGAGAACTTCCTGTCCTTCATCCTCTCTTTCTCAGAGATCCCTCTCCCTGCTTCATCCTGGATCAACAGCTCTGTCTCTGCCAGGGAGCCGCTCCCCATGCTCCCTGTGGTCCGACTTTGTCCCTCTCCTTCACCCCTGTCACTGCTGGAGTCACAGGACAGGAACTCATCCTCCGAAGGGCTCCGGTCCCCCTCCCGCTTGTCCTCCTGGTCAACGGTGTCCAAATCCCTCGTCTCTGCAACCACTGGTTCCTTCAGTTCTTCGTGAAGCTGATCCATCAGGCACCGCAGGAACTCCTGGGTGTCCTGAAAACCGAGTGATTCCGTGTCAGTATCCAGCCAGAAATGGGGCAGATCAGAGGGGCAAAGAGGGGCCCCACTCTCAGCCTATTCCAACACTGCCCACAAAGGTCAGCCAGCTCTGCAGCACGTGGAGACCCTGCTCGAGCAGAGAGAGGGCACGGCCATGCACCAAAGGGCCTCTCTGCTACAGAAATTTTATTAACTCCTAAATAATAAAAGTTTTATCTGCATATCTTCAGCTGAAAGACACTGAAAAGCCAGAGAGCAGCTTGCAAACCAGGAGCTTATTTGTCAGGAGTTTGCCACTGATAAGAGACAAGGAGAGACCTGATGAAAACAGCAGGTTTCTTCTGCTCATGGTAATCCATCTCTTGGAGAAGGCAGATTAAAATCTTTAATAAACAAGGAATGGAACCAAGGCTATACAATCAAGGTGCAAGCTCCTACATTCATAATATATGGTAAAAGAGCTGATATGTTGGCTTCAAAGGAGCTGCTGGAAAGCAACTTGGTGTTTTGACAGCTCCAGAGAGTTAATTATGATGTTTCTGTTATTTTATGAAGTTTGGCTTTTAGCCTGCCCTGCCTTCAATTTTATCTCTTTAGAGATGAGAGTTTTCCAAGCCAATGCATTCCACATCAGAGACAGATATAGAAGTTCTTCCATTAATCATTATTTTTATCCTCTGTTTTGATTTCTTGTCACTATCATGGTTTAGATGTACTGTCACTTCTCTTGCAAATTTTTGAATCATAGTTTTTTGTTTACATTTGATTCTAAAGAACAAACAGAGCAGCTACACTGATAAAGACTTCAAAGAAAAGAAAAGGATACTATCTCTATAGAAGATTTAGTTTGCTGTGATTCCCCAGAAAGAGAATATAGAACACTCACATCTTTGACTTTTTAGTACAGATTTATCCAGGTTTTTCAGCTCTGATGTGAATAAATAATACCAAATTCTTATACAGCAGGTATCAATAGACCTCAAAGCTGTTTATAAAGGATTTGACCACCATAATTTCAGAGGTGAGCAAGCTGACACAAGAAAATTAACTGACTTGGAACCAGAAAGAACCCAGGTCTCCCAACCCCCCCCTTCAGTGCTCTACCAAATCACTGATGCAAAAGGGCCATGACCCCTGAGCTCAAGCTCTTCCTTCTGAACA
>JAWWES010000038.1:5143335-5225771 GCA_035583135.1 Lophotriccus pileatus
TTTTGTTTACATTTGATTCTAAAGAACAAACAGAGCAGCTACACTGATAAAGACTTCAAAGAAAAGAAAAGGATACTTTCTTTATATAAGATTTAGTTTGCTGTGATTCCCCAGAAAGAGAATATAGAATGCTCACATCTTTGACTTTTTAGTACAGATTTATCCATGTTTTTCAGCTCTGATGTGAATAAATAATATCAAATTCTTATATAGCAGGTATCAATAGACCTCAAAGCTGCTTATAAAGGATTTGACCACCATAATTTCAGAGGTGAGCAAGCTGACACAAGAAAATTAACTGATTAGGAACCAGAAAGAACCCAGGTCTCCCAACCCCCCCTTCAGTGCTCTACCAAATCACTGATGCAAAAGGGCCATGACCCCTGAGCTCAAGCTCTTCCTTCTGAACACAAGCACCACCACTGCAGGAATTAAAATCCCACCACCTCTGGAATAATGGCAAGGGTTCTCTCAGGCCCCACCTGCTGTGCATAGCCTCGGAACATGGGGTTGACGAGTTTAATTCCGTGGGACAGACTGCTTGGAACAACATAGCTCGGGCTGGGTAGACATGGAAAAAGAAAAAATGAGTTAGTTTGCTTATTGGGCCTGGAGCCAGTCTGTCTAATAGGCCATAGCAGAGGGTGTGGTAATCAGCTAAAGAGGACAAAAGATAATTGTGCACCTGCAAAACCTGGGCACAGATTTCTGCATTAGCTGGATGACAAACACACCAAGAGACAGAAAACACCTCGCAGCCATTTCACAGTCTGTCCTTCCAGAGAGACTCTGCCCCACAGCATATTTCACTTACAGCTCTGTCCACACTTTGAATGATCTCAACTGATTCTTTCTAGAGCAGGGTTTGGCAATTAGAGTTTCTTGGCTGGATTATGCAGCACCATGTTTGGCTCAAAATCTGGGTGGGCTGACCACCCAGAAAATGGGGTAAATCAAACCAAGATCAAAATGACATGATATTGCTTCAAAGTCTACAGCCTCCTCCTCCCCAAAGACATAGTTCACTTTTGTTCTGTATCTTACTTATGCCTTGTTAAAAACAAACACGAGGCAAACATGCAATGCCATTTAAATTCCTAGTTTGATGATTTTTAATTGCACAGAACAGACATCTTCAGATTTTGACAGAGCTGCATAATTTTGTGCTGTCCTTTGAACTGGTCTAGATTTGAACCAGTAGCAAACATTTCCCAAAACGTCATCTGCATTTTCCACTCTCTTCAGTAAAAACCTCTGTAACACTTCTTCCATCCAGATCTCAGAACTAACACACCTATGAGGCCTGGCCAGGTCAGGTTAGAGGTCACCACTCACCGTTTCTTGTGCCAAACCTCAGACACCAACTTCTGGTAACTTTTGCACAGCGCGGGTTTCTTATCTGTACGGACCAGTCCACCACATTCCAGGAAAAACTGGGTGAGAGGTGGGCTGCAAGAGATAGAAGAGAAGGATTCAGAAATTTCTCCTCTGCTTCTGCTTAAGGGTTTATTAAAATTTAAATGCAGGCCTTATCAAAAGCACACTTAAGGAACTGCTTTTAAATCAAGGGAAGAAGTGATTCCAGATGCAGACCTGACTTCTAACTTGAAACAAATGGAAAAGGCTGATGTGAACCTGTTCCCAGGACAAAGAGATCCTAGAATTAGTCCTCAGCAGGATGGCTAGAGAGTATTTTAGGATATGGGTTGTTAGAGTATCACTGAGGAGAATAAAGAGATGTGACATGGCTTTCCACAGGATAAATACTTTCTATTGCAATAGAAATGATGAAGTTTTACTTCAAGCAATTTCCTGCTGTAACACTTTTGTTGCCCTAAATAAACACTATTTTTTCCTGCCCTTAGGCTGGCTGATCTCTCTTTGCAAGACTCATGAAGGTTTCAGATCAGAGGTGACACTTTTGGTATTTAGTGAAGGATGCCACTGAAGGCCCTCACGCCTACCAGTTAGAGAGAGCCTGAAGTGCTGCATTCATGTAGCAGGAGTTCCCAAGATTTTTCATTCCAGTAAGGCCTAAAGCACAAACAAGAGAGGGATGAATCACTTTCCAGACATGCTGCTTTCTATATTCCTCCCCAAAGAACAGGGAATCCAACCCTTTCTAGGCAGTCTCCACGCTCTGCTCCAGGAAGCTCCCAGTGCAGCTCCTGCAGAGCTGCCCTCCCAGCCCTTTCATCCAAGTGATGCAAAGTTACCTCTTGGTTTCAAATCATCATCCTCTGATTCAGACTCGCCTTCATCAGCCACTGCAATTGGAACAGCTTTCAGAGGGTGAGCAGGCAGAGGAGAGTCCTAGTTTAAAGACAGAGAAATAAGTCTCAGTGAGAGAAATGAATGATGAGCTGGGAGAGATATTATCTCACACAGAAATTGAGCCAGCCCTTAAGAAAAGCACTCTGGAGAGAGAAGAACCAGTTGCACTGTCTACCCTTCTCACTAATGCCAGGAGGGAGTGGAAATAGTGCCATTACTGCTTCCAGTACACATGATAAGAGGCATCAGGGGCGAGCAGCAGTGTCACAAGGACGTGTGTTTCTGGTCTGACAGCAAAAACTCCCATGGGCCATGCACTGAAAATGACGATGGCACAGCTGCAGTGGTTCCTCCCAGATGCACAAGAGCCTTAAAAATCATCTAGTTCCCACCCCCAAGTCACCTGGAAGTCTTTTTGCTGGCAGACCCTGTAAGGCAGTGGCTACTGGTCCTCTGGCTACTTTCAGTGAAAGAATTCCCGCGACAACAAAACCTGCACAACAGCAGGAACCACTTGGCTAATTTTATCCCAGGCAAACAAAAGCCCTGCCAAGCATTCCACCCTTCGTGACACAGACCCACCGGTTCAGTGAGCTTGGCTGGGGGGGAGGGAGGGTGAGCTGCCAGCCTCTGCTCCAGGAACACCTCCTTCTCACAGGCGTAGCACCACACCCGGAACGTGGTCAGATTCACCGTCAGGTTGTGCTTTTTGGCCTAAAAATTTCAAGAAAGGATGAAATAAGGGCTCTCCTCTGACAGCTGGTGCAATTTGAAGCACAGGACTACCAGAGCAAGGAATGGGGGAAAAACCAACTGTGTCTAAACGTGGATGACAGAGGAAAGCTCACCTGTGCATGAAGTGTGCTGTGGTCAGCAAAGGACTCCCCACAACCAACATAAGGACAACCAATCTAGAGAGGGAAGAGAGCCAAAGCACATCAAATGAGAGCCTTCACAAACACTCTGCAACTCCAGTCCCACCAGCAGCAGCAGCAACTTCAGAATTTTCTTGCCAGTTTTTCAACCTGCTTTTTATTCAGGGCCCAGAACGAGATGGAAATTCAGAATTGATTCCAAGGTCATCACTCCAATGGGCAGCTCCTCTGAGCAGCCTCAAACCTCCTGGGAATTCCAGTGTAGAAGGAAACTAACTGCCCCTTCCCACCCACATGCCCCGTGGCATTCTCTCCCTGACACTGCCCTGAGCAATGTCTGCCCTGCAGCCCCTTCACAGGTGCCAGCACAGGCAGCCCACAGTCAACACGGGGCATTTTATTCATTCCTACTGGGAATTGCAGGGGCAATTCCCTGCAAGGAGTGAACTGTTACATCTTGGCAGATTCTGACAGCATTGCCCTTTCACCTAGGGAGTTGCCTCCTACTGTTCAAGTGAAGTCCCACCACATCATGCACACAAATAGGAAGCCATTTTTACCTGAAGACAAGCCCAGAGGTTTGGTCCCACAGCTCCACAGGACTGGCAAGTTCCCTGCATATTAATGACAAAAGAAGGTTTGTTTGCTTGGTTGGTTTTTAAGTAACCGAGTCCTTCAAGAGTGGGAAACTTCTCAGTGAGACAGCCCTTGCCAACCTGCAGCTCACAGTATTTCATTCCTTAATGCCACACTTCCAATCAAATATATGCAATTTGCAGCACTTCAGCTAAGTGGCACATTCAAGCAGGATAAAATATCCTGGGGAGGAACAGATCAACGGGGGATCACAAAGGATGACTTTATGGGACATGGGCAGAGTAGATCAGATCTCCTCTCTCTGGAAGCAGGCAGCATTTTCTTCAAGAAGCAAACATGCAAAGCCATGCACAGCAGCTAAAAGGGAAAGGGACCAACAACCACAACACCCTGTACCTTGGATTTGAGCAGCAGGTCATCCCTGGTCACCTCTCCTATGGAATCCAGGTGAGGACAGATGTCTCGTGTATCCCCCATTTTCACCCAGGCGGGTGCTTTCCTAGGACAAGAACAGATAGTTCCTTTTACCCACATGGCAGGTTTGCTCTCACAGATTGTAAGAAGACACCCTGGTGTGTTTTGCATATCAGAGGTTACATATCCACCTTTAAGGTTCAGAGATTGAAACAAATCCAAGACCCCAGTGTGGAGCCTGTGGTGTCTTCCAGCTGATCTCAATCCAACACTTCACTGTTACACTCCTTTATCAAACACTAAAAATACGATTAGTTCTAAATGAAGCTGGGCAAGAGGGAAATAAACTCAAATGAACTGTAACACCAATAACCAGGCTACAGTCTCCGAGGAATTTACCATTTGATTGGTAGATTTTTAACAGGATGAGCCACGTAACTCTTGAGATTGTGCAAAACACAACACACTGTTCCACCTGGCTGATACATCCAAGCAGCACGAGAACAGAAGATTTCATATCTGTGTGCTTTATGAGCACAAAAACCACTTTCATGGTGGTCCATGGGTATGTAAAAGACTTTAAACATGTCTCAGTAACATGCAGTTATATTAAAAAAAAAGAGGACTTTGTGTTTCTTAAGAATAACTTAAATAACCTCACTAATGGCTGTTAAAAAAAATAAAAAAGAAGACGAGTGATATTAATAGCACAGAGCAGGATCAAAAATATTACTGCTGGCTGGAAATGAAGCAGATATGAAAAGCCCACATCACTGCAAGAAAGAAGTGGAAAAATCTGATGAACTTGATGTTAATGACTCCAGGGCTGCTATACCCTTTTTTTCACATTTTGAGGACGTTTGAAAGAATTCCCAGCGTTATCTGGTCTGAATCACTGACAGGGGGAAGAAAAAAAAAGAAGATCTACGAATAAACCATTGCAGCAACACTTATCTTGGGAGTGGAAAAGCTTGCCTAGCACCTTGCCTTGGCAGAAGACAAACCTCAAGGATAATTTTACAATGTTTTCCCAGCACTCGACAGAACTGAATGAACTGACAGGAGGAGCAAAGCAAAACTGGAGGGGGAAGAAATCCTGTGTGCATGGCAGAGAACACCACAGCGGTGCTGACCTGGATCTCTGTAACCTGGGAAGAGAATCTTAACAAACAATGAAGCAATTCCATGCAGCTCCCCGAGAAAGGAAAACAGCACCACGTCACACATGTTGATTTAAAAGACAAGTGACAAGAGCACAGTGGCTTTGAGTAACACGTAAAACTGGGACATTTCAGGCTCTGAGTCCCTTCACCAAGCCCGACCCCGTTTTCCCAAAAGCATCAGCTGGTCCAATTAAAAAAAAAAAAAGTATCAATGCCATGCCACGTTTGCTATTTCACCTTCCTTGATCTCTTGTCTCCTTCCCAGATGTTTCCCAGAAAATCTAGTGAACAAAATAGTTTTAACATGAATTCCAGAACCCTTATCTTCACCAGCTCAAGCAAACTAGGAGCCAGTTCTGAAGCACACGGTGTTAATTCAGTCTAATTAATGCTTTCAGTGCTCTCCGTGGGACCCCCCCTCTCCACCACCCAAAATTAAAACCATGCCTTTAGACTCTCCAGCACTGGGGGCTGATGTTCCCCACACAGGGTTTCCCTATTTTAACAAAGCAGGGGAAAAACCTCATTTTTTGCCTCTCAGCCCTGCCAGCACACATCAGAAACAGGTTCGAGTTCTGACTGTTCAGAAGGAAATGTTCAACCGCTGCCTTCCCACGACACTGCCCTCCGAGCTTCAGCTGGCACAGACACAGCTCTAACGCTGCGCAGGAAACCAGGAATGTCATGAAAGCACTGCCAGAGAGCTGAGCTGTGCCTGTCAAAACGTACTGCAGATAATGGGGAAAGAAGTTCCCCTAAAACAAGTCCCTCAGCCTGTCTTTCTCAAGCACCACTGTGGAGGAACAGTACACGAACATGTCAGAACAATTCCACCGTAACTGCAACCTACTTTCAGTTGCTTAAATCGCTGCCAAACTCAGCGTCTCTGCCTTCTTGGGCTTGGGGGTTTTGGTGTTGTTTTTTTTTTTTGCTTAAAACAACTGTGTGGTTTTGTACCAAAGCTAGAGCCAAGCTATCAAGAGTTTCAGATCCATGCAGGCTGACAGTCTGTGGAGCAACTGCACAAACAAAAGGGATCTTTGCACTGCTCATCCACAAAACAAACTACCGGGTCTGGTCTTGCATAACCCACCCAGGGAACGGAGTATCTGCAGTTGTTCTCAGCGACATTTTTATGCTTGAGATACTAAAGAAAGAAATATTTACTGAACTGCCCTACTGACAAAGCAGAAGCAGAAAGGAGGTGCTTCTGAGTCGCTGCTGAACGTTTGCAGGGAAAAACCCGAAGGTTTATGTGGAACAGACAAAGCAGAGCGGGTCTGAACACTGATTTGTTACAGGAGGTCACAACACAACGGCTCACCCGGAGATTTAGCTTTTAGGCAAAAAACGCCTCCTTTCCCCGCTGTGTCGCTCCTCGAGCACAGCAGACCCCAAAACACAGATCCCCTCCCGACAGCCGCTACAGCCGCTCAGCACGAGAAACCTCCAAACCGGCACCCTGAGGAAGGCACCGGGCCCTGGGGGGCTGCAGGGCCGCCCCAAAGCCGGGACCCCGGAGCCCTGCGGCAGCTGCTGCTGCATCATCCCGGGCCCGGCCGCCCTCCCTCCCCCCGCACGGCCCCGCCGCCCCCGCCCGTCCTCCCCGCTCACCTGCGGGATGCTCGGGACGCCGCCGCCCCAGGCCGGGCCGCCGGGAAGGGCCGCGGGCCCCGGGCAGCGCGGGGAGCCGGCGGAGCCGCGGCGGGGCCGCGCAGGCCGGGGGCGGAGCGGGGGCCGGGGCGGGGACGGGACTGGCGGGGGGGCGGTGGCGCTGCCCCTGCGGGCCGCGGGGCTTCCCCCGTCACCTTCGGCCGGGGCGCCCAACAGCGCGGCTCGGAGAACGGGGGGCGGCCGGGGCTGGAGGAGCCGCGTCCCTCCCGCTGCAAGGGCTGTAAACCCGCGTGTGGGACCGGCGCTCCCCTGACACGCCCCGGCCACCGGCGGGGCTGCGGGGATCGGGGCTCGCACGGGGGCTCCTCGGCAAAGGCAGGGCGGGCCCGGGGTGCTCCCGGCGCCGCTCCCGGGAGGGCTCGGGGGGCTCCGGGCGGGTCCTGCCCGGACACGGGGCTGGCAGGGGGCGGGGCCGCCCGGCTTCGTCGCAGAGCTGTGACGTCATCGCGGCGCGACGTGGCGGCGGCGGGAGGGGAGCAGAGCTGTGGTGGCCGTGTCGTGTCGTGTCGTGTCGTGTCGTGTCGTGTCGTGTCGCGTCGTGTCGTGTCGCGTCGTGTCGCGGCGGCCGCAGCGATGCCGGCCAATAAGTCCTTCCGACGGCGCAGGGAAGACGAGGACGAGGAGGAGGAGGACGAGCAGCTCGCCGAGGAGGTCAGGTGGGTCGGGAGCCGGCGGGGCGCCCGGCCGGGCCCAGCGGTCGGGAGTGGGGACAGGTGGCTGGGTCTGCCTTAGTGCAGCAGTCACGACATGGTGTCATATCGTCGTAGCGTCACCGAGGTGTGTTGAACCACTGTGTTATGGAGTCGTTACATGGTTGTGTCACTTCGTCTCTCCATCATCTCCGGCCGCTCCAGGGTGGCAGCTCCGTTCCCAGGGATGTCTCGTCCATCTCCTCTCATCCCCCGGTGCTCCGGCCAGGAGACGAGAGGGTTTGGATCCGGACAGCCCCGGGAGCTGCTCGGAGACACCGAGGGCCACCCTGAGCCCAAAAGACCCTCTGTCCCTGCCGGGCACCTGCCTCTTTGTTGACATTCACTCGTCATCCTCTTGGAAATGGGCGCTCACAGAGGGTCCCTTCTGTTCTCAGATCTTTCATCCCCAACAAGACCTTGTTATCTTTTTATATCTGAAAAATACTTGGCAATGCACAGTTCTTGGCAGGTATTGAAAAAGGTGTGATTAGGAAAAGTCTGAATATCTGCAGAAGTTAAGGATGCCTGTCAGTTTAGAGAGAGACACTGGGGATTTCAGTTTACCATCAACTTTCTTAAGAGTCACTTGTGCAATGATGTGTCTTGGCTTGTTCTTCCCAAATTGGCTTCTTCTTAAAGCCTTTCAACATTTGGATGCTTCCTTCCTCAGCTGAGGGAAAGCATCTGGAAGGGACAAATCCAGCAGGTGCCTTGGTTGGGATTTTTTCCTGATTGCTTCAATATATGGAATTGCTTAAATAAATATAAAATACCTATTTAACCTGAAAAGTGGATGCTGATATGCAGAGGTTTAGGGCAAAGTCTGACTAGAAAATTCCATGTTAACTACAGAAAATCAAAATAATTAATTAAAACCAAGGCACAAAGTACTAAGTCAAATGTATTTTTTTATTCAGGTTAAAACTTGAGGAAGCCAAAGAAGTTCAGAGCCTGAGAAAGCGACCCAATGGGGTGAGGTAAGGGATGGGAAGTTGTGCCTTGTCCGAGGGTGTGATGTAACAGTGAATTTCTCTCTTGTCATCTGCCTCCTTCCATACAAACCATTACATGTCAGATACTGCCAAAACCACGTTCCTGATAGAGGAGTTTCTGTGGAGCCTGAGGGTGGAAAAGGGGCAGACTTAGAGAAGGATAAAGCAATGCAGTATTGTTGGTAATACGTTTCCTTCCACTGAATTCCATTTTCTCTCCTCATCTGCCTGACCAGTGCTGTAGCTCTGCTTGTGGGAGAGAAGTTGCAAGAAGAAGCAACACTTGTGGTAAGTGCTGGACAGTTCCATCAGCCCAGGGTAAGATGTGATGCTGTGAAAACATTGCTGTGGTCTGGCCAGTGACTGTGTGAGTCTGGCCTGGGGTGGGACTGATGTCACAGCTCAGTTCCTAAATGTTTCTGTGCTTTTATCCAGATGTTGAGGACTAGCATTAAACTAGAGGGAAGCTTCAGGGTTTCTCGTTATATCTTGTTTTACAGGATGACCCATTTAAGATAAAATCCGGGGGAATGGTGGACATGAAGAAGCTGAAGGAAAGAGGCAAGGACAGGTGGGTGAATGTGAGCTCTGAAAATCTCTCCCTGGGCTAGTGTTAAATGACAGCTGATAATGAACTAACCAGATGTCATGTCACTTTGGAGAGTTTAACATAATGCAATTCAGCCAGTTATTTTTACCCTAACTTGTTAAATTAGTTTAAAAAAAACACCACACCTACCTCCTCATAAAACCAAACAACAAACCAAAAAAACCCCACTAAAACCTGTAAACATTGTGGTTTCCACTTAGGATTAATGAAGAGGAAGATCTGAACTTGGGAACTTCCTTCTCAGCAGAAACCAACAGGCGGGATGAAGATGCTGACATGTGAGTTGTGCTGTGTCTCTGGTGTTGGAGTGGCCTGGGTGGTCCCTCACCATTTATTTTTTTCTGTCTTGGATTCTGAGGAATCCCAAAATATCTTCCCAGTTCTCACTGAAACTTTCCCTCGCCCTTTCACTTCCTGCATGCCAGACTTGAGAAGGCTTTTTCATGGACAAAGCTGGGAGGTGACACCCAGCCAGGTTGGCATTAAATCCCAGTGGGAGCTTTCCCTGCTGGCTGTGAAAGGGCGTGGAGAATCTGATTGTTTCTTGGACAGTTAATTCTTGCTGTTGATTTATCTGAGTTCTTTTGGAGAGATTACTCTCTTCTGTCCCAGCTTTCAGGACAGGGATGCAGCTGTGTTCAGCAGGGCTGGCATGGAGTACAGGCACAGAATTAAATGCTGTGTGTCCCTCGTGTGCTGCTGTTCAGGATGAAGTACATCGAGACTGAGCTGAAGAAGAGAAAAGGAATTGTGGAGAACGAGGAGCAGAAGGTGAAGCTTAAGAACGCTGAGGACTCCCTGTATGAGCTGCCAGAGAACATCCGTGTCTCCTCTGCTAAGAAGACTGAGGAGATGCTGTCCAACCAGATGCTGAGTGGCATTCCTGAAGTGGACCTGGGAATTGAGTATGTGGTTCACAGATCTGTGTGTTACGGCCAGAATTGGCAGGATAAGCAGCTGTTGGTTGGCAGAGCAGCACTATGGGTGGATTACACAGCCCCAGTTTGGCTCTGGGGTGAGAATTGCTTAGGATTAGTGTGGTAACTAGCACAGCACATCCTACACGGACAGGGCTCAGTGCAGCTCCACTATGGGACCTGTGGGAAAAGGCTCTTCATTTTTGTGACCTGACTCTGGCAGCTTTCTGGAGGACCTCTTTGTGCCCTGCACTGAAAGGATGCACAAGGATGGGAGCTTCCCTTTTGCCTTTGAAACAAAGCACCTGTTTCTATAGCAATGCATCCTCTCTCCAAAAACACATCAAATACCATGGCAGTGCTGTTACTACCCCCCAAACCCATCCACTTAGCACTTCTGTGCCTGCTACCCTTTCTAACTATGAATGAGCATTTTTTCTTTCTCTCCTAGTGCAAAAATAAAAAACATCATCTCAACTGAAGAGGCCAAGGCCAAGCTGCTGGCAGAGCAGCAGAACAAGAAGAAAGACAGCGAAACTTCCTTTGTTCCCACTAACATGGCTGTTAATTACGTCCAGCACAACAGATGTAAGTCTTGTGTAGTTCTCCTGACCCAGCTGAGACAGAGTCTGACGCAGGAGAAATTAGCCTGTGTGTTGGCACAAGCAGCTCCACAATTGCTTTTCCTGGGATGCTCATATAGAGCACATCTGGCCTGGTCTTTTTGTTCTTCCTGTCAGCAAGAAGAGGGACTCTCATTGCTCATTCTCATAGCTGAACTTTCTGAACTCCCAGCTGACAGCAACTCATAAATTTCAAGATGTTTTCTTTAAGTTGTGCCTTGAGCGTGTGCTGGAAATGCCTGCCCTGTCTGGGATGATAAATGGTGGTTTATAGTGGAGAGGGTCCATTTTTTAGGCTGCCAAAGGGGACAGGTGGCCACAGACCTTACTAGACAGGAGAAGGGAATTAATTTCCGGGAGAGCCTCTCATACCGCAGCCATCTGGAGGAAAGGCAGCCTTCTGCTGTGTCCTTCCACGCTCACAGGGGTGATTGGGGGTCAGGTTGGTGTGTTCTGAAGGAAGTGAAGAGTGTTTGAGCCACTTGTGATGAAATAGTGCTCATGAAATTTGCTGTATTCCATCTTGCCTGCATTGATTATCCATAGAAACCCAATTCCAATAATGGTTGTTCTAAGCCATTGTTGTCTCTGCTAAAGATGGCTTGTCACAAATGCCACAGAAATTTTTCCATCTGCATAAGAGTGCTCTAGATAACATTGCTTACCTGATGTTTTCCTTCTCTCAGTTTATCATGAGGAGCTGAACGCACCAGTGCGAAGGAACAAGGAGGAGCCAAAGCCCCGTCCCCTGAGAGTGGGGGACACGGAGAGACCAGAACCTGAGCGTAAGTTGTGAATCTGAAAGGCTGTGAGGAGATACACTGAAACTCTTCAGGGAAACAGAAACCATCTGGCTCTTTTTACCTTCCCTGGATGCCCTGAGCTAGGAGGGAAATGGAGCAATCCAAGTCCTAGAGAGCTGCTTGTTTGCACTTGATGGACCACTACCAGGTCACACCTGAAGCCCCTCTGGATGGAGGATGTTTTTAGAGATGCTCAGGGGTGGAGTAGAGAAGGTGACAGCTTAAGCGTGTTGGCAAAGCTGTCTGAGAAGGGTTTGGTGGAAGCAGGAACAGCAAAGGGTGCAAGGCTGGGGAGCGGCTGAAGCAATAACCTCACACACAAGGGGTTGTATAAGGGAAGTGGTGGGGTTAAGACAACGTCTCCTGTGAAAGGACAGGGAAATAATGTTTCCTTCTGTCTCTTTTGAAGGGTCTCCTCCAAATCGCAAACGTCCCCTCAACGAAAAAGCCACAGATGATTATCACTATGAGAAATTCAAGAAGATGAACAGGCGATACTGATGAACATGGACTGAAGCCTTTGGAGTTGTTTGGATTTTCCATTAGTAAAGGATTTTGTGTCAGTGACCTGCGATGGATTTTGAGAAGAGTCACTACCTTCACATGCTGATGTTAACTACGAAACTTTTCCTGTGTGATCTTGTAGTGAATCACTTTGCAGGTGATTGTGAACTCTTTGGTCAGTGAAACTCTGTATATAACTGTGTTCTTATAAATGAAGTTTTATAATAGAAAATGAGCTTTCATGGTTGGCATTTTTTAGTGAGAAAACAAACTTGCTTTTATGGATTTTTTCACCCTCTTAAAGAAATACTTTAAAAAAATAGATCCTTTAAGAGCAGCAGTGCTGTTTGATTTGTAAATGTAAGGCTCTTGGGAGCTTTATATTTAAATGTATAGCTGGTGCAGGGGCCACAGCTGGCTATACCATGTCTTCCCTGGAGGTGCAATGTGAGTCCTTGTGGTGAAGATTTGTAACTTTGAAAATAGTAAAAGTGTTTTATAAGTTATTAAGTTTTAAGTTATTGGAAGTGACATTTTTCCTTCTGGGATCCTTGTGGATGGTTTGTGGGTGCTGGTGGTGCTGAGGGCCAGGGTGTCCTGTCAACTCACTCCAAGATGAGGAGGGACAAGATCAGATTTTACTTTTTTTTTTCAGAAAAGGGGAAAAGTCTGTCTGCCAGGCCATGGGTGAGTTTGTCCTGGAGCCTGGCCATAGGTGACTTTGTCCTGGATCCTGTGCAGGAGGATCCCCTTAAGAGGGAGCCTTAAGCTGAGACGGGAGATTTAGATTAGATATGGGGAAAATAGTTTTCAATGTTAGGATGATCTTGGAATAGGTTGCTTAGGAAGGTGGTGGAGTCACCATCCCTGGCGGTGTTTAAGAGGTGTCTGCATCTGGTTCTGCTGATGTGGCTTAGGGGTCACAGCGGTAGTGCTGGGTTAAGAGCTGGACTCGACGATCACAAAAGTCTCTTCCAACTCGATAAGTCTATGATTCCATGATTCCAACAGACGGCCGCAGAGTGTAACATTTAACAACCACCACGCGAGGCCGCCGCGCAGCCGGTGAGAGCGGCGGTGCCCGCCCCAACATGGCGGCCGCCCCTCAGCGCCGGCCCCGCCCGCTCCCGCCCAAACATGGCGGCCGCCCCTCAGCGCCGGCCCCGCCTCTCGCACCCCCGCGATGGCGGCGGCGGAAGCGGCGCCGAGGGGCGGAAGCGGCGGCGGGGCGGCGGGGCCGGGCGGGCCATGAAGCTGCGGCGGGGCGCGCTGCGGGCGGCCCTGGCGCTGCTGCTGCTCCTCCCGCCGGCCGGCGCCGTGGAGCCCATCAGCCTGGGGCTCGCCATCGCGGGCGCCGCCGCCTCCGCCCTCACCGGCTTCATCTCCTACCCTCGGCTCTACTGCTACTTCAGGGAGTGCTGCCTCCACCGGCACGACCAGCGCGCCGCCGCCGGTGCGGGGCCGGGGCGGGCTCTGAGGGGAGGTGGCGGGAGGGGGCAGCGGCGCCGGGAGCCGGGCAGAGCCTCCCCGGGGGCCGCCGCTCCAGCCCGGCTCGGCCCTTTGCCCCCTGCCCGGGGCTGTGAGCCCGCACCGGCCCCTCACCGTGTGGTCTCTCCATCCAGCCCTGCAGGACACCTTGGACAAGAGGCTGTTCGGGCAGCACCTGGTGAGCAAGGTGGTTGTGAAAGCCGTGAGGGGCTTCTTGAACAACACCAACGCCAAAAAGCCCCTGGCGCTCTCTTTGCACGGGTGGACTGGGACAGGCAAGAACTTTGTCAGTAAGATCGTCGCCGAGAGCATTTACAAAAAGGGCCTGCAGAGTAAATACGTCCATCAGTTCGTGGCAACTTTGCACTTTCCTCACGCTCACAGCATCAATCTCTACAAGGTAAGAGTGAGCTCTGCTGCACTGGGTCATAAATGCCATGGCATGATCAGCACTACTGACCTAGACGTTATTTTGTGCAATAACGTGTATCCCATGCCTGTTTTGGAATCTTCAGCACAGAACTAGGTGAATTCTAACATCCATCACCATTGGTTTCCCCGTGAATATAAAGGTTTTTGCATGTATTTTGAGCCTCTCTTTAGGGAAGAATGATGCAGGTTAATTTTCGTTCTGCAGTTTGCTTAGAGAGAGTTAAGGATAAACATGATTCGTGATTAGGTGATATCTTGGTGGGCAGTGCAAAAAACCCAATAGTTCATGACTCTGGGGAACAACCCGGTGACCTCCAGGTGTGTCAGGCACCATGGCAAGCTGAAGTTTGATCTCTGAGGCACTGGTGTACCTTTCTGTCGGTTCTGCTGCACACTGAGCAGGTTGTTTAGTTTTCTGTGGACGCATTTCCCAGCTGTAAAGCGAAATCACAAAATACTCTGTTGTCAGAGAGATACAGGTAAATGTGCTTGGAATTGTTGTGTCAGCTTGTGGGGTCAGTGCAGTGCTGTGGGCAGGGGAATGTCGTGGAGGAGTAGCTCAATTGCATATTTTCTCGGTTTTTTTGTTCTACCTTTATTAACAGCAGAGTTGGAACTGAGTACCACTCTCTTGTAGTACTGCACGTTTACATTCAGTTTGTATATGTTACAAATGGGAACAGGATGGGCTGCAAACCTGATTTCTAAATGGAGGAAATAGTTATTTCCTCTTTTACAGCTTA
This sequence comes from Lophotriccus pileatus, assembly GCA_035583135.1. Classification (NCBI taxonomy): domain Eukaryota; kingdom Metazoa; phylum Chordata; class Aves; order Passeriformes; family Tyrannidae; genus Lophotriccus; species Lophotriccus pileatus. The sequence goes on from JAWWES010000038.1 coordinate 5,158,137, forward strand.
TTTTCCCCCTTTTTGTAGCTGAGCTGTTTTAAAATAAAATGGAAGCTTTTCTGCTTTGGTTTGAGGTGGATACACTTGGGAAACTTGCTGCCCGAGGCAGTAGGACAAACTATTGCTACTTATCACTAGTAGTGGCTGCTACTTGACACCTGCAGTTCAGGGACTGAGTAAACAGTGAATATGAAAAAGTGATGGGCAAAACTCAGCAAACATAAGTGCTATTTTCTGTCTTTTCAACACAAACTCTTCCAGCTTCTTTCTTTTTTGTGGCACTCAGGACCAGCTGCAGTCGTGGATCCGGGGAAATGTGAGCATCTGTCCCAGATCCCTCTTCATCTTTGATGAAATGGATAAAATGCACGCGGGACTCATCGACTCAATCAAGCCCTTCCTGGACTACTATGAGCTGCTGGATGGGGTGTCTTATAGACAGGCCATCTTCATCTTCCTCAGGTAAGAAGTGCCTTTTCATGTGTGCAGCTGTGTGCACTCACTGCCTTTTAAAACCACCCCCAGCTACAATCTTTGTTCTTTTTTCATTTAGCAACGCAGGAGCTGAAAAGATAACAGAAGTGGCACTAGATTTCTGGAGAAACGGGAGGACGAGGGAAGACATCCAGCTCACAGACATCCAGAATGCACTGTCTGTGTCTGTCTTCAACAACAAAAATAGTGAGTAAAGCTGGGGTTGCTTTTGAGAGGGTAAAGGTTACACAAAAGGGGTGGACTGTACTTAGCTGCATTTTTGCAGCCATGGTTTCTACTCAATGTTTTCAGCTTGTGAGGAGCCACAGTGCAGTTTTGGGGCCTGCAGTGAGGTGAAGTGATGGTGTGCAGCAGAGGGCTGTGAACTGCTTCTTCCGTGTAGCGTTTCACTAGAGGAGGAGTAACAAGTCTCTCTTACCCTTTGCAGGTGGATTTTGGCACAGCACTTTGATTGATAAAAATCTCATTGACTACTTTATCCCTTTCCTGCCTCTGGAATACAAACATGTGAAAATGTGTGTCAGGGTTGAGATTGAATCGCGTGGCTACGCTGTGGATGAAGACATTTTAACCAGAATAGCCGACGAGATGACCTACTTTCCCAGAGAGGAGAGAATTTATTCAGATAAAGGATGTAAAACTGTGGATGCAAAGCTGGATTATTACTATGACTTCTAATGCTTTATTGCTACAACCAGCAAAGAAGGAAATTTAACTTAATCACAAAGTGGAGGACCCGAGACATTTCATTTTTAAGTATGTTTTAAAAGAAGGAACACTATTTTTAAACTGGTATGTGAATAAGCAGCAGTGCCTCTGCATTTTTATTCTGTCACCAGTCACGGCTCCTGAGTGCTTCAGCCTTGTGCTGTCAAGGTAAGAAGGAACTGCACTGGGAATTCCTGGGTCTGTGTCTGACAGGGCTGAAGACTCCTCGGATCATGTGTGGATCATTGGAACCGTTCAGCAGACTGTTGACAGGTACAGAAGGACTGAGACTATGACCTAATTTTAATTGGATTTTGCTCTGATGTGGATGATCTCTAGACAATATTGAGAATTTTAATCAAAGTTCCTTTGTCTGTAAAAGCCTTCATTGGTCCTGTGTGGGAATATGCATTAAAATAGAATATGTGTCTTTTCTCCTTCAACGGTTTGGGTCTAGTAAAGAAAAGGAGGGGGGAGGGATTTTGGAATTAAAAAATCTAGGCTCTTCTATCCAATATCATGTATGCCATTGTCTTTCTCAAAACAGTGGTTTAATTTGGTCTCCTTTCATATCCAAGGATATGAAACTCTTTGTTACGAATACTGTTCAGAGAGCAGACTTAACGCTGCAAGGAAGTGAGTTAAAATCCTTGACTGCCACATCAGTGTAATTAGTTGCTATTTTTGGTTAGTTTTTATGTATAAAGTTGCCCACAGCATGCTCTCTCCCAGGGGTGCTCTCAGGAGGGAGAACAGTGTGCTCCTGGACTGGTGAGTCAGCTTCATGGGAAGGGTGTAATGGGAAATGTGTACAGATTAAATTTTATGCCATGGAGATGGAAAAGAGGTTTCTCTTCTTCACCTACGTGTCAAATTCAGGGGGCCAGCATGCAGGGTTTTCCCTTTTCACAATACTGTGTGCCTTTGAGGCAGGGATGGAGACAGATCTGAAGGCATTTGAAAAAAAAAAACCAACAAAATGTGTCAACTGGTTACTGTGAAGGGTGTCAGACTTGTTTCTGAATGTGAGCACTGCAGAGGCTTTTTTCACTCCAGTTGCGGTTCAAAATAAACTTTTCTCATCAGAAATTTATTTCTTAGCTACCTTCTGGCGTTCTTTGCATTCAGTGATCTGATGTTAATTTTACACAAGCTTACTCCGTGTTGAGGAACAGCACACTGCTTTCCTGGCTGTTCAGGCTGTGCTTGAGTTCAAAGGGCATAGATAGGAGATGTGACTCTGCTAGCTGGTGAAAGAGAAACAAGTGAAGCTTGGAGTGGAAACTGCACTTCTGGACCACTGGTGCTACTAACACTCACGGGGTTTCTTTTAGAGGCAAACTTCCTAGATGTGTGTGTGCTCAGCAGTATCATAAGGATGAACTTGGGGACTAGTTAAAACCCTGCTGATCTCTTCCCACTGTGGTGCCACTGCCTGAACACTTGCAGGTTCTAGTTGAAGCCACTGGGGTTTTCAGTGGCAGCATCTTGAAGTTTTTCTCTGAAAGGCATTAAAAAAAAAGAGCCAGTAAGACTCCTGCTGTTCCAGTTCTTCTCTGAAGGGGTATGATACTTAAATTATCAGTCCTAGTATTTGTCAGCAACTGAGTGCTTTAAACTCAGGCATTTATCTGTTTCTTAATAGCAAAAAGCAGATTTAATAATGATGAACTTGTCTGGTACCCTCTCCTCAAAAGAAACAGTACAACCAAGCACTGTTGTGGTTCTTCCAGCGTTAAGTACTCTTACTTCTTTGTGTGCCTTTGCAGCATCAATATGAGCATTTGACATAGATTGGTAGCCAGTATTTCATTATATCACAGCCATAAGTGACTCAGGGTAGATGGAAGGTTCCTCTGGAGGTGTAGGAATGATGTCCAAAGGGTGGCAACTGCCTCTGTTTAATCTCTCTTCTGTTCTGCAGACCTGGCTAGGAGTATCTCCATCTGGGTAAAAGAAATAGGTGTGCCTGAAGTCACCCCCATATTGGATCCTTCTGATCCTATCGTTATTCCTCCCCTGTGGACTGTATGGTTTCAGAGCTAAGGTCCTCTCTCTGTTTTTCTCTGGGTAACTTTGGCCATTATTCTGTTTAACAGGCCACTTGAAACTGGATCAGGCAACTTAAAGAAAAACATCTAACGGGGAAGGGTGTGATGCCCATATATCTGTTGGCCAGCTGAGAGGAGCTCAGCAGTCACTGAGTTCTGTCCTTACCAGAGTCCAGCACAAACAGCTGCTGCTTTAATTCAGCCTTCCACAGGGAACCTGGTTAGAATCCAGTGGTATAGTGAGTTCTGCTCTCCTGCAGACAGGCAGCCTGGCCCGAGCCTGGTGTGCGGCCACAAACAGCGGAGCTGTCGCGTGTGCAGCGCGGGGCAAAGTCCTGGTGAACAGCACAGCTCATGCTTCCCATGGAACACTTCCTTGTGCATTCCTGGAGCACAACACGTGGGTCACAACAGCAGGAACCACTGACTCCTGTGAGGTGGGAGTCTCTGCCACCAGCTCGACCTCACTCCAATTGAGGCATCACACACTGGCTTCTTTCCAGTGCTCCAGAGGCTGCAGATGCCCTGGCCCAGGAAGGCAGGATGGAAGCCTGTGGTCCCATCATGCCTTTGCCAGCTCAAGGAGAGGGAAGAGCCACGCTGAATGACAGCTTTGTGGAGCAGCCAGAGAGGAAGAATAGTTAAACAAGCTACCTGAGGTGTGTTTGTCCTGCAGCGCCTGGGAGTGAGAGATCTGTTAATAACCACGAAGCAGAGCAGGCAGAGACTTCCAGGCTTCTTCCTAGGTGTTTGTTTCTACTGAGCTGTGTTTAACAGCTGAATTCCTTACTGTGCTGTTGGATGAGTCAACATGTTTGAACACCAACAGCCTATTTAATCTGCTTATCCACTGTCATAAACACCTTTTTAAGAATAAAGGAAGCCTAACAGATACGTGCAGTGCAGCTGGTTGCAAACTGCACAAACTACTACTTTCCTATAGCTGAAAATGATTAAACCAAGAGAGAAAAGTCACTTAAGATTTATTGCAACTGCAGTACAACAGTTAGTGTTTTGACATGGCACAAGTATTTTATGGAGTAAGTGAAACTGGATGCAGCATATACAACTATGAGTCAGTTAACAGGCAAAACATCACACTGGAAAGTGACAGTCCAATGTCCCAAGGTTAATGGCCCACTAGAGTTTGGCTCTGGAGATTGCATCAGTGGGAACAGTTTGCCAGCATTCCACAAACTCCACGTGGGCTTGAAAAAGGCAAATGACACTTTTCATTTAGGGCTTAACATAAATGCTAAGCCCTCTGCTGTGATTTCAATTAACATAATTGCAATGAGACCTGTAATTTTGCATCACCTCTTAAAGGAAGTTTAAGTCCAAGTGAGGGAGTAGATGCTGCAGCACAAAAATAGCCCAATCCCTCGTACCAATTTAAAAGTCACAGTACAATCAACCAAGTGAAAGGCACTTCTGTCTTGCACTACACTCTTTGATCCAGAAATGATGGGTGATGAAGGAGTTAAAGCTTGCAACAGGGTTTTAAAACCAGCCTTCCCAGTGGGTGAAGGTTAAATCAATCTTTCCCAGCTTCTTAACTCTTCACTCACCCTTTCACATTGCCATTCTCTACTGTCAAAAGCTACTATAAAACAACTAGTGAGGTAGGGGACTGTTGCTTACACTTCAGAATAAAAATACACTATGAAAAATAATTTCTTCCATCAGAGTGTCTTCCAAGTAAGGTGAGAGTAGCACTACCTACACCTCAACCAGTGGGTGCAGCTCAGAGGGACTACTAAAGATGTAACAGATTCAGCCCAGGAGCCAATGTGCAGATTAACCTGGCAAGCTGTAATCAAGCTGTAGTCAAATCCTCATGAGAGATTTTTCTGGTTAAGAACAGCAGACTGGCCTAATATGTTGTAACAGATCCCTCAGATGGGTCCCTCTGCTTAGGAAGACCTGGAGTGACAAATTCACTTAGATCCCTTAAAGAATATAAAGTTTCTCTTATAATTTCTTTCTCCCCAAAGAAACATGGGGCAGTTACTTCCCCTCCCCACATCCTCTATTATTTAATAACAGACTTGCTGGAGCTCATTATGACTCATTATTTCTGTAGCAGGATATTTGGGATAATGCCACAGCTCAGCCTTACTTGTATTCGTGTCCTTTTGTCCCTGAAATGCTTGTTTGTAGAAGCCACAGCAGCATCAATCTACTGGCAGGACAGAAAGACTTCCACCACATCATCATCTTAGTGCAGTGCATCAAGGAGTTCACCCTTGCAGACATGATCATAGTCCTGAACACACCACACATCCCTCATTTCACTATGAACATGAACAGGACCATGTACATGCAAGGGAATATGACTGCCTGGAAGAATTCCTCTGTTCTCTTTTGCTCTGGTCCAGCTTTTGTGGAAAGAGGAATTAAATACTTCATAGTCCCAGCACGTGGAAGAATAAAGCAGGAGAGGCTTTACCCAGTGCTGAGTGTGTGTGTCACACTCAAATTCTCTACAGGTTAAAACAAAACTAAAGGGACAACATTTGGATTGTTTAGGGGTGAACAGTGGTTCAAGGCCAGGTTGGATGGGCCTTTGAGTGACCTGATCTAATGGAAAGTGTCCCTGCTCATGGCAGAGGGTGTGACTAGATAATCTATAAGGACCCTTTCAACCTAAACGAGTCTATGATTCTATGTTAAGTTAAAAACAAATCCAAAAACACACAAAAAAGCTACAAAGCCCACAGAGCTCACTCTGGTATTTTCACCATACTCCCTGCAACAGTAAAAAAGCTGAAGTGCAAATACACAAGTTTCCAAAGGCTCTGAAAGTGCTTTGGAAACTTGAAGGGATGGGAAATCAACCCCTCTCTCTCTTATCTCCCATCACAAAGTCTTCATGAATATCCAGCTTGGCCTGTACAGTCTTGCAGCCTTTATCAGAGTAGATTTTCTGCTCCTTGGGGAAGTATGTCATCTCATCAGCCACTGCCTGAACAATGTCCTCATCCATGGCGTAGCCACGGGCGGCCATCTCAGCCCTGACACACATCTTGACATGCCTGTGCTCCAGGGGCAGGAAGGGCACAAAGTAGTCGACGAGGTTCCTGTCGATGATGCTGCTGTGCCACAGTCCACCTGGAAGGGTTGGGAAATAAAGATAATCAGGGGAAGGAGTTTCTCTACACTCGATCCCGCCCTCAACAGGATCCGCAGGTCTGGCTGAACTCACAGAGCACTTTTGTCTCGGCCACTGAGGAATGAATTGCCCATTTTTCAGGGCAAAGTGACTTACTATTCTTGTTGTTGAAGACTCCTACAGACAGCAAGGGCTCCAGGTCTTTCAGCTGAATGTCCTCCCTGCGCTTTCCACTTGTCCAGAAGTCAAGAGCTGCTTTATTAATTAAGTCACCACCTGCATTGCTGGTCATAAAAGAAAAACATACACTGCTGAAATACAGACACAGCTAAACTAGAATTTCTTTTGCAGCCAGTTACTTGTATTGCTAATCTTGATATCAAACAAATCACCAAAACAGAATCCTATACTCCAAAATTTAGGGCAAGTCTCCAGTTCTTTAAATAGCCATCAGTGCCTGTCTTTGCACAGAGGGTCTTCACTCCAGAGTGGTTCCTTTGCTGTGCTTTGAATGAGGTCCCTTAGGAACATCATTATCATAAACAAACACATCTCAGTATCTCAAAATGACACAAACTGGTGCCACAGACCTGAGGAAGATGAAGATGGCTTTCCTGTAGGACACCCCATCCACCTCCTCATAATAGTCCAGGAATGGCTTGATGGCATCAATGACACCTGGATGCATTTTGTCCATCTCATCAAAAATGAAGACAGAGGAGGGGCAGGCACTGACATTGCCCCGAATCCAGTTCTGCAGCTGTTCCTGGAACAAGAGGTTGAAAAACATCAAAAACCGAGTTTTTTTCTGGCTGTACTGCAAGATTCTTGCATGTGACAGGTTCTGGGGACACCCTGTCAAATGTAAGGATCCCACACCCACTGGTTGTACTTTTTCCCAAAGAAAGGACTATAATCTGTGACTGATCCCTTTTGACATGTGACACTGAATTTAAATGTGAATTCTTTTCTTGCTGACAGAGGAAAAAAGACTTCCTAATTTCCTCTGCCTTGTGTAGGGCTAAGACATGAAAAGCAGGCTGAGATGGGAAGTATTAGGGAAACGTTTTTGTTTGTTTAAAAAAAGTCAGTTTTGTCTTTCATACAGAAAACACGTCTATCAGTACATTAGTTCTGGGTTCCTTCAAACACTAAAACATGAAGATAAGAATTCTCCCCGTGTCAAGGAATGAAGTCCCTTGGAAAACCTCTGCTGCTGCCAGGCACTCCAGCAGGATGGGAGAGAGAGGACAAAGAATAAAAGTGAGAAAATCAGTGGGTCAAGAAAAAGACAGTTTGATAGGGAAAAACCAAGCAAAGGGAATCACCCTCCTGACACTGCAGGCCAATGCCCAGCCAGAATTAGAGCAACAATCACCTTGGAAGCCAATGATACCCCACTTTTTGTTTCTTCTACCCCAGTTTTTATGGCTGAGCATCACAGGATATGGTGTGGAACATCCCTTTGGCCATCTGGGGTCAGCTGTCCAGGCTGTGTCCCCTCCCAGTCTCTTGTCCACCCCAGGCTGCTCGATAGGAGTGGAAAACCAGCATCTCTGAGGCTGTGCAAGCACATTTACGTTACAGCCAAAACATTACTGCCTTATCAACGCTGTTTTAGCCATAAACTCAAAACATGGCCCTGCAGGGGCTAGAGAGAAGGTTCCTTCCATCCCAGCCAGGATATTCAGCTGAGATGTTGGGACTCTCCTAGCAGTGAGCACAGGAATCAGCAGATGGCATCAGTGAGAGGACAGCGCTAGGAAATTCTCTCACATTCGATTCCCCGCCTTTTTGGTGCCTTTTCCTCTTACTTTCTGCATGAACTTCCCCCTCCGTCTCTCCTAAGCGCCAACTTTGGAACACCCCGCTGCAGACCCCCCGCTGCCAGGGATCTGGGGGGATGTGCGGGACAACCCCCTCTTACCAGGGCCCCTCCTCACCTTGTAGAGCTTGACCTGGTCGTGGTGGGGGAAGTGCAGGGTGGCCAGGAAGAGATGGACGAACTTGCTGCGCAGCCCCGCGGGGTGGACGTGCTCGGCCAGGATCTGGCTGAGGAAGTTCTTGCCGGTGCCGGCCCAGCCGTGCAGCGACAGCATCAGCGGCTTCTTGGGGCTCGGGTTGTTGCTGAAGCCCAGCACCGCCTTCAGCACCACGTCCTTGGCCAAGTGCTGCCCGAAGAGCCTGCTGTCCAGCTGCTCCTTCAGCGCTGCGGGGGGACAGGGACAGCTCAGCACCGACGCCCGGTGACCGGCCGAGCTCGGAGCAACCCCCCACACCCCCACAGCCCCCGCCGTACCGGTGGCGTTGAGGCGCGGCCCGTCGCGGGGGCAGCACTCCACGTAGCTGCAGTAGAACCTGGGGTGGGACAGGTACCCGGTGAGGGCGGAGGCCACGCCGATGGCCAGGCCCACGCTGAGCGGCTCCAGCGCCGCCAGCCCCGGCAGCAGCACCCACAGCAGCGGCACCGACGGCGCCATGGCGGTCCCCCGCGCGCCCGCGAGCTGCCCACCGCGCATGCGCCACCGCCTCGCCCCGCCCCGCGCGGCGCCGCCGCCGCCATCTTTGAGCCGGGCAGCGCCGCCCTCACGGAGCGCGTCCCGACATCCCGCAATCCCGGAGTCCCGGAGGGACCACAGCTGGTCATCTTGTTGCAAAATGTGGAATATGGAAACATTTTCTTTAAAAAGGATGTTCTTTGGTGTTCGATCTTTGTATGCCTCCAAGCCTAATCAGAATCGCAGAATCCGAAAATCCCCAAATCCCAGAATCCCAAAATCAGGGAAGGGACCACAGCAGGTCATCTTGTTGCAAAATGTGGAGTATGTAAAAATCTCTTTGGTATTTGATCTCTGTATACTCTCAGGCCTAAGGCTGTCCAGTAGAAGACAGAATACTAATTAATAAGAGCAGGGTCATCCCAGAGCACAAGGCACTGGATTGCATCCAGGTGGGTTTTTTCCAGCCTAAATAAATCTGTGATTTTAGGGTCTGGAATATCCCCTTGGTCCGGTTTGGGTGGGCTGTCCTGGCGGTGTCCCTTCCCAGCTCCTTGGGAAGCTGGCAGAGCAGCACGAGGAGCTGCCGAGTCCTTGACTTGGTATAAACACCACTTAGCAACAACTAAAACCCTCCCTGTGCTATCAGTACCGTTCCCATACTCAAAAACACAACACTGTACCGGCCACTAGGAAGGAAATCAACGCTATCCCAGACAAAACCAGCACAGTTTATGCCAACATAAACCAAAACACCAGCAAGGAAAACGCTCCAGCACGGCTGTGAGAAGCAGGGTACAGGAGCACTTGTGGAATAAGAAATATTAGGTTAGTACAGCCCCCGCCTTCTAGAGACCCTCCGGGTGGTAATTCTTGTCTCTGCACAAACCCTTCAAAGGAAGATCTCACCACCGGGCTCAGGGTGGCCTTGCCACCGCCTTACCTGTGACGTTCAGAGTGTCATTCCTATTGCAGCACTCCTGGAAGCGGCACTTGAGCCAGGAGTCAGAGGAGAGGAGATGCCAAGCCATGGCAGCACCCCCCAGAACGACTGAAACGCTGAGAGGGTCGAAAGCCGGGGTCGGGGTGGGCACGAGAATAAAGATCAGAGCAGCGTTCAGAAGCTTCATGGTGGGAAGGGAGCGCCAGCCTGGCTCAGCAGGAAAAGAAACCAAAACAGAAAGTGCAGAAAAACTTCCTGGAGCGTGGAGCCCGGGGCCGTCCAGGAGTTTGGGAGCCAAGGCTCCTGTAAGCTGGAGGTGTTAATGACTTAACAAGAGTTATCGCACTGCTCCTGGAGAACCGAGAGTGCTGTGAACAGACCATTGCACGGGCAGAGCGAGAGTTTCATCGGAACAATCCCAGCTCTGAGGGAAGCAGGACTGGAATCTCACAGCATCTTAACCGAGGTGCTAATTGGGCTAGTGATTAACGGAGAACATTGAGATGCTTGTTTTGGGCTTAACTGCAAGTGGGTGTCACCCAGCATCACACAGCCCGAGGATTTCCGTGGCAGTGCCTGGAGCTCTGCAACTCACAGGACTGAACGTGTCAGAAAACTGCTTTAATAAAATCAAGTTCTCAGGGCAGATTTTTTCTTTTTTTGTCCTGGCAACTTCAGAATCCCCCCACCTCCAAAAAAAAAGTGCGTTTGCAAAGGAGAAGGACAGATACGGAAACTGGTTTTATGTTCTCAGCACTTTTTTTTTTTTTTAATTAATAATTTTTTTTAAAATTAAAACAATGTGTAAAATCTCATTGAAAAAACACTGTTGTTTAGTATTCAAAACACACGCTCCGGATCTGACGTGAAAAAAAAGAACGAGTGCCCTGTGCTGGCAAACTCGTAGAAAGCCCCGTTGTTACCTGTTTAAGGAAAATCCACGCTGGCAGCTGCCATCGAGCCTTGAGGTGGGCACAGCTTAGACCTTTGGCTTCTTGTTCCAAAGTGATTTACCCAGGTGTCACCTAAGCCCCTGGATGGGCTGCCGGAGAGCCGACACCCGAGGAGCTCCCTGGGCTTTCCAGCTCGCCATCTCTCCGTTATTCACCCAGAGGCTGCGGCGAGGCCAGAGGAATGACCTGGCCGCGGGATATGCAGGATTCCGTGTTGCCTGATCTCTGTCCGAGCTCTCTCGGAGACGATTCAAATGGTGATTTCACGAAGGTGGTTTGGTGCCGGAGGAAAAACGCTGGGAATTTTCCAGTCACCTGTCTCCTCGGTGCCCCGGTGCCCCCTGCATCTGTCCGCGCTGAACGCTAGATGGGGCGTCAGACACAGCGTTCGGTCCAGGATTTGCAGGGAAGAGCAACTTTTGCACAGAACTGAGTCACGTTTGAGAAAAACAGGCGAGAGAGGAGCGCGGGCTCACATCTGCGGAGCTGACCGCTGGTGTTGTGAAACGTGATTTCTTGGGATACACAACAACCCCGCCACGTGGCTGACGAGGGTTCAGGGAGAGCAAGAGCCTCATGGCCATTTCATCAGGGGACCGAGGGGAGCCAAAGGAAGGTGGAGAGTTTTGGATAAAGAAGCGAGGCAGTTTAGCTGGGATCTGCAGATTCTCGTCTGTCCGTCTGAATTAAAGGTGCAAGCAGGGTGCCTTGCTTACCTCACAGGCTTCAGCAGGTATTGCACTGTTCCCCTGCAGAACCAGAGCGTGGCCCCACAAACACAGACATGGACTGTCACCCTTGAACCCCTCTGGGACCAAAGGGTGGTACCAAGTTGTGTCTTGCGAAGGGAGAATCAGTTTCACGGTTTATGGTCCCCCCCTTTCAAAACCTGGATGGCACATCTGATTAATGTGTGAAGGGAACAAGGAAACATCCCTAGTGAATTTTTTGTTGTGCTCTTGTGTCTTTTCACAGGGTCTCACCAGCCTGGAAGGGGCTGCATCTCCCAAAACACAGATGGGAAATGCATGATGGATATGATAGAAACAGCACAGAGAATGAGAATTACCTCATCTGTGCAAAAAGAAGGGATAGCATGGGACACATCTACAGATCTCCTTTCCATGTGGGAGGGAGGTGGCATATATTTCCTATACAACAATAGGACGTATGCTGCATAACAGGTACCAGATGGGTGTTTAAATAATCTTCAGCTGCAACATGTCATGCTGTTATCTCATTATCCATTACAAGTTAAATGGGTTCAAGCTGGGCCTGGACATGGATGAGATGTCTAATAGTGGTGGTGAGGCTGACATTGATGGCAATTTCCTTGAACAGCAGTCTGGAAGCTCCAAGTGGAGCACAGACCCTGCAACACTCAGCCCATGGAGCGGTGTCTTGCTGCCTGTTGTGTTGTGCTGATGAACACACCTTGTTCTTTCATCTCAACACCCTTCTGTGCCCCGGGCACAGAACTGGCATCCTGTCACGTATTCACAGTGCCCTCCCAGCCAGCACAGAGGGTGGGGGTGGTCAGCCAGCAGTGGGTCATCTTGAATAAACTGCCACTGGCTGAAGGTACCTAAAATTTGTAGCAGAGAAGAACTTTGGAAAAGTGTTGGGTGTGCAATAGGCTTGGGGTGTCTGTGATTCAGGGGGGTGTTCAGCAGTGGTGTGGTGGGAAGGTGAGGGTGTGGGAGAGAAAAGGACATGGCAGGGGGGTTAGAGGGAGAGGGAAGGGAGGGATTTGGGTAGCAGGAGGATTTGGGGTGTTTGCAGGGAGTAGTGCAGAGTGCTAAAGCTGTTGTGGTGGGGGAGGCAGTGGAGATGGGGTGTCTGTGTGGCAAAGGGAGAGATAAGGGATGCAGAGATGGAATACTTAAGGATGAGGAGAGAGGACAGTCCCAGGGGCAGAGTTTTGCCTGGCCTTATCCTTCTTTCTTTGTGTTGAAATTTTTTGTCACCCACCTGCAGGTTGATTGGTTTAAAGTCAGCATTCCCAGGACGCTGGGCAGCAGAGAGCCTAGAGAATTTGGGATATAGCTGGTTAGCATGGCTTTTCAATGACAAGATAGCAGACATTCCCAGTTGGTTGGTGAGCCAAGGAATGTCTCCAGTCAGGGGACAGGGTGCTGGGAATGCCCTGCTTTGAGTCCATGGAGTGCAAGAGGTTTTCAGGTAAGAACTGTAGGATCAATGAATCAAAGTTTTTTCCCAGAAAAGGTCTGTATTTTTGTTGGAGGTTGTATAAGGTCCTCAGTATTTCCTAGTTCTTTATGTCAAAGAGTTTTGGAAACATGACTGGTGTTTGACATGGGGTTCTGGGCTGTCAAGAGGTTTTTGCTGAAGACTTCCAATTGGAAAAGAAGAGCCAGGAGATTCATTTCTCCCTGCATTCAGTTTAATTTCTACATAATCTCTCCCTGCCTTCTGACTCTGGCTAGACACTCTCTAATGGCTGGAACTTTTCTGAGGGGCCTTTGGTTTATTTTTACCCTTTTTTTTTCCCCTCCCCTGTATGTGTGGTTTCTTTTTGTTTTCTTTCCCCGCTCTAATTTCATGATCATCTTCCAAGTGCTCCTTACCCTAAACACAGAATGAGGCAGTGACAGGAAAGAGCTGCCACACTGACGTACATTGGAATCTTTTAGGAGTGGGATTGTGGTGGGCTTTATCCAAATACAGGGCCTGGCTAAGGTCTGGGAGCTACACTAATGCTGTGGAAAGGCTCTGACTCATGGAATGTGTTCATTGACCTTTCTATAATGTGACAGTAGCAATAACACAAAACACCAAAATCTACATTAATGCTGAGCAGACGTTGTCTAATCCTAGAAATGCCCAGGGAGTCAAGAGCCTGTCATCCTTCTCTTGCAGGTAGGAAAACAGATTTGTGGATGATGAAAGTTCTGCTTGACATGGTACTTCACAGCAAAGGGTTTAGCAATTCTCTTCTGTCTGGAACCAGGATTTGCCTTGGGCAGGCTGAAAAATCCTTGTCTGGGGTACAGAATGACAGAGTCCCTTGGGTCAATGTGTGCTGCTGTGCTCTGTAAGGGATAGTCCAGCAGGGAAAAGTATGGGTGATCTTGGGATCTGGGTGAAATGAAACATTATATGCTTGTCCAGGTAAATCTGCCCATGTGAAATAATTCCTTTGATCATGTCTGAACCCTTGTAAAATTCTGATGTGCCAGTAAGGGTTGGGTTTTGTTCTGGTTGCTTTCTCTGAAAAATATAAGAGAAAATCGTTTCCCACCCAGATGCCCAACCTCAAATCTCTTTAGCCTGAGCCTGAACTGCAGTCAGAGAGCAGAGACTCACTGTGCTGTACAAGCAGGATGAATAACCAGCCCTGAGGACCTCACAGGGTTTGGATGCAGTGGTTGTCCAGACCAGAGCTTTACCTGGTGTGCACCAGCACAGCACCTCCTCAGACCAGCTGGGCACTGAGCAGGGCTTGTCAGTGCTGCTGGTGCCCTTTGGCCATGGTGCAGAGGGAAAACAATGTGATTTTGAATCTGATATCAAGTGATTTTCAGCAGGTGGAGCTACACAGGTCGTGTTACCTGGTAGGGGTGGGAGTGAAAGGTACAGGAGGGGACGCGTTTAAAGCCACGCTCGATCAGCTTCAGTGTGGGTGAGGGAAGTCTCACATTTCTTGCCTCCTGTGGGAACTTGCTGGAAACATAATGTTTTATAGATAAGCACAAGGTGACAAGCTGACAGGACACTTCTCTGCTTCCAGTGAGACCTGGTGCTGGAACCTGCTTGATCTTTCACTCATATCAGCTCCCTCAAGCAATGAAGGATGGAGATGGCCTTTCTCAGAACCAACACAAGGAGTTATTAAAGTGCCTGACAGCCAAACTGGCTCTGCTTCTCCACAGGCCACAGTGTGCTCCAGAGACAGTAGGGATGGAGGGATGCAGCCTTTTGGCTTTGTTAAAAAATAAGAGGTTTCTGTTCATGTGAACAAGAGCTGCCAGGACTGCCATAAGTGGCAGACTCTGGGGAGAAGAGATTTAATGTGTAGCTGGGTGATCTTAGCCGGGTGTCCATTTCTCAAATAGACTTTTATGTCTTGGACACCCTCCAGGCTCATATTTTGATGCCAGGAATGAAGATGTTAAGGTATAGCTTGGAGAAAATTGCTGTTAAGTTAATAATTGTCAACTGCCAGCACCCAGAGGACCCTGGGGCTCAGGTAGGCATTTTTTGTGCCGTTTTGGGTGTCTGCCGTTACAGGGCAAGAGGACACAGCAGCTCAGGGTCTGGTTTACCATCACTGGAAGTGTTCAAAAGTGGTGTGGATGTGGCATTTGGGGATGTGGTTTAGTGGTGAACTGGGCGGTGCTGGGTTAACTGGTTGGATTTGAAGATCTTAGAGATTTTTTTCCAACCTGAATGGTTCTATGATTCTCTGCTAATGGAACCATCCAAAGCCAGTTGCAAATAAGCAGCAGCCACCTCTGGACCATGCAAATCCACCTGGGCTGGCAGCTGAAAGAGGCACCCTCGGGGCAGGAACTCAGGAAAGCAAAGCAGGGTGCGGAAGGTGCTTTACCATTTACCAGCCTCGCCTTTTCACCCCTCGCTGCAGACCTGGCTCTGCTCCCACCTAATCGCCTCCGGGTTCTGATTTCAAGGTCTGTGTTGTGCAAGATCGAGATGAATAATGTATGAAGTGGTAGCGATAGAGCCGGTGGATGGGCTATCGATGCTGGCAGTTGGGCTTTGTTTTGACTTGTAACTAAACATTCCTGGTGCAGACATCCTCTGTGGTTTAGTGATTAGATCTAAGAACTTGACTCCGGGGGTCAAGTCAAGGTGCTGTCACCCATCTCCAGCAGCACTGGCTTAGTCACATCATCTGTTCCTAATGCTCTGCTTGCCTCTCCATGACATGAACAAGAGGGGAAAGAGATCCCATAAAAAGATTATTGTTATCCTCATCTCAATTCAGATTGTGTTTCATTATGTGTTTATTGTCCCAAGATGTAATTTGGTTTGGTGGTGAACTTGACGTGTGTAAATGTTGAGCATTCCCCTCATGTATGGCAACAAATCTGCAAGAAAGGGAATTGAATCTCAAGCTGTAGGTGCTCACTGGTAAAATGGGATGCTGTGAGAGCTGAACTTCACCTGCCTCAGTCCTGTCTTGGGTTTTTAACTTTGTTTTTAAAATCGAGCCCAGAATCTGAAACTGGACATTGTTCCTGTTTGGCTTTGCCTGGACTCCAGGATCTACTTTCTGTTTTTGTTCTCCAGGCTGGTTTGGAGTGGAGTAGCTCTCATGTGAGCCTCTCTGTTTGTGTAGCAATAGCTCTCATTGAGAGAACAAGAAATAATAGGGAAACTTTAGCCCATATTCTATCTTAAATAGAATCCTGTTGTAAACAATAATTTAGGGATAAAAAACTGTGTGAAGGAGATGAAACTTGAGCTGGATGAAATAAGAAAACACCATGCTCACGTGGTGTGGGAGGATTCCTGCAGGAAGGGGATTATGGGGCATGAGTAACGCTCCACTGATGGGCTCTGATGTGGCCAGTGGCTTGTATTTCATCCAAAGCACATAAAGTGGTGATGTTATTAAGCAGACAGCCCCAGCTGATGCTTTCAGACCCTTAGGTGAAAGGGGGATTTAAAAGTGCTCAATAGGTTTGGGGTTGGACCAGAATCAGAGGCTGTGTTTGGCTTGGGGTTTGCAGAACTGAACACCCTGCTCTTACACCCATCTCCTGTGGAGGAGCCATAAATACAGGTCGCTAAAATTAGTCTTGCAAAGCAGCTCCTCTGACTGGGGCCTTTGCTATTGCTGCTCTTCTGTCTCCTGTTCATGCCTGAGTAAAGATCTCTGCCTGGTTTTAATCAGCTCTAGCATTTAGCACTGAGGAATAAATAGGTTCATCAGGAGAAAGTGACTATTTGCTGCTGTAATTGCTTCCCCATTTGTTCAGAGGGGCCTGGTCTGGCTGCCCTTGGAAGGCTGGAGAGGTTATGGAGCCAGGCTCAGTATTAGAGCTGGTTGCAAGGCCAGGAAAGAGCAGAAAAGGCATAAGGGCAGCACAGGCTCCGAATTTGCTGGAGAGTCTCAGAGGGGATCTGTAAGCAGTGAACAAGAGGCACCAGCAGCCAGCACACTCTGGCACCAGCAGTGAGGTGTCCTGAACAAGGAGGGATGTGGTGATTCCTGTGGAGGCTCCCTGGAAACTGCACCTTGTCTGTCCATCTCTGTGGTTTAGATACCAGAATGTCACTGCAGGACAGCCAAGGCACCTCTCTTCTTTAATGACTTGCCACCAAGAGCTTGATGGGTTTTTTTCTGGGTTCTTTCTGGTTGGTTTATGTTACTGAAAGAGAGAAAAGTAAAATCCATGGAAAAAAATTTAAACATTTACATGTGCTGAAATTTTGTAGCTTAGGAGCACAAATTGAAGTGACTGCAAAGAGGCATTTACTGAGGTCCCCATGTAGGAGTGTGTCCCTCTAGTTAAGCAGGACCAACTGAGAGGTATTTGATTCTTCCACTTCTGCAATGTCCAGCTGCAGAACTCTATGAGGACCTGTTAATTTATCCCTCAAATCTGAGGCATACACTGAACAACCTGGAAAGTATCATTTCCATGAGAATTCATCAATGTTAAATAAGGATGGAGGGTCAGGAGGGGATCTAAAACTATTAAGTTCTTTTTCCAGGAGATATGTTATCTAACAGGAAGAAAAATGTACTCTGCTAAAATAAAAGGTTGCCTGCAGGGCTTCAATTTCCATCTATTGTTAAAATATGTGCTTGGGAGTTGGGAACCCTGGGGCCAACTGTGAGCTGGAATGAGTTGAAAAGAGGAGAAAGGATGTGCCCTGCAAAGAACAATGTTGAGTCCATGCTAACAGCACAGTGAGAGAGGAGACTGGCTGGAGGATACAGAAACGCCCTGAAGGAACAGGGATGAACAGGCCAGATCCACTGGTGGATAGCTGTGAGTGTCCCAGGGCTGTCTTCTACAGAGCATAGCTGGAATTCCTTCAGTTTGGGAGTAGCCCCCCCTCAGAGTACTAAATAACTAAGTGTGGAGAGTCATCCTAGACCTCTCAATGAGGACTCCTGGCATTTAAAAGAAAAATGACCTTTTAGGAGGCTGAAGGACCTTTGGAGTGCAAGGGGTGAAGGAGTTGCCAGTCATGTGCTGGTCATCTGCTTGCTTGGAGGGAAATATGAAAGTATGACTGGGATAATCAAAAGCATGGAGAAATCTCCTTTGAAGAGAGATGAAAGCAATTGGGGTTGTGGTAAAGCTGAGTAAGGTGCTTTCACAGGTGTGTTTTGAAGGAGAGGAATGTCAGGCAAAGCTGAGCAAGAACTGCTGTTCTTCCTAATTCTTCCGTGTGTCTGTGACATGAACAAGAGGGGAAGGAGATCCCATAAAAATATTATCATCCTCATCATCTTACTTTAAATTGTGTTTCATTGTGGAGATTATTGTTTAAATTATGCTTCATTATGGAACTTAATTGTCTTATGAAGTAATTTAATTTAAAATGTTTGGACGGTGGCTTGACGCATGTAATTGTCAAACATTACAATCATGTATGACAAAAAATTTACAAGAAAGAGGATTAAACCTTGTGATTCAGAACTTAAGTTTCTCTGACTTCTGAAGACTGGATGAACCAGGGTCAATGGGGCCAGAGAGTCCATTGCTGTCCACCCTGGGGTCCTGTCCTACCTTCAAACCACGGTGTGTCCCATGGCTGATAGAACCCTGCAAGGTCCCTGCTCTCACTGAAGAGCAGCAGCTCCTTCCACCACCAAACATGCACACCAACCTCCCCTGCTGTGGTACAGTGCAGCACAGCTCCCTGTACCTTCCCACTGGACAACTCTATTCCCACTAATGTGGCCATAGCATCCCATAGCCTCCTGTCCCTACACCCTTTCCACAGCTGGATCCAGCCTCTCTCCTGCTAATGGGGGAACACTTCTTGTTCAGCTTTGGCTGAGTTGGTGGCACTGGTAACAGAAACGTGCTGTGTTAGAGAGATGCATTCTGCTGCTTTGTAAATATTTGCAGAGAGTTCATATCTACCCCCTCATGGAGGGCAGTGGAGAGCAGTCAGGGTTGCATAAACACAGAGTGGAGCAGATCCTGGGCACACATCGTGGACACGGGGATGCAGGCTGGAAATCAGGAGAGGAATCGAAGCCTGGGACCTGGGCAGGCTCCTGGAGTCCTGCTGAAGGGTCACTCAGGCAGAGAAGAGAACTTGGGATGGTAAGCCCAAGCATCAGTGCCTGCAGAGTAGCCTGGAGAGGCTTCTCTGCTTCCTTGTATCGTTCAGGCCAAGTCCTGCTCTTGATAAAGTCAGGGTCATGCAGCCCGGGTCGTGTTCTGTTGGTGCTCCCACTGCTGTGAGCAAGAGGCCAGCTGAGACAACAGCACAATAAAAACTGTCCAGGCAAAGGGGGCTGTAAATAACACAGCTAAATTACTCCCTGCTTTCCAGGCTGATTGTGGGGAGGGTTTTTTTAGCACTGCATGTGGTTTATTAACAACGTCAGAACTGAGACCTGGACCACCTTTCTGCCTGAAACTAAGCCCGAAACACGTATTGTTCATCACCCAGGGCAGGGAAAAGGGAAAGTTTTAGGATGTGTCTGGAGCCAGCTGTGGGCTTGACCAATGACTCAACTCATAAAACCTCAAACTGCCGAGAAGCTCTGACTTCTGCCTGAGTCAGGGTTCCTGAGGAGGCCCTGGTCTCTTCTAGGAGGCACAGTCACCCTCCTTCAGCTCAGGACTTTGCTCTGTGAACTGAGAGCATTTAGAAGATCAGCGTGTGTGATAAAGAGATTTAGAAAACATGACCTATAAGGAAGAGTGGGAGGAAATGCTGCTGTTTAATTTAGGGGTGATGGAGGGAACACAGAGAACTCGGGGTTTTAAAAATAAGCTCTGCATCTTGGAGAGCTTTGTGGTGAGTGAAGCTCTACGGCAAGGCCATGAAGGAAGGGTCGCCTTAGAGTTGGTCTCACCGGGATGGTGAAATCACTCAGTTCGTGTCAGGGACAGGCAGTGACGTGCTGACCTTTCCATTTCCTCTTGTCCTATATTTCAGTGTCTGTGTGACAATTTGAAAATGTCTTTCTGTTGAAAACAGGATTTAAAAGACTTTAAAATGAATAAGCTCCGTGGCCTGTTCTTCCTGAGTTTCAGGGCAGGGGTAACAGCCCAGGAGATCTGCCAAAACAGATCCCTGTTCTTAAGCTGGGCCCCCACTGCACTTCTGAGGACGAGCAGAGCCCTGTGGATCAGCACAACAGGAGATCCCAGCCCTTGGACAGGCACTGAAAAAGACAAAGGCCATGTTGGTTTGTTTTCTACTTTTCACCTTGAAGCTGCTCATCTGCTGTTGGAATGTCAGGTCTCTGCAGCTGCTTTCTCTCCCAGCCCTGGGTTAGTGAGCCAGTGCTCTTAATGCTGTAAAACATGGCCTGATTCCCATTTGTCCCTAACACAGCACGTGGAGGCAGGACCACGCAGCACCAGTTACCTTTGCTCTTGCTCAAGAGCATCCCACCAGGGAATCTGCATTTACACTGTAGTGTTGCAAATGCTTGGAGTCTGGGAGGAAGTGTTTCCCAATTTCGAATTTTTTTTGTGGCAGGATTTGTTTCTCTTCTCTCTCAGTCTGGCAGGGAAACTCCCTCTTTTTGGGCAGTAACCGTAAGTGTTTTTTGCATGTTGTTTACAAGTGAGGGGGATCTGGTCCTCGGGAAGCCAGACACATCATGAGTTGCTGTGGTGTGGCTGAGTGAGAGTGTGTGTGAGTGCAGTGTGGCTTCCCCACACCCCAAGCCCTGCCCCCCATCTCCCACCTTTGCCCTGTGGCAGCAGTGGCAGGTGCAGCTCTTAAACAAGCTGTGGCAGAGGGAGAAAGCAGGAGAGAGGAGAAATAACTTCCCCCAGCCCCTCTCCCAGCAGATTTGCATCCCAGAAGGCACAGAGCAGCCTAGCCAAGGAATTCTTTCCTCTAAGAGAAAACCCAGGCATGAATCCATGTGAGGCTCAGAATAAGAGAAAATAATCTGCTTCCCACACACTCCCAGCCTGGTGTCTTCTGTTCTAGTGTCTCCTGGCTGACACAGCAGCAGGGGACACAGTGAATCCCCTGCAGCCAGGGTGGGTATGACAATTTGGGTCAGAGGGTGGTTGGGAGCAGGGCAGCAGCCTGGGAGAAGACAGGAAGGGACTGTGGGTGGAGCTGGAGGGAGAAGGCAAGAGGACAATGTGCCACTGCCTCTCACTTGGCCCTGGACCAGTTCCCTGTCCTGGGACTGGCTGAGGAACAGCAGCTTCCTCCGTTCTGCTCTGCCAGCGGCTCAGAGCCACCACACCCCTGCCCCCTCCCCGGGGCCTCTCCTGCTGGCTTTCTCCTGCTGCAGGCATCTGGTCTTCCAAGTGTGAAGGACAATTTGGGAGAGTCTGATTGTACATTCCTCATGCCTGAGGCCCCAGCCAGTACCGTCACTTTAAAATACAAACCAGACAAAGTCTGCCGGAGTTTGCCAAGGGCTGAAACATCCCGTTTGTTTCCGGAGGTGCTAATGCTGAAGGCCAGAGATGCTGATGGTTCCACTGCTTAGTGACTTTGCAGTATCTTCTGTGTCCTGCTCGCTGAAAAGTGCAGGAGGAGCCCAGGAGCTTGGGGACGGGGAGCTGCAGGTGAAGCAACAGGATCTCACTCAGCCGCAGAAGAAGGTGCGTCACGGTGGTTGAGCTTTTGTGCAGACTAAGGAGTGAAGGCAGGTAGAGCACCCTTCTCTCTAGTAGATAGTTAAAATGCTCATGTCTTTACTTGAAAAGCTGTGTTTGACTCTATGAGCCAGCTCAGCCTCTCATGGGATTCCCCAGGATGGGTGCAGCCTGGGGTAAGTGAGCACTGGGGTATGTGTGCAGACTCCAAGGCTTTGTGCTGGGAGCTGCAGGAAGAAATGGCAGGGAAGCGGGGTACTGGTGTCCACTGCAGCGTTGGAACAAGCTGGGAATGTGGCTCAGCTCTTCTTGGAGCTCTGGGCTGAGCTGTAGTCCCAGGGCAAGCAAAAAGCCCAACTGGGCTCTGCATCTTCTCCACCAGCATGTAGGAACACGCTGGAGAAGGGCCACCCACCTGCCTGGCTTCTCCAGCCTGGAGCACTCCCCTCGGGCTCTTTGCCTATCCCCAGGTGTGGGATGTAATGGGTTTGGGAAAACTGTGGGGAATCTGAGCTGTAATTGCCCAAAGAGTCTGCTGCCCTTTGGGATCAGGTTGGAGCCCGGGCCGTGCCACCCCAGCAGACGTGCCGGTGTTCCACTCTGCGGGATTTATTACACAACCAACCCTCTCATGTCACTGCCACCAGGAAATTCCCCAACATAGCAAGAGTGGAAAAACATGTAGTTATAATACTGTAGTGTAATTTAGCTGGTCAAATAAATAACAGCCCGTATGGGAACTGACGATGATTTTTATTCCATAATCTTTCCAAAGCAGGATTGCTATTACAGGCTTCTATTTTTAAGTATTTTTTTCAAGCATCTCCCATGAATTTTTCATTCTTTCTGGCTGCTACAGTTCACTTTCCCCCTGCAGCAAAACCCTCCATCTTTTCTCCACAGCTCCTGGGGTCAGTCTAACCTGATGACTAAATCTTTCAAAGCCTGACTCTGATTATTATTAACAATTTCTAATAAAAAAAAAAAAAAAGGCAATGTTTTGGCTAGTGATGTCGATTTTGGGTGGGTCTTGTCCTGGGTTGAAACTTCTTGTGCTCAAGGCTTTGAGACGCAGCTTGTAGTTTAAGGGCCTGGTCTCCTTCAAGCAGTGAAGAATGTGATCCGTGGAGGAGGATCAAACCATTAATATTAACAGCCTGCTTCCGCCTGGGTTAATGGGATGGTTGAACATATTTCCTGCAGCTGCACAGCCTTGGGTTCCAGCAGCCAGGAAGGTGCACATGTGGATGTGTCCTGCCCAGCATGAGACTCCTGAACTTGGGAAACCAAGCAGGACCTGGCATCCCTGGAGCATTACACCTGCCTTTACAGGGAACTTCTGCCCCTCATCCCCATCCCTGTCCCTCCCCACGGGGGCTCCACTCTGTGTAACAGTGAAAGGGTCTGAAATGCATAAACACACAAAATAAACAACTTTCCTTGCCCGTGTGATTTTTATACACCAGGGAGATGGTGTGACTGAGTTTGCCCCGAGGGCTTATTCCTAAGCAAACTGTGCTTCTTGATCTCTCCATTCAATTTAAATTTGTGCCAGTTGCTGGTGCAATTTGTCCAGGGCTTCCTGCCAGGCTTTGAATAATGCCAAGGAGGAGAAGTCTGGCTGGCTGGCAGGAGGAGTCCTGGCTTGTCTGCAGGTGCATATTCCTGCTGTTCAGTGAGGCATGGCTGCCTCAGGAGGGGAGGAAGGTGCATGAAGGGAAAAAGATCTTACTACCAAGGACACCCTGGGCTGGATCCTCAGCTGGTAAGAAACAGGAGTGGCTCCATGGAGGGTGTGATGTACTGGTGGAGGGTCTGGCTGCCTGGCCTCTCCCAGACCCCTGGGAGAGCTGGGGAAGGGACTGCTGGGGAAAGTCTCATCCCTGCAGCAGGGCTGGTGTGGCCCTGCATAACCCCAGACCTTAGGCACCGAGGTCTTCTCTGCTGTGGGTGGATCCCTATCAGCTGTGGAGAGGAGAAAAGGGGAGGGAGCAGCGTTTGGGATGTGGCTTTGCCGCCAACGACTTGCTCTTGGCATTATGGTGTTTATAAAACCCTGTGACCTCCAGGGAGACGTGGGTGGGGTTGGATGCAGTTTGGTGGTGAACACCCCAGCTCTTACTGCAGTGTCTGAGTCCCCGTGGCTGCTGCATGTCCTGGTGTCCCCATTCCCACCCCCAGGGAAGCAGCACTGCCAGGCTGAGGAGCTCCACGCCGGGCTGTGCCAGGGCTTGTTCTACAGCCACCCCGACGCCAGGGTGGTGGTGACCAGCTGCAAGTACCTCTCCCTTGAAACCAAGCCCGTGGGGTTTTCAAAGGCTCTCTGCAGTGTTGCAAAAACGTAACCATTGGCCCCGACTGTGTTTCATAGACTGTAGTTCATGAACTGTAGGTCTGGTCACGTTCAAAAGGGCCAATTGGGCTCAGGAATAGCACAATTTATCGAATTCAACATGTGTGGTTCTTTCAGATTGCTGGTGATTAACTGCCCAGTAGCTCTACAGGGCACTGACAATACCATTGCAACCACAGGCTGAATTTCCCATAATATAGCTGAGAACACAAGACTTACCAAAAGGCAACTGTTCTGGGGAGGGCAAGAAGGGTAGACCTGTCGATCTGTTGTCCCTGCAATTTCATGTTGAATTCTCTTCCCCCAGTGCTGGGGTGCAAAGTGCTGCAGGTGGGACTGTGGTCAAACTGCAGTATATTTCTTGGTAGGAGGTTTTGCTTTGTCAAAACATTTCTGGGTAGCAGGTGGAAGAAGGAGGCCATGCAGCCTCTTCCTTGGTCCCCCTCTCCCCCCACCCCCGATGCCTTGGCAACACAAAACCACAGCATCTCCATCCGGCTGCTGCACTTGCACCACACGGGCCCCACTGAACACTCAGCTTTGCATTTTCCCCACTGCTTTATGCTTCCAGCATCCTATTGCTGGGGACAAACCTGTCCAGGGGCTGTAGCAACAGGCCAGGTCCTGGGCTGAGTGCAATGTTCTTGTTGGGATACTCTGGACCCCCTTGGAAAAGACAGGATTTAGTTTTGCTCCATGGCAGCTAAGAAGTTAAAATGCCCTGAAGAACGAAGCCAGTCCTAGAGGCACTGATGCTTCGATAGATGATTTTGTAAATGACAAATCTTACTCGGTTCATTGTTTCTTGAGGCTTTTTTTTTGTGTCTTGAAACAAATTTTTTTATTCCAACATGTCAATTCATTATAAAACTGCTTGCATCCTCAAAGCATTAATTTTCCACTCAATATCTGAAAGTTTACATTTTCCTGAAAGAAGTATTTTTCTTATTTTTTTTTCCCTGTGTAAAGGAAATAAACACCAAATCTAGCCCTTCCACACTAATAAACTCGGAGATCTCCTGTCAGCCCCCATGCTGCCGGCTCACTGAGGTTTGCTGCTGCCAGCACTGGGGCCAGGGCTGGGGAAGAAGGAGTTAAAGGCTGGAAGGCCATCCAAGCTGCCTGCCAGAGGCTCAGATCCCATTCTTTCATCCACAGTGTTTGGTGGCTGAGGAAAAGGCAGCTCCAAATTCACGTGGCATTTTCTAAACCGAGGACAAAATTACACCTGACTGCCTTGATTCATCCTCTCGGAGAAACCAGGACGAGCTGCCTTCGGGGCCAGGCAGGCAGTTCTTTGCTTCTGCTGCAGTTTTTGGGGCTTTGCAGTCCAGGACCTGCTCGGTTGGGGTCATTCCCGGCTCCCCTCGCAGCCGGGGGTGCAGGGACAGCCCAGGCTCGCGGGTGGTGGGTGCTCTGGGCCAAGGGCCGGCTCTGTCCGCTCTCCATCCCTCGGCAGGTGGATGTGCAGGGGAAGGCTCTGCCGTGGGACTGGGCGGGACTGGGACGCACTGGGAGCGCTGCTGCGGAGGGGTGGGCTGTGGGAGAGGGGCCGGACTGAGCTGGATGTGGCTGAGGTAGGTGCCTGCCTTCTTCCTAACTCCTCCTTCGGGAGCAGATCAGCTCTTGTCCGTGGGTGAGGGTGAGCACTGCCCGGCTGGGCGAGGGATGCTCCGTGCAGCTCTGTCCCTCTGGGCACACGTGGGAGGTGGGACAGGGGATCGTGGTGGGCTGTTTTAGGGAGGCAGCGGGTCAAGCTGTGACCAGGCTGAGCCTGGCTGTGGCACACAGGGTCGAGGGGGCTGTTATCTGTTATCCCGGCTCGGGGCATCTCATCCCCGCGGAGCTGGCGATGTCGGGGTGTGCGGGGCAGGGGGAGCCTGTTCCGTGGGCTGGCTGGGCTTTGCTCACCATCAGCCTGGCGGGGGGGGTGGTACAGAGGCCGTGTGCTTTTGCCGGAGAAATGAGGGGATTTGTGTCGTGTTCAAACACAGCTGTTCCTGCCCCTCTCCCGCAGAGCCCAAGATCTCCACTGGTTCCGGGTGCTGAGGCGACCGAGCGGCACCTTCCTCCAAAATGATGGAAAACAAAGTGTTTCTGTCATTTACGTTCTACAGCACGATTTTGATTTTAAAGATGTACGTCGTTGCCATCATTACGGGACAAGTGAGACTCAGAAAGAAGGTAAGATCCAGTCTCCTTTTCCTTCCTCTCCCTCTCTGTCTTTTTCCTTGGGCTTCTGTGGTTTTCCTTTCTTCTTTCATTCCTGTAAAGGTCAACATAGTTTTCCTGAAGCAAACTGAGTTTCTTTGACTTAAGTTGAAAGAAAAACAACTTTCATAGCTGCAGCAGATAAATATCTCACTTCTCTTTAGCCCTTTTTGTTTGTTTCTACCATCTGTAGCTTGATGTTTATAATTTCTGAAACCTAATCTAAATAATAAACAGATCTAAAATGGCAAGCAGGTGAGATGCTTCTAGAAAGAGACTGTTTACAATTAATTTGCCATGCCTGGAAGAAAACGGGTGTGGGGAGGAAAGTTTTGAGGAGAAATCATTTTTGTTGGAACGTAACAGAAAGCTTCTGAGCGTTTGGAGGCTGACTGGCTATGGGAATGCTCCAGGAGAGCAGAAAGTCATGGGGAATAAAAACAATAGCTGGAGGAAATCGTTCTTGGACACGGGTTGGGGGGAATACAGGGAGGACCTGGAGTTCCAGCTGCTGGAGTTGGGGAGTTCATCACCCACAACCCAAATTGAATTCCTGGCAAAACTCAGCTGTTTATAAAATCTGTTTAAAAGTATTTGAGGAGTTTCCAATTCCATCAGTGGAGAGGGAGGGAGAGATTTCTGCTCTCAGACAAAATACAAAGCAATAACCCTGTGCTGTGACATGATTGTAACTGATGTGGCTCCTCCCCCTGTGATTTTAAACGATGCTCCAGCCCTGGGACCATCTAGGCTTGTAACATGATTAAAGAAAGCACCAGGGCCCTTTCCAGGCTGCAAAATGAAGCTGTCACATGGAACCAGGTCCCTGAGGAACAGCTTCTGAGCATAGGTGTGGAGCTCGTATAAATCATTTTTATTTGTAACTTTATCAGTGTAGGATCCCACTTCCCCATGGGAAAATCACACAGTACCACTGCCAAAAAGCTAGCCAGGGAGCCTTTCTTAATCTGTCAGGCCTGTTATCTTTCAGATGCCACATTGTGTCTGCAAGCTCTGTGCCAGCAGTGATCTCACTGGTTGGCACAATCTCCTTTAAATGGGTTTCATGGGAAGAAGTGGACTGGGATGAGGTTTGGTACCTGGTCAGCAGGCAGCACTGGGTTTTTTGGAGGATAAGGAAACCCCCTGGGCAGGTGCAGGGTGTAACCCCAGGGCAGGGGTTAAACATGGAAGTGCAGTTGCCCTCGCGCTTGTGAATGTCAGTGAAAAACCGCAGCAGGAAGAAATCCCCGCAGGTCTTGGGGTGCCAAACCTCTACCTCTGAGGCTCCTGAAAACATTGTGAGGATGTGGGGGCTGTCTTGCAGGCGTTTGCCAACCCGGAGGACGCGCTGCGCAACGGGGGGCTGCAGTTCTGCCGCCAGGACGCCGACGTGGAGCGGTGCCGCAGGTGAGAACCCGGCAGTGCTGCCATTCCCTCTGCTCCACAGGGGGATCCCTGGCAGCTGCTGCCAAAAGAGCAGTGGGAAGCTAAAGGGCTCATTAATTAAGTAATTGCCCAGGTGGTTTGCATGCCTGGAGCTGGGCTGTGGGACCCTGTGCACCAGAGCAGTTTAATCTTTAACGGCAGCGGAGTGTGCGCTGGAGCAAGGGCACGTGGAAGGATCCGGGTTTGGGTCCAGCAGGTGACTCTGGACAAACTCTTTTCTAGGTGCTCAAAGTCCCACAGGCTTGCCAGGTCTCATCCCATACCCACACCCAAAGTCTCCTTCTGTCCTGCTCCCTGAATCCCCCCAGATCCCTGCACAGCTTGGACAGGGAACTGTGCGACTGGTTCTGGTGTTGTGCCCACCTGCCCTTTTGAGGGATTTGGGAAGAGGCTGAACAGGGTTACTATAACTTCTGCCTCCCTAACTGGGCAAGCTCTGAATCTTCCCTCTCTTCTGTGGGGCTCACAGTTCCTCAGAGCCAAAACATGGGGTTATTCATCCCTGGGCTTGATTTGCTGTCCCCCTTACCAAAGGAGGTGCCCTGAGCGCTGGGTGATGTGCAGGAAAGGGGCTGGAGCTGAGCCCTCCTGTCACTGAGCCCTCCTGTCACTGAGCCCTCGGCTGCCAGCTCTCTGCTGTGGGTGGGGCCCTCATCGCTCACCTCCCACCGCCTCCAGCATTTGCTTTAGAAAACATCCAGTGCCACCAAATCGCTGGGCTGCCAGAGGGAGTAGGAGAGCAAATGAGCTTAAAACATCCAGTGCCACCTAATCGCTGGGCTGCCAGAGGGAGTAGGAGGGCAAATGAGCTGTTTCCTTCCTGGCAAAAAGAAAACAATACCAGAAATAATAATCGTAATCCTCTTTTGATTTTTCAGAATAAACAAACTTCCATAAAAATAAATAACTGGAGCTGCAGCAAAGACCTGGGGAAGTCTGGGGTCTGACTTGGGCAGCAAAAGCAGTCAGGGTCAGTCCTACCTGATCTGTTCACAGCCCTGGGGAAGACAAATTAAACACAAGGTGTTTTCCTGGAAAAAAAAGAGATGTCGGGTTTTCATCCCAGATGGTATCAGGAGGGGAGCAGATCCACAGCAGCTCCCCTTTTCCTCTGTGTCCAGGCTCTGAGCAGCTCATCCCCTAGTCCTCCTGGCATCACTGCTACAACAGCAGGACTCATTTTAGTGTCTTTTCTAGGCCTATTCCTCCATGCTGTCCCAAAATTGTACCCACAGAGCAGCTGAAATAGGATTTCCAGCAGCCTCCTTGCCATGTTCATCCCCCTGCCCCTTGCTTGAGGATGTGGCCCTTAAGATAGGGACTACTTGCTATGCAGGTGGAAAGAGCAGGTAGGAGAACTCATCCTGTGCAGAACAGCAGCACAGGCATCCTGGCTTTTGTCTTGGCCAAGAAATAGTTTGAAATTTTCTCTTGGCTTTGCAAACATTCAAACATGCACAAGAATGGGGAAGCAGTGGCAGCTCTTATCAAGGGTTCATCTCATCCTCTCAAACCTTCACAGATAACAGGGAAAATCTAATCTTGTGCCTGGGTCACTCTCCAGACCAGACCCATCCCCACTGGCAAGAGCATGACCTGGCATTTCCCCCATGGAAGCATGAGGATGGGGCTCTGTGCTGTGGAAAGGAGGAGAGGCAGAGGTGATGGACAGCCTGCTGCTTTGGGGACTTGACTTCCCTCCTTCAAAGGATGGTGCCTGGGGGAGGAGGGACTCAGCCTACACTCGTGGCATGATTGGATCCACTGTGGTGGCAGCTGATGCTGTGACAGCCAGGAGCATGTTCAGCTGGAGCTGAACACGGTTTGGCCCTATCAGTGCCGTGTGTCCCTCCACCCTCCAGGTGTTGCTGGCACAGCGTGGGGGTGACTGGGACGCTCCTCCCTGATCCCCTCTGGATGTGTTTCTAGAGAGTGGCAAAGCCACAAACACTCCCATCCTGTGAGTTTCTCCTCTGGGGAAGCTGTGGTCTGGAAACTGCCTTTTACTGTGCAACGTGGCCACATCTGGGGCTGTGCCGTGCTGGCACCGCACCAGCCTCGAGCTTCTCGCAGCTTTGCAGGGTCCTTGTTTTGCTTTGTTTGTTTGAAAGCTCCAACCCTGGAGCTGTCATCTGTCAGGGCAAAGGCATCCCAGTCAGGGAGAACAAGCTTCTGGAGCTCAGCATCCCAAGGGAGAGACATGGGTTGTGAAATCCTGCCTGTGTGTAAGGGGAACTAAGTCTTTTGGGGTCTGTGTCTGCCCCGTCCATCAGAGGAGGCAACCAGCAGCACCCAGGGATGGCCAGAAGGGATGGGACACAACAGGGAGTTCTGGTGGGATGGAACAACCTTATCTCCCTTCTCAGGGCCCACCGCAATGACATGGAGAACATCTTCCCCTTCCTGTTCCTCGGAGCCATCTACTCCCTGCTGGACCCCAGTCCCGCCGTGGCCAGGACCCACTTCCTCATCTTCTGCGTGGGGCGCATCGCTCACACCGTCGCTTACCTGCTGCGGCTGAAGGCACCCACACGCTCCGTGGCCTACGGCGTGGCACAGCTGCCCTGCTTCTCCATGGCCCTGCAGATCCTCCTCGCCACCACCCCGTACTGGTAACGCCCGGAGAGACCCGCCCTGCCAACCCCCCTCGTCCTGCGCTCCGATGGTTCCCCGGCGGGACCGGGTGCTGTGGGTGTGGGTGTGAGTGTGAACGTGTGTGTGTCTGGGTGGGTGGGTGGGTGGGCACATAGAATGATGCCAGGGAGGTCACCTGCAGCCTTGACAAACTCCCTGTGCTGTTGGAATTTGGCAGGGAAGTCACCGGAGAGAAAGGACTTGTCTCCCTGTGGAGCAGGAAGGGCATGCGGAGTCAGGTTTCTCTCGCTCCTGCTGAGGGTGGGAGGGGGGAAAGCACATGAACTACCCCTCAAGGAGGGGGTTCACTGCATAAAAGGAGGTTTTCTGACCCAACTGTGTTGAACTGGGAAGGTGAAGATGTGCCTTTTCCCCTTGGTCACAAGTATCCCATGAATCAGGAAGGGAAAATCATGAGGGTCCCACAAAATCTCTTGGTCAGCAGAGGTAGAAGAGTGGGTTATAAGACAGATGCCCTCCTCTTGCCCAGCTGTGTGGGTCTGTGGGGACAGGGTTCCCTTGGGTTCCCTCTCCCACAAGGAAAACAGGAGGCAGGTGCCAGCCAGGCAGAGTAACATGGAAGTCAAAACCTCTGGGGTGATGCTGTGAAGACGTCGGAGTGATCAGTGCTTCCAGAGCCACCTCATGGCACGCTATGGGAAGGACACAGCTCCCTGCCAGGACCTCACTGCAGGCAGGATCCTGCCTGTCCCTCAGCCAGCCTTCAGCAGCTCCCAGCCAGCAGCACCCGTGGCTTTTCCATCTCAGCCTCATCCCAGTAAGATGCAGAGCAGCCAGCAGGAACCACTTACCCTGTGGAGAACCAGACACAAATCTCTGGGACTTCTGGAAAGACCAAAATGCTCTCAAAAAACAGGGACTTTGCAGACAGAGCTTTCTCCCAAGGGTGAGAGGGTGGTATCTGTGTCCACATGCCACTAATGCCTGACTGTGCTCCCAAGGGCAGCAGACTGACTTTCTCCCCCTCTGTTTGTGGCCTTTCTTTGGCTGCAGAGTGGCCGCTGCTATTCGGGGAATGTGCCGTGACCGCTTTGGGGGTGTTTTCTTTCAGCTGTTTCCTGCTGTCCAGTGCTGCCACACCGTGTGCAGCCCGGACCGGCTGGGGTTTGCAGAAAGCTCTGCAGGAAGCGAGCAGAGTGGCTTTGAAGAGAGTATCACTGCTCTGCAGTGCCACCTGAAAGCGTTGTGCTGGAGAGGAGAGGCTGAGACCGGGGTGACAAACCCTCTGCCACGCAGGTGTCCCCCGGTGCCAGGGGCTGCAACAGGGGAGCACCTCTGTGGAGGACAAGGCAGGAGGAAACCTCCGGTCTCCAGTGCCTCTCCACACTCTGAGTGCAACACAGAGCTTTGCTAAGACCACAAGGGAAACCAGAATAAGCAGAAAATAAATTCCCCTCCCACCTGCCCTGCTCATTAAGGCTGCTCCCTTAACTCTGCTGTCCTCAGAGATGCTCTTGCTGAGGCCTCACGGAGCGCTGGTGACACACCTGCTCAGACTGTGCTCAGCCCTTGCACAGCTCAGGTAGAAACTTTGGTAATTCCTGATCCCTGCACAGAGGCCAAGCCGTGTGGTGAGGTTTGGAGCGGAATGCTCTGCTCTCCCACCACGTGAGGAAGCTGGGCAGGTTCAGCAGTTTGCTCCTGTCCACCTCTCCCTCACAGCCTCAGCACATGTCTGGGTAACACAGACCCTGCTCAACAAGCCTTTTCTGCCTCACATGGTGCACAAGGTCTCGAACCCCTGTACGTTTTTCTGCTGCTGCACAAGCATCCTGGTGGCAGGAAGCAAATATTCCCAATAAAAACAAATCACTGTGCTCTGATACATCCTTCCTTCGGGAGCAGCAGATGCAGCTGGGCAGCAGCTGGGTCCAACCCCAGTAGGATGGATCTCCAGCTGTAAAACCCTTTGCTAAACCCCACTGCAGAGCCTGGAGTACCCTGGAACTCCTGAAGAGGCATCCCTTTCCTCTGGACTCACCTGCCCTGCAGAGGAATCTCTTTTCCAGGTGTGCATTATTTGTGCTGACCCCTTAAATTCAGCAGAGCTGGGGTTTACAAAGCAGCCTTACTCAGTTTTTTCTTCCCTGAGTAGCAGGTTGTTGTAAAGTTTGGTTGTTCACCCCAAAATCCTGGAGGGCTGGAGAAGTTCAGGTAAGATGTGGTTGCTCTCATTTCTGTGCTTAGGACTTGCAAAGGCACTGCCTGTATTTCTGAAGCTCAGCAGCTCCCTTTCTTTGGCAGTAGTTGCTGGGAAGAAAATACCTCATTTCTCTGGTTTTCCCCTATTTTCTTAAGTTGTTGGTGTTTGGGAGGTGCTGCCCTGTCTCTGTTGTAGCTGGATAAAATGGCTCCACTTCATTGTTTTTTCTTTCCCTCGTGCTTTTAGATTTCAAATAAGAAAGGCAGCAGCTTTATAAAATGGACTCTCTCCAGTACATGTTGCTGCGGTTGGAGATGTGGCTGGGACTGAGATTTTGGCATGGGAAGGAAGAAATGAGGCAGCAGAACCCTCACCCAGCTCCTTCAGCCTCTTCTAGGCTGCCTGTTCAGTGCCTGAGGCTGATGCCCCGCTCAGAGAAGTTGAGGTTACATGCACAGCTCTGCTTTCTTCTTTTTTATTAAAAAAAAAATAAACCCTGCTGTACTGGCTGCAGGGAAAAGCTTGGGAATGTGAACTCTCCTAGCTCCAAAAAAACAAACAGAAAAAGCCCACAAGGCAAACTTCAGAGAGGCCCAAGCATTGTGCTTATTTTGAAGCACAGTGGAGGTTTGTGGGAGGCAGGATTGGAGCCGGGCTCGGCTGCCTGGGCAGCACCAGCCCCATCCCCAGCAGGGCTCTCCCAGGACAGGGTGATCAGAGCTGCTGTTTCTCCCCTGGAACTGCCAGTGGTGTTCCCTGAAAGTGATGAACTAAAGCATCCCCTGCCTTTTTCCAAATGTCTGAAGCTCAGAGCTAGCAGATTCCTGCTCCAGCAGCAGCGTAGGCGATGGATGTGCCCATGGTCTACCACAGCTCCAGGAGAGCAGGGCAGAACTTGCATCTGTGGGTTTTGGGGTGTGCATTGTATGTGCCAACTTGTTCTTCACACCTGGCTCAAACAGGAAATACCAACACTGTGAAACCCACCTGGGACTGCAGAACAACAGAGTTTGGGGATTAAGTGGGTACAGATTGAAAGAGGGAACTTCAGGTTGGATACTAGGAAGAAATTTTTTTACCATGAGGGTGGTTAGACACTGGAACAGGCTGCCCAGAGAGGCTGTGGATGCCCCAACCATGGGAGGTTGGATAAGGCCTTGAGAAACCTGGTCTGGTGGGAAGTGACTCTACCTGTGGCAGGGGGAGTTGGAACTAGATGATCTCTAAAATAACCTTTCCAATCCTTTACATTCTATGATTCTGTGATTATATGTGTGAGTATGATCCACATGGCCATGTCTTCCCTCTGCCCTGTTGAGCCCAGGGTGTTTGGAGGTGGGGGAAAAGCAAGCAGAGACTCAGCACAAGCCACTTTCCCTCACACAGTTCCAGCAGGTTCAGCCCCAGGGTACCCCTACCCCTGAGTTCACCCCTTCCTTACCTGCCCACACCACTTCCCAGGTCTCTCCTCTTCACCCTCTTCATCTTCCTCTGGTGGGATCTGGACCAAGATTCCTCCTTGAGCAGCTCTCCTTGACACAAGTCACTCTGCCTTCTCTGCCCTGCCAAAATCTCCCCTCTAGCAGACGTGGGGCCCTTCCATCTCGTGCTGAAGGGTTTGCCACACAAATCCTCCCATTCCTCTTGAGGAACTGGGATTCCTGCCACTCGTAGAGAGAGTGAGAGGAGCCAGCTCCACAGGCATTGGCATCCCAGGGGTGAGTGCCCTGGAAAAGATAACGGTGCTTCCCTGTTCCTCGCAGGAGGATGAAGTTGGCACAAGGAAAACTCTCCCCCGGCTTTTTTCCAGCCGGGCTCTGGGGCTGAGCTGTGAGATGTCCTGTGCTTGCGGCGCGGGTGCGAGCCCCAGGCGGGGAAAGGGAGCGGGACGGGGGTTCCCTGGCCCCGGGGGGGGGTTGGAGAAGAGCAGAGCTCTGGTGTGATGGGGGTTCAGCGGCGGGTCCCGCGGGCTGCGCTGCGCTCTCTGTGCGGGGCTGCAGCACCATCGTGTGGCTGCGGGCACCCTGCGGGGGACCCTCGGCCCCGGGGACCCGCACCCACCGAGCCCCCAGCCCGGGGCATGGCTGACCGGGGAGCTGAGGGCCGGCTGGAGGTGTTTGGGATAGAGGGAGGGTGCCATTCCTTGGCGAACGGGTTGAGGAGGAGGCTTGTATCTGCTCTAGTGCCCGTCAGCCTCTCCAAAGCGGGCAGATGCAATGCCTGTTCCAGGAGCTCAGACTTGCCCTTTGGGAGTCACTTGGCTGAAAAACGACTGCTTTGAGGAAGGAAACAGCTTGCAAATGTCCTTTCAACCTTCCCCTGCTTCTGAAGTTGTGGTGTATGGATGCAATGCTGTGCTTCTCCATGCAATTTTTCTTCCTTGGCTTTGTAACACCTGCTACAAAGGGAACCTTTGCTTCCTCCCTTCTTCCCAAACTATTTTAAAACCTTACACCCTCCCGTGGGTAGCTACCACCCAGCTGCCCAAAGCTTCTCTGCTGCCTTAGATTGCTTCCCTTTGGGGGCTGGAGATGCTCTTTCCAAATGGAGTGCAGAGTTTGGGGCGAGCATCACACCCCCCCGGGACAGGAGCATCGCCCCAAAGGGCAGCAGGGCCTTGGCTCCTGGGAGGTGACACGTTGCTGTCACGGGTACCTGTGTTCCTGCGGGCCGTAGGTGCTGTCAGCGGGACTCGGAGGGCCTCCGGACCTTCCCGTTGCCACCAGAGGGAGAGGAGGGTGCTGTAACCACGAGCTGTCTGTGTTTCATTCCGGGTGGGGGTAACCAGGCTGGTGTCCCTGCGAGCTGGAAAATGGGAGCTCTGTTTTGTCTCGCTGCCGCGGCAGCTGATGCTGATGACAATACAAAATTATTCTCATTAAAATACTGTAGGGGCAAATTGCAACTTTTCATCAGTCAGTGTCATGCACAAGTGTTGGGCTGTGGTGTCAGAAACAAGGAAAGGGGGTCCAGGGAGATCCTCCCATCAGCTGAGACTTGCCCTCGTTGAAAACCAGCTGCTTCGATGAAGGAAACAGTTTGCAAATGGCCCTGCAATCTTCCCCTGCTCCTGAAGTTGTGGTGTATGGATGGAGACCAGCTCTCCTGCAGAAATTAGTTCTGGTGATGGATGTGCCCTTCCTAGGAGGGAAAACGCCCCTGTGCTGGAAGAGAAGGAGAGGTAGCACAAATGCCTCTGAGCTCCTCTTCACTGGCAGCCTTCCCCTGGCACATCCCTCCCCTGTGGAGTGCAGACCCTGCCAGGTGAGCTGCAGCTCTCCATGCCTGTGTGTCTCCTGGTTCTCAGACCCCTCAGGAGATGTCCTTCAGCTCCTGGGAGCAGGCTGACCATGGGTTGAGACCTTCTGCTCTAGTGGGAGAAGAGCAGAAGCTGGGACGGTTCAGGCAGGAAATAAGTGACATATTTCCAGCAGTCTACAGTAATGAGTCACTGGAAGAATCTGCCCTGGGATCTGCAAGCTTTTCACTTCCAAGGGTCTTTTGACTCGGGGCTGGATGGCCTCCAAAGGGGTGCTCTGCACTGGCCACATGCTGAGGACATGAGGATGCTGCTTGGGTGATATTCTCTAGGCAGGAGGTTGGACAAATGGCACTAATGATCTACAAGCCACTTACCGAATGAATAAATAAGTGGTTATGAAGCAGCAGCGGAGAAGTTTGACAGGGATGGTCAAGTGTGTGGGACTGTGGTGGGTCTGGGGTGATGTCCAACATGGGGACTTGCTCCTGCTGGGTGATGCAAGGATGAGCCTTGCACTGCTCTGGGAAAAGTTGGGATGTGTTGTTGAGGGGCCATTCCTGAATCTTGCAGTCCACGGGGTCCATGTGCCCCAAAGACCACTGGTGATGCACTGTGAGCTCCTGGAGTTCCCTGTAACTTTGGCTGCCCCAAGTATTTGGTATCACCTTTGCCCAGCCACTGAGTCCCCCTGTTTTGGGTGCCCTGTGCCTGCTCTGCACCTGTGAGCCTTTGCTCTCTGGGAAGCACTCCATGATCCCAGAGCTGATAGTTTATTCTTATCCTTTTTTAATTTCAACTAGTCATCTGTGCAGAATATGACCCTTCTTGCTGCCTGTCAGCTCCAATTTTGCAGACCTGGAAGAAAAAACCCACAGGGAGCCACATGTTGCTCTGGTCCCTGTGGATGACTCTCTAGGAGCCATCCTGATCACAGCATCCTGTTCTAATCCAGACTCCTCACAAATCCACTCAGTGGTGAAGCTCTGCTGAGGCTCAGTGAGGCTGGGCTGCCCTTCAGGTCCCACATCTCACCCCCTCAGCCTGGCTCTCTCCCCCATCAGTGCCCAGTCTCCAGCTCACCAGGTCAATGCCCCCCTTGGCGCACAGGATGGAGCCTGAAGAGCTGGGTTTGGTGCTGATTTGGGTTTGTGCTGTCCAGCTTTTACCCAGTCTGTGTGCTTGACAGAGCAGCATCTGTCTGAGTGCCTGGATGTTCCTGCAGGGAGAGTACAGGAGTAAATCTCCTTATTTCTCCACTGCCTCCAATTCCCTGAGCAGGTCCAGACCTCTGTTGCCTGTTTCCTGCTCCCAGGGCTGTGGGATAACTCTCTGCTGGTCTCTGCTGGGACCATGGCTGAGCCCTGCCCCCAGAGAATGGGAGGTCTGTTAACAGATGCCCATCTCTGATGTCTGTGGAGCATCAATTACTGTTTGCAGGTTTTAATTCCTTCTTACAGCGCTGGATTTGATCTGATAACGCTGCAGTGAGGGGCTCTGCTGCCTGCTCCTGGCTGCATCCCAGCTCAGCCCATTCCCTTGCTCCCAAGGCTGTGGGTGTGAACCGGGACCAGCATTAATGGGGGCTGCCCAGGACAGATCCTGTAAGCTCTGCCACTGCCAGTGGGATTTTGAAGGGGAAGAGCATGCTGTCCCCTCTTCCTTGACACCCCTTCCTCAACAGCCCACACTCATTATCCCCAAATGAAATAAGATGGATCTGGAAAGGCCCTGCAATTAGCTGTTATGCAGGAACCTTTGTCAGGCTGTGTTCTGTGCTTTAACTTCCACTATCTCCAGGCTTCAGCCTGAGGGTTCCCAAGCCCAGCAGTTCTGCTGCAGAAACGTGGTCCCTTCACCCCTTCTCAGATCCACAGGGCCTTGACGTGTTCCCCCCGTGCTGCTGCCTCTCTCCCAGGGCATGTGGACCATTTGTTTGGGAGCCTGGGATGAAATCCAGCTCTTGGGGAGAAGCTGTGAGATGCCACCATCACTCAAGGTGAAGGTGGCCAGATTCTGGCTCTTGTCCCCTGCCCAGGCTGCTCGTCCAGGGCAGGTGGGAAAGCACAGTGGCTGACGAGGGAAGAGCCAGATCCCCATCACATGCACTGACACGCCTCTACTCAGTAAAATATTTATTCCTCCATTATTTCACAAGAGTTGTTTTTACAAAAAAACCTTACAAAAAATTTCCAAAACACGGACATGCAGAAGAAAAAAAACAAAACAAAAACAAAAAAAACCAAACCCAAAACATCCATGGTGGATCTTGTTACAAGTAACTGAAATGTACAAATAGAAAGGGCGAGAGAGAGCTTAGATTACGATAATCCCTCCGTCCTGCTACCCCTCCGTGGGTGCAATTTGTATCTCGTCTGGGTGAGTTCAGCACTGACTGACAAGCTGTGATAAGCTGCCAAGAGCACGGCGAAGGAGGGGCCCTACGATTAGGAGCAAATGTTTTCAAATATATATATACATATAGATATTTAGTGAAGAAATATTTATTCCCTGCTTTTTTTAGGTTTACAGAAACGGCATCTGCAAACTATTAAATGGGTTTATTTTCATTAATGTTCTCAAAGAGGCAGCGACATTTATATCCCTGTGGTTTCATCTTGTATAACCGAAAAAAGAGCCCTGTGCTTTTCCATGGGAATAGGACCCCCCCCGGGCTTCCTCCTTCTGCCCTAAGGGGTGTTTCTCAGGGTGGGTGATTTGATCCCCAGTGGATCCCTCTTCCCCCTGGCTTAGGATGTCTCTGTGTGGTGTGGGGAGCTGCTGGCATGGCAAATGGGGGAAATACCAGCCCTGGAATTAGGGATGGGTGCAGAGGGTGGGTATTTAGGGTGACACTGCTCCCTGGATGGGGTGGACAGTGTCACTCAGGCTGTGCCCTGTCCCTGCCTGCCGTGCTGGAGAAGGTGGCCATTTCCAAATGGATTGGGTGGAGCAGAGAAAGCTGGAGCTGGAGGCAGGATGGAAGGGCTGGTTCACCCCCAGCCAGAGGAGATGTGCGCCTCTCCTAGTTCTCCCATCAGATCTCCAGCTCTGGGTGCTGGGTGAGTCCCCCTGGGTCGGTGCTGCCTGGGGTGCAGCTGAGGGTCCCACATGTAGCTGCAGTGAGAGCCCCAGTGGGAATGGGAGAGGGTGTTCCTGGGAGCTGTGGGCACTCAGATGGGCGCTTTGTAGTTGTGACACTCTCAGCCTCGGTGTCACAGACCAGAGGATGTTTATCTGGAGGAAGCACCTCAGCAATTGCTCTGTTCATCCTCAGACCTGCTGCTGCAGTCCCCAAGCCAAGCCCTTCTAGGCAAGTAGGGCTGGAGCCTTCTCTGTCCAGGCCACCCCTCGGAGCTGGTGGTGTCCCCAAGCCTGGCTGGTGGCATTTTGGGGTGTGTGAGGAAAGGGTGGTCTGGTTTCCAGAGGGTAACACCTCCATCCCTCTGGCTCATTCCCCACTGGCAGGGGAAGGCAGAGGTTGCGTCTCTCCACGGCTCAGTCCCGTGGGCTGGGGCGAGGCTGCCCCTGCCGTGTCCACCCCCCAACACATCCCACCTCGCAACCTCATTAGGCTGCACGGCAGGGTGGGACGA
Source organism: Lophotriccus pileatus (assembly GCA_035583135.1). Classification (NCBI taxonomy): domain Eukaryota; kingdom Metazoa; phylum Chordata; class Aves; order Passeriformes; family Tyrannidae; genus Lophotriccus; species Lophotriccus pileatus. Next base: position 5,197,314 of record JAWWES010000038.1, read on the forward strand.
GGGGGAAAACCATTTCCTCTCTGCAAAACCAAAGAAACCTCCCCCCGTGGAGTCGCCGGCCCCAGAGCCCTGCTCACATCTGCGGAGCTGCCGACAGGGAGGCTGTGCCTCCGGAAGGCGAAGCCTTCGTTGGCACGAAGCGCTGGGAGCCGCCTACTCAGCTGAAACCCAACAGCTTTTTCCAATTTTCTCTTTCCCTGGGACGGTTCAATGACCTGGGGCTCTGCAGAATCGCTGGCAAGCCCGCTTAGACAGGGCAGTGGTGCCTGCTTGGGGACCGGCAATGCTCACAGGAGAGCTCACAGGCTCCGAGAGAGGCTGGTGAGATGCTCCAGCCCTCCTTGCTCCTCTGGGAAGGAACAAAACCTGATGCCATCGAATAGGCTACTCTTAAATGCAGGCAGCACAGAGCAGAGGGATGGCTGGGACTGGCCATGGCGTGGGTGAGCCGTCAGCTTCCCCAAGTCCCAAACACCGTGGCTGGGGTTGCACAAAGAGGTGAACACACGGTTGTGGTTGAGCGCCACAAGTCACAGCCTGGCGGGAAGGGGGGCTCGTGGTCCTCCCACCGCTGCACGTCCCCGCGGGGAGGAGAAGACCCAAGAACTCTTTGGCTCTCTGGGCGAGATACCCAAATTGGTCAAATCCAATAGTCCAAGATCCTTCCATGTTTGGAAGCAAATTCTTGTTCCCTTGGCAAGTCTGTTTGTCCTCGAAGAGCGCGTGGGGGGTATGTGTGTGTATATATAGCCGTTATTATAAGGGTGTGCGGAAAAGCAAGTTTCTAACCAAGTTTGCTCCATATGTGGCTATAATTACGTGCCACTTCAGCCTGGTGGCTGACTCTACCTTCAAAAGGGAAGGGAAGAGGAGAGAAGAGGTGCTGAGGATGAGTGACGCGTGTTGGGCAGGTGGCGGATTCGTCCTGGACCGGCACAGGAGCTCCATGTTGTATCCTGGATGAGGCCACGGGGCGGGCTTTGCCCGGGTCAGTTCACGGTCGGCACCTGGTTCTGATGGAGGCTGAACTCTTTGGCTTTGAGGCGCAGGCTGGCGATGCTGTTGGCCATGTTGACCCCTTGGGTGGGCGTCGCGGTCCCGCTGGAGCTGTAGGAGGGCACGGTGCTGCGGGGAGGGAGCGGGGAGGAATGAGGCGTTGCCCATGGAGAAGTCCCCATGCCCCTCGTGGTCCTGCCGGCTTCCCAGGCCAGGCTGCCCGCCTCCCTCTTAGAGATCTCCCACAAGAGCAGCCAAGGCTTCAGCATTTTTATGGCTGGCTGGATGTGGGAACCCCTCAAACTATGCACCAGGAAGCCCTGCCCTGAGCTTTTGGACGAGATGGCTGCTCGTGAACAGCTGGGAACCAGAAGGGACTCATGTCACCCCCCATGCCGAGATGTGGGAAGGGTCAGCATGAGGCCAAGCGAATCCCTTGCGAGGACCAGGGCCCCAAAATGCATGGAGGCCGAGAAGCCTGCTCAGCGACAGGCAGCCGGGGCTCAGAGATGAAAGGGGTTCCCAAAGCAAAGTCAGACAAGCTCCTTTTGGCCCTGTAAAATCCCCAGCAGCAGCACAAGGCTGCATTTCTACAGTGGACTTGTCCCTAGGCAGCCCTATGGCCACCTCCTCCCCAGCTGCTCCAGAGCCTCCACCTACCTGTACGGGGAGGTGCTGGTCCAAGAGAGATACTCCGGGGTCAGTGCGGTGGGTCGTGGCGCCATGGGCTGCTCAATGGCTGCCTCTTGGCTGTAGGATTTGAGGAGTGATGCTGATCTGTTGGCCAGCATGGCCCTCTCATTACGGCGAAACTTGGCCCTCCGGTTCTGAAACCAGACCTGTGTGGGGAGGGAAGGTGGTCAGCGGGGATGCCCCAGGCGTCTGTCCTACTGATTGTGGTTGCATGCAGGACAAAACCAGAGAGGGGACAGTCCCTGCTCCCGCCTGGGGACATGGCAGAGGGTGTTGTTTTCTCCCACACAAACCTGTGCTCACCTGGACTCTCGCCTCGCTGAGGTTGACCCTCCTCGCCAGCTCCTCCCGCACGAAGGCGTCGGGGTAGTGCGTCCTCTCGAAGACCCTCTCCAGAGCCTGCAGCTGGCTGCTGTTGAAGGTGGTGCGGTTCCTCCTCTGCTTCTTCTTCCTCTTGGCCGCCCCACGGCTCGGGCTCAGGCTCTCACCTGTGGGGAAAGCATAGAAGAGGCCACATGAAAGCCAGACCCGTGTGAGACCCCACAGACCCCACAGCCCAGCCAGGCTCAGGTCCTAGTGGAGGTCAGCGCTCTGTGCAGGCACCTGGGACTCTGGAGGGAGCAGCATATGTGCAACCCTGTGTTCTCCATGAGAATCAAAACCTATTCCGGGACCTGCTGGAGCTGAGGGTTAACCCCAATATTTGCAAAGACCTGCGGCGGTTTCACATCTGGCTAAAACCACATGGATCTGATTTTGAATACCAGTCTCTGTGGATTTTTGGGCAGCACTTGATCCAAACTGGGCACATGCCCCAGGGTGTCCTGGGCTCGGCTCATCCTAAGGCATTAGGTCAAGTTTTCATGAGCAGCAATGGAAATTCAGCACCAAAACGCCCCCAAGATGAGGGTCTCAGCTCCCACCTCCAGCACCCCCTGAATCCCCAGCTGTGTGGCATGTCCCCAGGGTGACACAGGACTGCAGCCAAGCATCTGCTCATCCAACCCCGGTCTTCAGAGCCCGGAACGAACGGCACCGCGTCTCGCAGAGCTCAGCCTCCGCACTGTTTATTTCTGGCTTTGCTGGCTCATGGAAACATGAAGCTGAGGGTGTAGTTTGGTTTCTCAGTATTGATCCTGGGCTGTCAGCCAGGCTGAGATTAATCTCCTCTTTGTCACTAATATCATAAGGTTTAGGCAAGTTTATGAAGTCTTTTTCCGAGACACCCAGTCAGCTGCCTGCGAAGGCTTCACGGGGAGCACGACTCGCTGTCGTTCTGCCTTATGGAGGTACTGGCTAATGATTCTTTCTGTTAATAAAGCATCTGGATCCAATCTGTACCTACTGGTGGGAAAGCATTTTGGAATTATTTGAAATGTTAATAATTTTATGACATTCTGATTCATGGCAGGGTTATATTGGGGGTTTCTGCTCTATATCACTGCAGAGGCCGTGGTGGCAGAACTCACCGCTCCCTCAATATGCTCAAGAATTAAATGCTTGCTAATAAGTTATTGTGGTACTTAATAAATAAGTGCAGGGTTTTTCAGATGATACTTGAGCAACAAACTAAATCAACTGGAAGGGATATTAACTCTCCTCCTCCAAGACACCATCAAGCTGTTCAGCAGGAGGAAACTGTGGGTTCCAAGACCTTTAAGGCCACAAAAAACCATCTTGGGACCTTAATTCTTAATAATTCAAGCCGCGAAATGTCCACCAGTAAGTTTTGCATCAAGTCTCTAAGGCCTCTTTGTGACTGAGTACACCACTCTCAAGAGCTGTCCCATCCTGAGGATGAGCCATGAAGACCAGAGAAACCCTGATATCTGCTGGCAGGGATGTGGAGATAGGACCTGGTCCCCACCGCCACCCAGATGTCCCCCATCTCCCAGGCACACGCAGGAATGCCGTGTTTTGACCATGATGGGGCCAAACTGCTGGGACTGTGGGAAGAGGAGAGCACCCCTGGGTGTGAAGGGGAGGAGAAGGAGCTCTGTCCACCTCCCAGGGTCTCGCTGCAGCTGCCAGTGTTTCCCCGGGCCTTTCATTGCGTTGCAGGTGCATTTGGGCCGTGGTTGACCATCCCTTGGGCTGGAAACAGCCTCTTGCATTTGGGACACTGCCTTCTTGGTTGGGTAAAGACAGGATGGACGGTGCTGTGCCTGAAATATGTGTGGGTTTGAGGCCCTTTCCCCGGCCAGGAAACCACAGGCTGCCCTTTGCTGCCGATCGTGTTTAAAGGCTCGCAAATAAAATTCTCAGGATTCCCTCCAGCCCTTGTTCCTGCAGCTTCAAATGTTCTGCCAGTCTCTGATTTCCAGTTGCCCCTTTTAGTTAAACTCCTTTTTTGGTCCTGTTTTCCTTCAGCAAGCTAACGAGCCGCTGGATTAAAATACATGAAGTCCAGCCATGGTTGTCCCTGGGTTTTCTGGGAGCCTGGGACCAAAATGGGAACCATCAGGCTGGGAAAGAGCTACAGGATGTACCAAGGGTGAGAGATGTTTCCTTGTTGGGTTTATGATGGCCCCATAGGGCTTCTGGGGAAATGATAGACAGGGGGTTGGTTCAAAACTTGCCATCACCAAGGGCCCCCACTGCCCTCACTGAACCAGCAATGATTTCAGCAGAATGCTAGGAAATGTATAAATGAGATTTATAAACCCCCTTTGGTTTCACCCCCAATTTAAACCTGGCTGTAGGACTTTTCCCTAAGTGATTGCTTCTCTCACCCACTCTAATTTGGCTGAAGGCGAGGAGGCGGCGGAAATGTTTCTTAAATTAATTCTCAATTCAGTTCTGTAGGATCTGGCCACATTTCTGGCTGGTTTCTACCTCCCCAAACCATGGAGGGAAGAGCTAAATGGCCACGGGAGGCGAGCAGTGCTGAGCAATCCCCATATGGGGCTGGCAGGCATGCTGGGATCATGGTTTAGGACCAGCGTTGGGTCAGGATGTGTCTGAGTGCCAGTGGTTCCCAGGCTTTTTGAGAGCTGCAAACCCTGGGCCACGCCTCATTTGGGGCATTTTGTTCAGCCCCTGTTGCTGGTTTTAATGGAAGAATCTTCCACACTTTTTCCAGGCCCTCTCTGGGAGGGAGAGGCAGCTCCACAGGCCTGCCTGGATCCTCTGCTCTGCTCAGGGATGAGCCTTGGAACAGACCAACACATCTTTTCCCCATTAGCTCAGGCCCTGCAGGGTTGTGGGACCAGATAAATGCCACCCTAATTGCTGGTGGTGTGTGTCTGACAGGTTTACAATGTACAGAGTTGGGCTGGATTGTTTCTGTCAGAGATGCTTTAACAGCCCCAAAACAGCTTCCCAAAAATGAACATTGCTAAGTTCTCTGTGGCACTGGAGAAGGGATGGGGATGAGGATGGATCGGGTCCCCCAAAGACCCTCTGCCATCTCACTGCCATCAGCAGGACTTGGATTTAACCAGAATCTCTGATACCTTGATGGAGGAATTGGAAACCATTGCCTCACCATGATGGGCTTCCACCCAGGGTTTGTAATTGCACCAAGTCAAACCCAGCTCACCACCATCTATGTTCTGCCCCAAAGCAGTGGCTGGGGAGGCTCTGGAAAAAACCAAACTCTTGCCTTTGTCAGTTATAATTTGGGGATTCATTTGGGGCAGGGCTTGGTTGTCCGACCCTGAGGTCAGAGGGGCTCCTGAGCCTTCTCCCCAGCCACCTTCACTGTATTTATCTTCCACTGATTACAATTTCCACTGAAGGGGAAAAAAAATGCATGAGAAGGGGGAAAACCAGGGGATAACATTACTGAATAACGATGGGGGAGGATGGGGAGAGGGAGGTGCAGGGGCTCTGCACAGAGGAGGATGGGCCCGGACTTAAATTGCCCCAGCGTGTTAGGAAAGACACAAGGCTTTTCCCTCATGATGTGGACGAGTTTTGGGGCGCTGGATGTGTCCTGGGTAACCCCCAGCCTCCTGTCTGGGCTGCCCAGCCCCAGGCAATGGTGCCTGCCCAAGAGCTGCAGCCAGCCCGGGGCAGAGCTCTGCTCTACGGGTGCCATGGGGCGCTGGGAGTCACCCCAAAGCCCTTCTCCAGGCGGGAGCACCGGCGCTGGCAAGCCTGGATCACCCCGTGCACCAACACTTCTCCAGCCCTTGCCTTTTCCCTCTGAGCTCCCATTAGTTTTCCACGGGAAGGACTCGCTGGGCTCGCCAAGGAGGCCCCCGCGCTGGCAGGGCCCCCAACCTCCCAACCTCCCAACCTCCCGCGCAGCAGCCGCCGAGTGCTGTAAAGAGGTAATTTTCGCTAATTTCCACCGAGGCTCCGGCTCTGACTTACGACCTCCATTAGCACACGATAAACGGCCTCGGTGCAGCTGGGAGCCAGCCCCAACCAGCGCTGACATTCCCAGCTGCTCGCACGCCTGAGCCGCGGGGACACGGCGTCCCTGGGCAGGGATGCTCCGTTGGGGTGGCTTTCGGGGATGGGCTCCATCACCGTCAGTCTCTCTGTGGAGTGACTGCCCTCTGGACACCCAGTTTGGGGGGGTTTCTCTGCAAAATGCTCATCCCAGAGCACGATTTGCCCGACTGCTAGCCTGTCTCTCCCGCCAGACGATGCCACAAACCCCCTCCGTGTGCACCGCCACATCCTGGGAAAGATTTTGCGGCATCCAGCTCTGACACTTGGCTTTGAGGTGCAAACCCCCCCCCTTTTTCAGGGACCAGGTCAGAAGGGAGCGAGTTCAGCCCTCTCATGTGAAAAAGCCCAGGCTACATCTCCCCCAAAGTGTTTCATTTTCCACTGTGCCGCAAACCCCGCAGCCCCGAAGAGTTTTCTGCCATTAAATTATTTCACACGTTCCATTTATTTGCGAGCAGTTTGCCAAAGACCTTTTAAGCTTTAAATTTTTCACACCCCCCCCAGCCAAAATGATCAAATCTGCCGTACCATTTACTTCCCTTCTCAGCCTGGAATGGTGGGGGTTTTTTTCCCCCCTTTTCTTCTCGGGTATAATTTAAGGGTTGAAATAGCCTGGAGGGAATTAGCTGTAAATTCTTCCTAAGACAAATAAATTCAACCCTCTAAGTTTCTACGTTTTTCAAACTGTTGAGAGACGTTTTGGGTTTGTTTTACTTGAAATAATGATCGCGGCATATCTGACCCTCAGGCCACGGCCAGCTCTAACCAAATAAATAGCTTTTATTAATTAAGGTTTATCCTTAACAAATAAAACCCCAATTTGATCTCGGCCGGCTGAATTAGCAAAAATAAACAACGGGTTCTCCGGGCACTTGATGTGGATTTAACAAATTAACGCTGGGCCTTCATCAGGGAAGCCACAGGGTGGTGGAGGTCTTTTACAGCCAAGAAATCCTTTGGAAAAACAATGTCTTTCGTTTCTCCCATGGTCTCTCTTGGTAAACATGTGCACTCCCTTCATCCCTTTAGACACTCGGGGGAAGCGAGGAGAGCTCCGGCGACGACGCGCGCCAGAGCTTCATGTGCAATTGTTTAACTTGTTCCTCTAAATCATGCGATGGGGAGGAAGCGTTTCCCCTTGGATTGCAGCGAGCTGGAGTGAAGCTCTGGGGGTTTGGGAATTGCCCCTCCGCAGTGGCTGCCTGCTCCGGCTCCTTTTTGTCCCGGGACCGTCAGCTGAGGCACCCGAAGGTGTGATTTGGGGGTGCGTGGGCAGCGCAGCGCGGCTGTGCCCCTCTCCAGCAGCTACCCCCAGCTACTGCCTTGGGATGTGGTTGGGGACGGTCTGGGAGCCTGGAAGGGGTTTTACCTGCCCACACTGGGGCTTTGCAGGGAGGAGGGATGGCAGGAGGGATGCTCCACAGGCCAGAGGGGAGGCAGACAGTTGTCCCTGCTCGCGGGCACAGGCGGCACAGGGCTCGTGTCAAAACTGATGGTGGGAGCTGCCTATGCTTCTACACGTCTTAAATCTCCCCAGATCATCTTGGGAACCCCAGAGGGCTGAGAAGCAGCTGCAAAGCTGCCCCCTCATGTGTGCTGGATCACAGAACTGTGTTTCTGTGCACTTTCCTGCACCCACCAGCGAGCCCAGCCCGGCTGTACAGGACCAACGCAGCCTCACAGCTTGGGGGCAAAACCCTATCGGCATAAATCTTGTTTTCTGGGTGGTTTCACACCCCTACTCAGGGGACAAGCCCCTTGGGTCCACCAACCCCTGTCCAAGGGGTGTTGGTCCAGCTTTGTTTGGCCCTGTGAGGTTCAAACCCATCCTCCCCACTACTGGGAGCAGGCTCTGACCTCTTCATCCTGACCCACCACCACTCCCTGCTCCCCCTCCAGCCCAACCCCAGCCTCATGAAGACCCTGGGAATGCTGGAGGCTCTGGGGGGAGGTTGAAGCCGGGGGGGTCCAAATGTGCTGAGTCCGAAGGAAACTTTCTCAGCTCAAGTGGCGCACATGAAAAATTTAAGAGAGGGGCAAGTCCCAGCTACTGGAGAAACATTACAGCGAAATGTTTCCGAGGATGTTTCACCTCATTAATTGTGAAAAAACTGAAACGCTGACACGTTTTTACAGGCTGCCAGTTTTGCTGGGGGAAAAGTGTCTCTGTTAAAAAGGAGCAGCAAAAGCCTGGACCAAGAAAGAGGCCAAGGCTGTCCCGGGAGGGCCTTAGGCTGCGCTCACTGACAGGCAGCAGCAGACTGTTTTATGGTTATAGAGCTGCCTCTGCACCAGCCAGAAACCACCCAGCGCCTTGGTTCACTACCCCCAGCCACAGAGACACCCAGTTTTTGGGAGGATCCTGCCTGGCAGTGCTGCAGCCCTGGGAATGCTCCATGAATAGCCTGCACGGAACATTCCCAGAAGGAATGCTCCCCTGAGCTCAGAAGGCTTTTCCCCTCACACTCCCAGATGCTGGGGATGCTGTGTGATGTCTGAGCACCCATCACAGCATGTCCAGCCACAAGCCTGAGTGAGCTGGGAAGGTCCTGGAGAGCTGGCTGAGCCAGCAGCATCCCTGCATCCCAGTGGGAATGTGCCCAACCTGCGCTTGCAACCTGGTGGTGGCACTGAAGCCTTTTTTTTGGCTCATCCCCTTCTTTAATGCAGCAAACGCATTGGGAATGGGATGCTTAGATGGGTATTGGGGACAGAAGGAACCTGAAAAGGAAGATCCCTGTGTTGTGGGACCCTGCTTCCCTTAGGGATGGTCCCAGCCTGTTATTAGCCACCAAATCCACCGGTGAGAGCCGTGAGTGGATTCAAAGCTGCCTCTCCAGGAAGGGCAGCCGTGATGTATCTGCTGCAAAACCCGAGCACACAAGAGGGACAAGATCAGGAGGTCACAGTGAGGAGGGATGAAGAGAGGGGATGAAGGAGATGAAGAAGGGAATCAGATGCTGGAGATGCCAGGTGAGGAACCAGCCAGCTGAGTCATGGCTGTGATTTAAACAGGATGCCCTGAAAGTTGAAAGCAGGTGAAATCCACATGGCTGCAGGTAAAGACCGGAGGCTTTGACAGGCCCAGCAGTCCAGGAACACTTCCCAGCACTTCCCACCATGCCAGAGGCTCCTGCCCTGGCTAGAGGATCCTGCACAGCCCAGCAGAGTGCTCGCCCAGCCAAGCACAGGCCCCAGGAACGGTGTTTTGGCACAGCCAGCTCCTGCGTCAGCGGAAGCATTTAATGAATTAATTACAGCCACATTCCCTGAAGGAGGAGGCAGGGTTGGTGGGATGCTGTCAAGCCTCAGGAAGGGGCTGAGGAACACCTTTGGCCACAAAGCTCTGGTGGGAGAAGGCTGAGCAACACAAGAAATTCCCTACCGCTGTCCCAGGAGTCTGGAGGAGAAAGCACCATCACCTGCCTTTTTCCTGGGGTGGGAACCACCCACGGACAGACCTTTGGAGTGGGTGACACAGACAGGCCTTGCCACCAGGCTCACAGCTCCGGGACGTTCCCCAGCACCCTGGCCCCCATCCCGACCCTGCGCCGGGATCCAGACCACAGAGCCTGGCACGGCGAGCGGCCCCGACACAACCTCTCCGGGAACAGCCCTCAGAGCCCGCGACAGCCCCTCGCTGTGCCTTCCCAGCCGCCTGACTCCAGCGCCCCGGGAGCGGAGCCGGGGCCATTGTGGGGCTCAGACTGCCTGGCTGCGCCCACCGACGGGTGGCACCGGCCCAGGGCATCCAGCCTGGGACCGGGAATGCCGAGCACACCCCTTGGGATCGGTGGTCTGCGAGCGAAACGTTCCCTCCCGGGGCCGTGCCTGGGTGACCCCAGCCTGGCGCGGGGATTTCGGGAGCTGCCAGGAGCGTCCCGTGTGCTCAGAGGAGGCCGCGGCTGCAGCCCCACACAATGGGCTGTGCCGGCTCCAGCACTGCCACTGCCTCCATTGTGTCAGCGCTCCGTGGGGATGGAGCCACGGAGGAGCTGAGGTGGGGGAATAGCTGGGGTGCTGCTCCCCAGTGAGAACCCTGGTTTGCCCTTCAAGAAATGGCAGGGTAAGGACAAAAGCCTCCTGGGAAAGCCCATCACGTGCGTGGGTTTGCTGGGGACGGTGTCACTGCCGGGCACGCTGGTGGCTTTGAGCTGTCGGGGCCTGGCAGGGTCTGGAATCTTCCCTGCTCATGGCAGGGGAACATGCTCAGCTCAAGGGGGTTCACTCCACTCTGGGGCTCACCCCCTTTGCCTATATGGGGCTGGGGTCACACAGAGCCTCCAAAGACTCCTCTGTGATGGTGTCGGTCTGGGATGTCCCCTGCAAACGCCAGAGGGGGAGAGAGGAGACAGGATGGATACAGGGACGGGTGCGTGTTGTGCCGCAGCTCCTGGCTTTCCCAGGGATGCTCCGAGAGGCCGTGTCAGACCAAAGGGCTCCTCAGGTGGACCCCTGTGGCCGCAGGGCTGGGGGTGGCAGGAGCTGAAGCCCCCACGGCACAGCCAAGAGCCTCGGGGAGAGACACGGCGGTGGGTTTGTCGTGCCGGTCTGAGCCGAGCACTGAGCCAAGCACCAACCGACGGGGGAGCAGGAATTTTAATTTTGTTCTCCTGCGAATCTGCCAGCCCCCGTGGAGGAGGCCCAGGGACCAACAAAAGGCGCTGGCTCTGCCCCAGCCACCGCCAGCCAGGAGCCTCCCCGGCGAGGAGACATTCACCATGGGGTTTGCTTTCATCCTGCAGCCAGGAGACCTTCTCAGGGCGGGATGAGACCAGTGCTTGGGCTGTCCTGCACCTCACACTGCTGCAGCACCCCGGGATGCTCCCGGGGACACAGCCCTGGGTACCCCTTGGGGCTGCAGTGTCCATGCTTTCTCAGCTCTGGCTATGCCCTGTGTTCAGACAGCCAAGCATGGCGAGTGGCAGCACCGTGATGGCTCCAGATGTGTGAACGGGCCTCTGCAGTGCAGGGAAACGGCCAGCCTGCACCCCACAGCCAAAATGCTGGGGTTTGGGTCAGCCTCAGGCACTGCAACAAGGGGTCTGGGCAGAGGGAATAGCCACGGGGGATCTCCACAGCCATCGAGATGCCAGGATGGATGATGCCAGGACAGAACCCACTCTCCTACATCAGGGCAGAGCACGGCAGATGCTGCTTCCCTCCCCATCCTGCAGATCTTTTAGACACCCTTTGATGCATCCATGAAGCAGCCATGGAGGTGCCAGTGTCGCTCACACGCGGCCGCCTGACACAACAGGTTACAAGGTCTGCCAGCAGGGCACAGGCACACGTAATTAATTAACACTAATGAGACTTTAGCCTGGAGCAGCACCCGCCTGCGCTTGCAAAGCTCCACCAAAACCTCGATTTTAACTGCCAAGTGGGTTTCCCCCGGGGCTGGGGAGGGGATAGGATGGCGGGTGCCCCGGGCCATCGCGGTGGGGAGAGCTCGCTGGGACTTCTGCTCAGTGGTTGAAAAATAAAACTAATCAGCCAGGGCTGCATAGCAGGAACGTTGTGTAGAGGGCTGGCTCCCAGCCAGGGACCCCTGGCATGGCGATCCCAGCCTTCCTCTCCTCCCCAGCCCCCCAAAAAAGGTGGTTTTTTGAAATTTAATAGGCAAAAGCCCAAGCAAGCCAGACCCAATGGCATCTGGCAGGGAAACTCAACACCAGCCCACCGAGTTAAAGCACAGACCCCATTGCATCAGGGTCATTGCCAAGGAGGGGAAGGAGATGGGGAGGGACAGGGGGGAATGATGAGAATCCCCACAGTGTCCCCTCCTGCTGCCCACTGCCACCAACCCAACTCCCCCCTCTTTTTTGAGGCCAAAAAGGTGTTTTTCACACCCAGGCCAACAGGCCACTGAGCACCCATTTGACCAGTGAGCGCCAGCACCTGCTGAGAGCCCATCACACAGCCACCACCAGTTCCTGTGAGCATGGACACCAGCATGTTTGGCCAGGGTGTGGGATGGGTGGTAGCCCCTGGCTGGGACCCCATCCCACCACCGCTCCAAGGAGGACCCTCGTGGGCGCCTGCACGCACAGACGTCCTGGAAACCTTTGCCAGCGAGCAGCATCGCTGTCCTCCGGTCTGGTTTTCATTTGAGGTCGGTGGCCTCTCGCCAAATTTATTGTAAAACATTCATTTTAATAAGTGGCTCGTATCTTTTTTTTTTTCTTTAACCCAGCCCGGTTAACTGTTTCCAGGTTAGAGCAGAACCGTGCACGGTGGGGATGGTGGGGATGGCAGGGATGGCAGGAACCGTGGGGACAGCGGGGACAGGATGACAGACAGCTTGCTGGGGGCAGGTGCCAGCCATGGGGAGGACACCAGGGGACACTCTGGAGATGTCAGGATGGAGACAGCTGCATCAGGGTCCTGCTGTACCAAAGCCCAGCAGAGCTGAGACCCTCACCCTCATCACCCCAAGGCTTCATCCCCTCTGTGTCTCCAGAGAGATCAAGCACATCTTGCAACACTGGGCACCCCGACACTCTCATACAAAACCCATCCAAACTTAACCCCCAGTGGGTAATCAGCTCATGTCGAACACACGAAGGGCTTCGCGAAGTGGACGGTGCCTGGTAGTTGAGTTTCGACATTTGTTTTAGGGTTTATAAACCCCTAATACTAATAGAAATGCTTCAGTGTCTTTTAATTTAAATGAAAACAGTTATTTTTTTAATTTAAAAATTCCCCTGGGGTATTTACAACCCCAAATTACAGCCATGTGGCCGGCCCAGCTGAGAAAGTGAAATTGGTGAGGAGGGAGCGTGGCAGCTGCCCCGGCTCGAGCCCAGCCCAGCCCAGCCCTGAGCAGCACCACGTAGTGTCTGTCCCCACATCACCCATGTCCCCTCCACAGCACCCCATGGACAGACTCTGCTTCACACCTTTGCTGGGACAGGGGATCCCAGCTCAGGGGGTAACCAGCCACAGCTGCCCCCAGTGGGTTGGCATCCTTCTGTCTTTCCTCCCTGCCTTCTGCCCTTCCATTTTGTCCTTCCCTCTGGACTACTACTCTGGGTTTGGAGACAGGAGATGCCCCTGCCTGTGACCCATCCCGTGCCCTCCTCAGCTGTGCTGCTGCTGGACCAGGCCCTTTGCTCCCCAGGGCTGGGGGGGATCCCCTGTGTGCTCCCCTGCAGCATCACTGTCACTGCTACCACCCAGCCCTGACACCCCCACCCCACCCCTGGCAGTGTCCTGTGCAGCTTGGGGTGCAACACAATGCCCCCCACCCCACTTGGGGTGCAATGTAACCCCCCCACACATATATTGTACATCCCTGTACAACCTGGGGTGCAGTGCAATCCTCACCCCACCCGAGCGCTGCCCTGCATGCCCTGTGTGCATACACACACTGCACTGCCCTGTACAGCTCAAGACACAATACACCCACCCCCCTGACGCCCTGCACAACTCGGGGTGCAGCCCACACAGCCCGGGGTGGCTCGGCCAGCTATGTCACAGCTCAGTCCCTGAGCTCCTCCCCGCAGCCCCCGGCTCAGCTCCCGTGCCGGCTGGGAGTGCCGGGCTGTGCCCCCTCCCCAGCGCCCGCTCCCCCGGCTCCCCTGCCATGTGCACTCCAGTTTCCTTGCGTGTGAAGCCTGCAGCCTCTCGGATTCAGTGGCTGGAAAGGATGGCGCCTCTCCACATCTGGTTCAATGCGCGAGCCTGGCGCCTGGCTTAGCCACAGTCTCCATTCAGAGACACACAGACTTTAATAGACTCATACAATTCTTCCTGATCTATCACTGCAGCCGCAGCTGAAAAGCTGCTTTATTATACGCACTCAAAGGGGGATGAGGAGGGAAGGGGAGGGGGCCGGCGGCTGGAGCTGCCGCTCTCTGAAGGTTCCCAGCCCGCCCAGCATCCCCCCGGGACCTGAGCTGCCCACCCCCAACCCTGCCCGGCATCCCAGGGGCTGTTTCCCCCCCCCAGTCCCGCGTGAAGGAGCAGCACCTCGGCCTCATTAAACCTCCTGCTCAATTAACACCCTGCGCCCCCCGAGCTGCCGTTTGCAGCCCGGCACGGATGGGGCTGCAGGGGAGGGGGTGGCCGAGGGGACCCCATTTGTCTCCCTGATGTCCCCAACGCGGTTTCAATCCCCCACAAGCTGGGATGATTCCCCCCAACTCTTCCAGCCACCCCATTTACCGCCCAGCTCCCCCGACAGAGGATCCGGCTGCCCGTGGGTGAGGAGCTGCCCCACGGGTGGGCACAGGACCCCCCCCGACCTCCCCCCGAGATGCCCCCAGCAGGTCCCAGCCCCGGGGCCGGTTTTCCCAGGGGAAGCACACGGCAGGGAAGCGTCTGGTGAGGGATGCTCAGCACGGACAGGGCATTTCGTCACGCCGTGGGAAGGCTGGAAAACATCGCCCGCGGTCATGTGTCCCTCGGGCAAATGCAAACACTGGGAATGCCTCAAGGGCGAGGGTGGGATTTTTTTTTTCCTTCTAATTCTCGGAAATTTAGGGTTGTCCAGTGAAAAACAACCTGGTTTTGCAGTACCAGGGCAGTGCTTGCTAACAGGCACTGGAAAAAAAAATAAAATCCTTGAAACCTTAAAAATCAGTCCTTCCTCCCCGAGAGGGTTTTGCTTTTCCCATCCTCCCTGTCCTGGCTGGGGATCACGGTTACCAGGCAGGGATGGCTGCCTCTGCCCACCAGGAAAAACTTGATCTGCATTAACCCTGGTCTAAATCCTCTCCCAGTCCCAGCTCAGCCCAGCCATAACCCACTGCCCTGCCATTCTAAAGGATGCTCCGAGCCTGCTCCGTGGCTCAGGGATCCCCTCCTGGAAGGATAATTCCTTCCAGCTGCTGCTCACGCTGCAGGGAGGGGATGAGGTGCCAGCGTGGGGACACCAAACCTCTGCCAGTGCCAAAACACCTGGCTCCCACCCTGCTTCAAACCTCCCTTCAGCTCCCTGACTGTACAGCTCTGGGGGGATAATTCGCTGTGGCTCGGGAGAAGGGGTGATCAGCCCCACTCCCTGGGAGAGAGGAGGGTTTCTAACTAGGCAGCCTCAAAGCCCCAAATCATTTCATCAGCTTCCCAGCTACAGACACACACCCAGGCTCTCTTAAAATGCTGATTTGTTGAAATTCGCCCATCTTGGCTGTGCAGAGTCGAAATTTCATATTTTTCCTGTGAATCAGCCCCATTCCCTGCAAAAACAGCCCAAAAGGAGAGGGGAAATAGTCTTGCACTGAGCTGTTCTTGGTCGAGTGAGACATACCAGCCCGGGGGGACAGGGAAGGTGTCCCCTCACCCCAGCACCCTCCTGGGCTGGCCATGGCTGTGCCACGGGGCATCTGAGCTGCTGGGGGTTAAAGCACATCAGTGGGTGCTGCCAGGGCTCCCAAGGGAGTGGGGCAAAGCCCCGTGTCCCCACCACACACAGGACCCCCCTGCTGCCCCTCTGGACCCTGTCATGCAGTGATTTTCCCTGTGTTCCTGTGCTCTTTCCCTGCTGGAAAGGAGTTTGGAAAGGAGCACCTCCCCCCCCCAACACAGCAATGCCTGCCAAAACCCAGCTCACTGGGGGTGCTGAGGGAAGAAAAATCCCAGCAAGGCGAAGTCAGGGAGAAAATTGATTTTCCTGCCCTCCTGGCCCAGCCAAGGCTGCTCTGCCTCTTGGGCTCCCCCCAGCAAGAGGGGACCCATCTCCCCAGGCCCTGGTTTTGGTTTTTTTTTCCCTCCCTGCCCTCTGGCAGCAGCTCCCCCAGCACAGATGTGAGCACGTGTGGGGACCCCGCTGAGCCCTGCAGCGCTGCAGGAACGTGCTGGTATGTGTTTGCCTGTGCCCCTGGGGAGGGCTCAGCATGGGCAGGGCGCCTTCCTGGGGCCCCCATTCCAACCCAGAGACCCCCAGGCTGGGGCAGGGGGAGCTTGGAGCCCAGGTGGGTGTGTTCAGCCCATCTGGGGACAAACAGTCCCCAAATGGGAGCCCTGGTGTCACCAGTGAGTAGGAGCCTGACAGCACCCCAGGGCACAGAGCATTCTCCCAGTGCACAGGGAGGAGGAGGATGATGATCCAGTGTCATCAGGGGAGGAGCAGGATGGTGAGAGGGTGTCACCCTTCAAGGCTGGAGGGCACAGGGAAGCACAGAGCAGTGGTACCAAGGTAATCCCCATGCCAGGATCTCCATGTGACCTGGGGTCTCCCAGCCATGTCCCTCATCCCTCTCTGACTGCGCCGGGCAGTGGTTTGTGCTGCTCTGGCTGGGTTTGGCAGGGCTTTGACCTAAACTCAGCCTCTTATCCTGCCTGTGCCACAGAAAAGCATCACTCTCAGATGAGTGATGAACTCACTGAGGTTTTTGGATAGACAAGACCTGGGGAACCAGTTTCCCTTCATCCATGGGACAGGGGGACCACGTGCAGGACAGCAGGTCTCGTGGCAGTGACACAGGATGAGAGCCACGGTGAGGGGGTGTCCCCCATTAGGGGGGGTTCAGGGTAGGTCCTTCCCCACAGACCCCTTTCTCCCTGACTGGGATATTCTGGGCTCCCTGTGAGTGGCTGGAAACCTTCTGGGTGAGCTGGAACCTGTCAGGCTCCCCATCCATCCATCCACCCATCCATCCCTCTCCTGTCACCAGCCTTGCACTAAGCACAGACAGATGTGGAGGGCTGGGGAGGTGCAGAAGCTCCCACGCAGGTTAACTGGTGCTTACTCAAGACACACTGCCTGATGCTGCACCGGGCACTTGGCAGGTGCTGTCCCCTCCCCTGGGGACAGTCCTGCTCCAGCAGCCCCACAGGCACCATCCCTGCATGGAGAAAACCCCCTTGTCTTGGGGTCTGCAGCCCTCAGAGCCCTGCAGGCAGGCAGATGTCCCCAGGCAGGTGCTGGGGACAGGAAGGTGATGTCTGGTCACTGAGAGCCACGTCCATGCAAGGATGGCTCCTGTCCCAGTGCCACCGTCCCAGCTGCACTGGCCTTACAAGGACAGAGACAGCTCACCTCCCCCTCTGCTCTGGATGCCACCATTCCCAGCTCTGCCACACAGGGACTGTCCCCATCAAGGCCCTGCAGGAGGTCTGCCAGCCTGGGAGGGCAGCCAGGCACCCTCAGCTGATGCTGTTCTGGGGAGCAGCGAGGGACAATGGGTGCTGTAAACACTGCACCCCAGCCTTGCTGACCACCAGCAGGATGTGTCCCACCCCAGTGCATCCCAACTTCAATCTGCAGGCCATGGCAAGCAGGTCGTGGTGCCACCCCAAGCAACAGGGACCCCTCCTTCTGGGCACCAAAGCACGAGAACCTCTCCTGGGAGAGCTGCAGCCACATCTATCAGATAGTTCTCAAAGCCTCTTCCCCTGTCACAGGGGCTGAGTAGGGATCTCTACACCCCTGTGTGTCCCTGACCAGTCCTCTAGAAACCATGGAAAGCTTCCCAGCAGAGAGGTTTGCAGGATTTCCAGCAGTTTTGGGGCTGTGGAAAGCAGATGAGTGCCAGAGAGAGAGGTCTAACAAGTCCAGGGTTACAGGGCAGGGGAGCTCCGACTGGCTCCCCATGGCCCAGTCTCTGTGCTCTGTGCTCCCTGAGCCAGGCACAGCCAGGAGTTAGTGAGTGATGCTGGGTTTAATTGCAGCAGAGCCACCTACATGTTGATGTCCCAGGGAAAGCAGATGCCCATGGACACATCCCAGCCACGGTGTTACAGGGCAGCCAGAGGGGCCAAGGTGTCCCTGAGCTGTGCCCACATCCCGTGGGTACAAGTGGCATTTAGGAAGAGAGGCACAGCCAAACTGTGCCCTGTGAGCCAGGACCAGCATGGCTCCTGGACTGGGACACCATGGGGACATCAGCTGGGACGGCTCTGCCTTGAGGAAGGTGTCTGAGCCCTGGGAGCAGCTTGGAGCTATTTGGGGCAATCAGCCAGCGCTTGATCCCAAGAGCAAGCCCCTTTTCCACTCTGATATCAAGTCCCTGTCCCTCCCTGCCTGGCTTCTCCCTTTTCAGTGGCCCTGGTTTACATAACTAAAGCCAATTTGCTGTGACATCTTAATCCCCTCTGCCCCCTCGGGTGCAGCCTCTTCTCTCACTTCAGCACTGCTCAGCTCAGCATCCACAGAGCCCCAGGGTGGTTCAGAGAGTTCCAGCCACCCTGGGGATGAGGAAGGGGCTGCAGGAGCTGTTCTGTAAATGGGATACCCAGGAACCACCACATCTCCCCATCCCACTGCCTGGTCCCAGTGGCTGCAGCCAAACGGGCAATACATGCCTGCCCCATGCTGAAGGATCCCCGCAGAGGGGCCACAGTCCTTCTTCCAAGCTTGGCTGTGACAAAAGTGGCTCTTTCTGAGTTTTCAGCCCCGAAGCGGCTGACAAAGCCAGCGCCCGACTCCCTCTCCCATCCCCAGGCGGCACCAAAAGTAAGTTCATTGTTTGAAAAGCCATCAGTCAAGGCTTGCTGGCTAAAATTACCCTCCTGCTTTATCATCTTGAGAACATTAAGGGCTGTTGTTAACAGATGTTTCGCGTTACACGTTATTTGTTAGTCTAATGAAAGGAGGTGAACAAGCTTTCAAGACCTCAGAAGCTGTGCCGAAGGTTTTCGATTGGAGGCTGTTGCACCACTCCAGGGGAGGATGACGATGAAGATGAGGATGGAGACGAGCTCTCACCGCCCTGTTGACTCTTCCTTGCTCTTGCCTGGCTTGTGGGATTTCTGATTTTTTGGGTGTCACGAGGGCAACGTGTTGCACAGATATTTGTACTGGTCCTCCCAGGAGGATGCACTGGGTGCCCTCAGGGCCAGTTTGGGGCTGCGGCCAAGGCAGGGGCTGAGCAGCCCCTTGGCTGGAGAAGGAGGTGGGGATGGCTCTGGTTCTTGGTGCCAGCAGGAAGGGATGTGCTAGCTCTGCAAAGGGACTGTGGAGGGGCTGCTCCTGGAGGAGAGGTGTGCTGAGGGCCCCAGACATGGGGCAGCCACCCTCTCCAGTGGGGTGGTCTGTGGGACAGAGGTAATGAATGGGAGCAGAAGGGGTTTGAATCCCCTTCTACAAAGAATAATACCCTGCCCTGAATTTCGCCATCTCTGCCAGCCTCTGGAACAGAAACCCCCTGCTGCTGCTTCCCTGGGGAAGGCGAGGGAATTCTGTTGACATTGCAGCCTGCTGAGCACAGCCTGGGGCTGCCTAAAGCATCCCTGTGCCAGCTCTGCCAAAGCACCCCCTGACCCACAGCAAGCCCTCCCCTTGACAGGGGTACCAGCAGCTTCACAGCAGGTTTAGGGCTGCTCTTGCTCCCTAATGTGTTCCCAGACAGAGCACAGAGCCACATCCTGCAGAGAGACACGGGGGTACCGTGTCCACTTGTGTTCATACTAAACCCACTGCCACCAATTTCTGGGGGTCCAAACTTGCATCTGGCAGAAAAAAAGAACCACGATAGTGAAGAAGAAGATGAGAGAAAACACTGAGAGGCTGTTTTACTTCAGGATGCCAATAAAAGACAGCATTACCAGTAAAAGTTCCTCTGCTGTCATCACGCTGATGCCGAAAGCATCACAGATGTGCAGCAAAAGGCCAATGCTCACAAAGACAGGACAGTTGCCTGGGATTTTGAGCCTGGGATTTTGAGTCTACCCATCCCACTTCAGGAAACTGCATCCCAGTTAAGGCAGTGACAGCAGGTAACAGGTCTCAAACGTCGATGTTTGCACGCGCTCAGGTTTTCGCCTCTGCCTTCTCATTCTCTTCTTGCCCACTGCTCTCAGGTGTTCTTCTCTCCAGGTAGGATCAAGGGGAGAAATGTTTCCACTCCTGGACAACTTGTCCAGAGCATCCCAGATGCTGATGTTTTTCTCATCCCTGTAAACTCACCCTAACAGGTGCTAATGGGAAATATCTCACTGCAGTGCTGGGATCTGCAGGCCAAACGCCCAGGTCCTCTGCCCCAGGAGGAATGGGCTTTTAGGGTAAAGTATGGGTTTGTGGTGATTCAGGCAGGCTCCTTGACTCTCTCTCTCTGTTTTTTGCATCACACCCAGTCCCCACTGGGTCTTTGAGAGCATTTGGGCTGGTTTTCCCAAAGCTGTGCTGATTCCACAAGGAATATTGTCCCATCAGTGGGTGAAAACCACCCCAGCAGTCCCACAGGCAACGTGAGAAGTACAAACAGAACCCAAGGGAAAGGGAGGGAGGATGGAAAATAACGCTGAAAATAACAGATACCATCCCAGAAACACAGTGCCCAGTCTCACCCAACCCTCAGTATCCCAAGCACAGGCAGGTTGGGGGCTCAGTGGGGCTGCTCCACGGAGGAAAGAGGTTGTACAGGGAATGAGATGTGAGTGGGAGAAAGATGTTTCAAACCTGCCCGCAGTGAGGGAGCCCCGGGAGCCCCGGGAGCCCCCTCCCAGAGGGAGAACCCAGGGGGATTGTTCCCCACTGGGAACCCTCCCTCACCACAGGTCTGGGCAGCCTCTGGGGTGGGCTGAGCCCCTTCACGGGCACAGCTTCCCGGGTGGGCTGTGCACCCTGGCCAGGCACGGGGCAGGCCCTCGGCAGGGCCGTGAGCACCTCAGTGCTGTGCTCTGGGGGCCACAGAAAACGAGCTTGGGGTACCACAGCCCAGTCAGGAGGCAGGTTTTGGGGACGCCACCCCAGGTTTTGGGGATGCCTCGGGGTGAGCAGCTGGCGCAGCCCTGGGGGAATGGTGGGGCTGCACTCCCACTCCACGCTCTGCCTCCCCTCCATCACCTCTGTGCCCCGAGGGGACACCCGGCTCCGGGTGGGGGCTCTGGTGGCTTGCCGGCTCCCCCTGGACCGGGGCTTTGCCCCAAGGACGGCACGAACCCTCCTCGCCCCGGCCCCAAATCCGGAGCGGGATGCGCGGGGCCGGCGGAGCAGCGCCGAGGGACACAGGCGAGACTGTCCCGTTAAAACGTTAAACCCCCAGACAGGACCGAGCGCCACGAAGCCGCGTCCCGGTCGATCCCCTTCTCCTCCCCGAGCCCCGGCTCTGTCCCTTTGGCCCGGTGCTGCCGTCCTTTAGACGCGCAGCGGCGGCCGCCGGGATGGGACCCGCTGCGTCCCGGTCCCCACGGCCCCGCCGGGATGGGACCCGCTGCGTCCCGGTCCCCACGGCCCCGCCGGGATGGGACCCGCTGCGTCCCGGTCCCCACGGCCCCGCCGGGCCGGCCCCGCTCCCCGAGCCCGGAAACCGAGGTGGGGAGCTCCGGGGGCAGGGGGGACCCCGCAGGCCGAGCAGGGACGCACCGACTTCCCGGGAACGACCCATACCCGGCACCTCCGGCGGGGAGGCGGCCGGAGCGGGGTCCCCGTGCCCCCTGGCCCGGTGCGGGGTCTCTTTCTCACGGCGCGGGGTCCCTGACCCCGATGCAGTGTTCCTCTCCCCCGGTGTGGGGTCCTTGTACCCCGGTGCAGTGTCCCTCTCTCCCGCTGCGGGGTCTCTGTGTCCCAGCCCATGGGAGCTGCACCCCCGCAGCTCGCCCCGACGGGAGTCAGCCCTCTCCTCTACCTCCTTTACCCGCTCCCCGATTTCCCCCAAACCCCGCTGCGGGAGGGACACCGACCCCCTTTGTCCTCCGTGCCCGGCCCGCGGCAGGGAGGACACGGCGGGGACACCCCATCCCCAAAGCTGCCCCAAGCCGGGGAGCCCGTCCCGGGGCGGAGGGGACTCACCGTCCTGGGGCGCTGCCTCGCTGCCGCTGCTGCCTCCCGACGGCTCCGGGATGGCCTTGCCGGCCCCGGCGGGCGGGGGACCGGCCGCGGGGGTCCCGTTCATACCGGCCGCTACCTCCTCCAGGTCGAGGAGGTGGCTCACGCTGAAGTTTTTCCGGCTCTGAGGGTTTTCGGGCGGCTCCGGGCCGCGCACGGCGCCGGGGGCGAACGGCTTGTCCATGGCGAAGGCTGGCGCCGAGTCCATGGCTCCCACCCCCAGCCCGCAGCCCACCCCGAGGTGCCGGGCCGCTCCCCGGCCCCCTTTCCCTTCCCCACCCACCCTCCCCCGAAAAAAAGAGAAAAAATTATAATAATTATAATTTTTTTTAAATGGGGGAGGGGGGGGGAATCACGGCTGCCCTGTGAGTCCGGCTCCCTCCCCAGCCCCTGTTCCGCCTTGTGCTGACGTCTGGGGAAAAAACCACGCTCCCAGCCCAAACTTTCTTCCCCTGCTCTTTGCTCTGGAGCTGTTCAAACAAACGCCTCTGCTCAGAGCCGAGCGGGGCGGCCCCTCGCCCCCCCCAGCTCCGCGACCTGCCCCCCTGCCAGGGGCCGAGCCCCGCCGGCAGCCAAGCCGCGGAAAGGGGGGGCAGAGAGGGAGGGAGACCCGCTTCTCCCCCCCCTTACCCTAACCACATCATTCACCCCCCCCTCACCCTCTTTTAAGTGCTTCTATCAACAAGTGTAAGTGGCTGCGCTCCGTGGGGAGGGATGGGGTGGGTTGGGAGAGGGGCTGGAGGGAGAGGTGACCCGCAGGTTAGCGGGGGACACGGCCCCCCTCCACCTCCAACCCCCCCTCCTCCGGTCCCCATCAACCCTGGAGCAAGGTCACCTCTCCTGGGAAAAGCCTGGCTCTCTCGCCTTAATGAGATAATTACGTCCTGCACCACAGTTAAAAACTCATAGGCTGCTTCCCTTGGGGTTAGAAAGAAACCTCCCTAATGAAAACCAGCCACCGGGAAAAAAGGAGTTTTTCCTCTTTAAAATTATATATATTTATATATATACACACACAGATATGCGGGGAGGGAGGGAGGAGGGCAGAGCGTGGGGCTGGTTGCTGGTGTCCGGAGAGGGCTGGGCTCGGGGCGACGAGCAGAAATCGAAGAGGTTAACAGTTATTCCTTCCCCTCGATTGCAGCCGCTCTCCTGCCCGCCGCTGCCGGCACATATGGACGGGGCTGTGCACACGCAGGGTTCCACGCGAAATCTCCCAGCTCTGAGCTCATAAACATCCCCGCTCCGGCGCGGCCGAGGGAAGCAAACCCCTGGCGGAGTTATTTTAACATTTGTCGAAAGCTTTTCTTGCGCTCTCTTCCCCTTCAAGTCGGAGGCGTGCAGATTTTTAAGCCAGCCCGTGCTGCCAAATCTGATCTTCCTGACGGGGAAGCAGCTTCCCAGAGCTCTGCAGCCTGGAAGGGGTGTAGCTGAAGGCAGATTTTGGCTCTCTCTGGCTCTGCGGGGGGCTCCTCCAGTGTGCAAACAGGCCAACCCAACCTCCCTTCCCCCCTCCTTTTTCTTTTTTGGGTCCATTTATTGGTTCTATCAGTCAAATTTGTTGGCCCGAGGGGCACTTCAGGAGTCAGGTCTGGTGCCTGTCCCCTTGGCTGTGTAAATCACAGGCTGGTGTCACACAGCACTGGCCTTGACAGAGCTCAAGGAGCCTTTGGATGATACTCTCAGGCACAGGGTGTGACCCTTGGGGATGGTTCTGTGCAGGGCTGAGGGTTGGACTGGGTGATCCTTGTGGGTCCCTTCCAACTCAGCATATTCTGTGATTCCGTGATCCTGTGATGCTGCTTCTGCTCCTCCTTCCCTGGGGGATGCTCCCCTGGTGGGTGTTTGACCTCTGCCCAGCACCCAGCTGGATGTGCCCGCTGTCACAGGGTGCCAGGGCGATGCTGTACACTGTGGTTATGCCCTCAATGTGGATTTTAGAATATGGATTGCATATATTGCCATCAGCCCTCCTGGCTGCTCCATGCTCTCATGAAGGAGATTCCTGCATCACCCCTGGGATCACTGGGCCCTGGGGAACCCAGCCCAGCCTCGTGCCACCCTTCCTCATCCAGGTACCTGCTTGATCCTGCTTTTTTTCCGCTCTGGCAGCAGGGACAGACCTTTCCCAGGATGGGGATGTCACCGTGTCAAGGAAAAACTGCTCCAGGATCAACCTGGGAGACGGAGACATCCCCTTGGAGGACAGTGACCCACCAGCAATGGGCACCAGCCAGTCAGGGCTGGGGAGGGGGCCCAGGGCAGTGAGGACCCCCATCCTTCCCCCCAGCATTTCCCCTTGGCCTCAGAGGCTGGGAACATCTTGCTGTGATTATTTTGGGGAGGGTTGTGGGGCAGCTGGTCTTGGCCCATGAAGGGGCGAGGGCAGGAGGGGGGATGGAGCAGCCCCAGCCCCATTTATAACCCTCTTCCTCCTCCTTGTTCAGGGCCAGACCTTACTCTTGAACTGTCTGGCTTTTCCAGGGGAGACGGCTTTCCCTCAGTCCACGGCATTAAATAATTAAATGGAGGGAATAATCGTCGGTGAAACCCCCTTGGGTTCGCACTTCCTCGGGCCCTGTGATTGCTGATATTTTCTTGGTTGAAATATGACCTTTTTTATGATCAAAGGGGATCAGAGTTCCAAAGGAAAGTACAAAAAAAAAAAAAAAAGGTAAAAAAAGAAAAAAAAAAGAGAGGGCAAGCATTTTCTTTTTTTTTCCTCAATCCTAGCGGTCTGGTAAAGTTTCTTTAGACATGCAAAGATTTACACACCTTTCTGCAGGGTGCCTTAAATTACCCTCCGACTCTTTACACATTTCCATGAGCAGAGCAAGAACAGTAAGTCATTGAGAAATTAACTGGCCTTTCAGTAATATCCCCTGTCGGCCTTTCAGAAGGAGAATGTCTAATGACTTTTTTGAAGTAGAGGTCAGGGTTTGCTTTTTTTAAATAAAACAATCTGTATTAATGCAATTTCCTTTTTAGCTGTAGGATTTGCCCTTCTTTTTTTTTTTTTTTTTTTTCTTTTTTCCCCAACATCATTTTTTTTTAACGCCACCATCCACACAAGGCATCAGAAGCGAGACCTGCTCGCTTGAAACCCACACTTGTGGTGTTTCCCAACCCTCTTGTGCAAGCTCTTCTCACTTATGTTTTTGTTTTTTGGGGTTTTTTTGGTAAAAATTGTGGTTTAAGTGACTAAAACTGGACCTTGGAGCTGGCAAGGTGACTCCTGGCCATGCTTAGGGCAAAGTGTGGGTGGTTTGGAGACGAAGCTGAGTAGGGTTTGCTTTACCTGACAGTGAGCACTTTGATTTTGCTGAGCGGGGTGTGTGCCCTGAGTCTGGCTTTGCTGGACCGGAGCTGTTGAGGGACTGAAGTGACACCAAATTGGCAGGAATGTGCAGGTCTCCCCAGGCTGAGGATGTGGACAGAGTCTGCCAGGTTTGCAGTTTGCAGCCCTTGGGACGAATGTGTTTCGTTTGCCAGTCCTTCATCTTCCTCTCTTAAAAAAAACCCCTCAACCAACCAACCAAAAAAAACCAACCAACCCAAAATTGATATTTATATTTTTTGGTACTCTCACTCTGTGTTCTCCTCAGGGTTTCCTGATATTTCTCCTATCATGTGATAACACCTTGTGCTCCCTCAGTGCTCCACATGGCCTGGATCTGGATGTGCTGTGCCAGCCCCAGCCCTCCTGCTCACCCCAAAACTGCTGTGGTGGCTGAGATGGGACAGTGCAGCACCCTTGGAGCACTGCCTGGGCTGCTGCTGCTTCCTGTGGCACCCGGGTGCTCATTCCTAACATTCCCAAAATCCTGCCCTGTGGATGTTACCGTGCAGAGAAACCGGGCTGAGACTCTCCCACGTCTCCCACGGGTGGGGAAGTTTAACTATGGAGATGCACCTCTGCTCCACTGTAAGGAGGATGATCAGAGTAAGGAGGTGGTAAGGTGGAGAGCTTGGGGGATGGTGGGAGCTTGGCAGTGCGCAGCCAGGACCCAGTAACCGGCTCTTAGGGTGTGTGCCAAGGGGTTGGTCCCGTTCTGGGGGCTGCCAGCCCTGTCTGCTTAAACCAGAGCCGTGGCCAGCCCTGTGTCCTGCCCAGGCTGGGGACCAGAGCATCCTCTGCCCCCAGACCAGGGCATCAGCCAGGCAGGGGCCAGGGCCGTGCAGGGGGGAGGGCTGGGGGCACTTGCTGGGGGAGTTCCCCCCTGTGCCCAGCCCTGCCCTTCCCAGCAGGAATGGTATTTCCATATCCACTGAGCCTCTTTCTCCCTCCATCCCTGCCAGACCCCAAAAGCACAGCGTGCCCTGGGCTGGCTCCTCTCCTCCTCCTCTCCCCTCCAGCCGTCACAACTCCCCCCATTCCCTCCTAGAACCCTGTCTCTGCGGTCGGTGGCATTATAAAACTCCCCAGCCAGCCCCTTGGTGAAGGTTTTTCTCCCAGCTTTCTTATTCCCTTGGCTTCTGCCTCTTTCTTTTGCTCTTTCTCTCCCTCTCTTTCTTTCCCTGCCAGGAATCCCAGTCCCAGATGAACCAATACTCCGTGGCTCTGCTATTTCCCTTTTATTCCACCCCCCCACCCCCCTCCTTCAACAGCGAGATGGGAAAAGAGTGAACTGAAAAAAAAAAAAAAAAAAGCAAGAAAGAAAGAAAGAAAGAAACAAAAAAAACAAAGCTGCACATATTGGATCCAGATGTGCTTACAGCCCTCTCCAGCAATTTAATTAAATTCCCCCAGACAGCCAGGAGGATTTCTTAATGATCAAATTTCCCTGGCTTTCCTCCTAAAATGCCCCTCTTTCTTCGGCTGGCTGTTGCTCTGTCTCCCTGATGGATAGCCAACTCGCATTCTTCCTTGTCCGCCCCGCCAAGGCCACGGGGAGGAAGGGGCAGATCCCAGCCTTGTTATTTTAGCCGGGCACTCAAACCCGCCAGCGACGTCCGGGGTATTTCTTTTTCTTTTCCCCCCAAGAAATGTGGGGATGGGGAGTCACCTCCCTGGAGGCTGTGGCTTGTGGAATGGTCATGGCAGGATACTCCAGGGAAGCACTCCTGGGTGCCTGATGGGAAAGGAAGGGGTTCAGCCCCGTGGGTATCTCAGCCTGTCACCTCCCAGGGCTGGTTTTGAGCCAGGTTTTGTCCCACGCTGCACTCCTAAAGCCTCGTTTGAAGCACGGGGTTACCAGAGTGGGAGCAAAGCCCCTGTGGGGCTCAGGAGGGCACATCCAGCCTGGCAGGGCTCTTTAGGGCAGCCCAGTGTTGCCTCTCCTCCCTCATGGCTGGGGTCAGAGGTGGCAATGGGGTGACCGTTCCTTGCCACCAGCCCTCCTTTCCCAGCCGGTGGTGGGGAATGCAGCAGGGATTTCCCCCCAGAATGGCATCTGCTGGAGGGCTGGACCCTGCACAGTCCCCACTGATGCCACATGGACAGGGACTGTGCCTGATGCTGCCACCCCAACTGTGGAGGGTCCAGGGTTTTATTGGGAACAGGATCTGGCTCTACCTGGTGCCAGCAAGGAGACACTCAGACTGGGTAGAGGGTCTCAGCTTCCCAGCCCACCCGACCTGGGCTGGTTTGAAGCCACCTCACACTGGCATAAAGCATCCTCCACGTGGAGGGAGAAATTCTCACTCCCCCTTACTTTCCTCGCTGCTTTCCCCCTCTGGTTCCTTCCCAGGGTCGGATGGGGTTATTCCACTCCTCCTCAGGACAGCACAGGGATGGAGCCTCCCAAACCCCACCCACAGGGGCTGCTGGGCTGCAAGAGGGGGTCCACACCAGCTGCCCAGCGAGGTGCCACTGCACAGCCCCGAGAGCCAGCAGCCACTCTGAGGGTGGGCTCAGGACCAGGGGGCTGCAGGCACTGGGGTCCCCCACCCCGGCACCCCACGCTGTGTGGGGAAGGGAAGGGTGGGAAACGGAGGTGGGGAGCGTGACGGCATGTCAGAAAAACGCCCAGCCGGCGCAGGCTCCTCGCCCCCTCTGCCCCGGGGCCACGGCTGCCTGCCGAGATCTGGAAGCGCTCCACCGGAATAAAATAAATACGTAAATAGGAAACCCAAGACAGCTTCAGTTATTGCCGCTCTCCGGAGCTGCCCGCGCCTGCAGATTCCATCAGAATAATAATAAAAATAACGGTGATTATGATAATAATACCAATAAATCCCGGGCTAACTCTTCCCCCGGTAGCTCGATCAGCAGGGGAGGGTCCGGGCGTTGTGGGCAGCAGCACCCGAGACCCACGAGCCCCGTGGGGGCAGCAGCCACTCGGTGCCACCTCCCCGGCACCCCCAGCCCGTCCTGGGTGGGTCGTCCAGGGGCAGGAGGGACAAGCGGGGGACACTCGGGCATGGAGGAGAGCCAGGAAAGAGGGAAACCCGGGAAGGGGGGACACCCGGGGAGGGACACACTCGGGGTGGGGACACTCGGGGGAAGGGAGGACACGGTGAGGGGGACGCACCCAGGAGGGGGACACTCGAGGAGGGGGGACATCCGTGGAGAGAGGGACACACTGGGCAAGGTACACCTGGCGTGGGGACACCCGGAGGAGGGGACACCTGGGGTCGGGAAACCCGGGAAGTGGGGGACACTTGGGAGGGGGCACCCCGTGGGAGGGGATTCCTGGGGGTTTTGGGAAGGG
>JAWWES010000038.1:5225871-5266396 GCA_035583135.1 Lophotriccus pileatus
CTCCTTCTCCCCCTCCTCCCTTTCCTCCTCCCTGGTCCCCTCCCTCCCGCTCTCCCGCCCTTCCCGCCCCGCGCGCGGCCGCGTGCTGCCCCCTGCCGGCCGCATCCGCCACCAGCCCAGACCACGCCCCCAGCGAGACCACGCCCACAAATAATCTGGCCCCGCCCCTCCGAGACCACGCCCCAATGGGAGACTGGGCACCCAAGCGCGGCTCCGCCTCTTCAGCGAGGCCCCGCCCCCATCTCGAGGCCCCGCCCCCTCGGCGGGGCGGGTTCCGGTTCCGGCGGCGCGGGGGCAGGTGAGGGGCGGCGGGTCCGGCGGGGTCCGGGAGGGAGCGGCGGCTTCTCCTCCCTCCCCGTGGGTCTCGGGGACCGAGGGGCGGCTGGGGCCATCGCGGTGAGGGGTGCGTTCGGGTTTGCGAGTGTTTATTTGGGAAAACGAACCGGGGGTTGTGTATTCGGTTTTTTTTATTAATTTTTTTTTATCCCCGCAATAGCCTGATCTGCCTCCTCAGGGAAAGAAATGATGGGCCTGTTTTGTATATCTAAAAATATATAACATATAACCACACATAACCTGCTGGGAGTGGTGCATATCCATATATATATATATTTATATATATATTTATATATATTTATATGTATACATCCATATATATATTTATATGTACGTATACATGCTTATTTATTTACGCTCGTGTGATGATAATAACCCAAACATTCCGACTGTGAAACACTGTAAAACAAAAACAACCAAAAAAAAAAACCCAAAACGTTCTATTTTTTTTTGATAAATTATTTTAAATCGACTATTTAGCTTAAGTAAAGGGTGGTAAGGAAATGTTTTAAAGATCTTTTGTGTAGTGATCTTCAGGTGGCATCTTGTTTCTCACCCCGGAGGGGGTCTGGGGGCTCTCAGAGCCCCCCCAGGTGTGGCCCAAAGGGTTTGCCCCGAGCCTTGGGCTCTGCTGGGCGTGTTCCCACCCAGATAACTCCAGTGTGCAGCTCTGCGGGCAGGAGATAATTCGGATGCACCTCTGTGGCGTGTGGGAGGAGATCCCTGCGCTGCTCTTGGCTGCCTTTTATATCCAGAATTGTGTGTGTGTGGGGGAAGGCCGTGTTTTCTTCTGAGTGCCAAACTGCTGAGAAGGCTCGTTTGTTTTACAGGGAGGGGAAGAGCCTTTTGGAAGGGAGAGCTCTGTGGGAAGACAGCAGTGCCATGCTGCAGGGCCCCAGGAGGGCTGTGCACGGAGCAGAGCGCCATGCCTTTCCTGCACGGGTTCCGCAGGATCATCTTTGAGTACCAGCCCCTGGTGGACGAGCTCCTGGGGCTGCTGGTGATGCCGGACAGGGAGAGGCAGAGCTCCCTGGAGAGGTAACCAGAGGGGGCTTGAACACCCTGGGGGGGCTTCAGGGGGGATGGTTGGAGCTCAGAGGTCAGACAGCACTGCTGCTCATCCTTTTGCTGCTGTTCTTCGGGAATGTGGGGGTGGAGCAGAGCAAACACAGGGCTGTGTGTGCTCCCCTGGAACTGCCTGACCCCTGGCAATAAAACCTAAACTGGGGCTTAGCTGTGGCCCACAAGCAGCAGATTAGAGATCTGGTGGGTACAGGACCAGAGGGGAGGCCAGGCATTTTTGTTCTTCTTCTTCCCTGGTGCCCCTTTGGCCCTTGCACACGTGAGCTATGTGCTGTCCACTGAGTAACTGGTGGGGTTTTGTGTGTCTCAAGCCCTGCCTGTCTGGGCAGTGACAGGAGCCAGCTCTCAGCTGTGAGACGAGTCTTGGAGAGGGAGACCCACTCCCCGTTTTATCAGGAAGGTGTGAGCTATGCCCTGCTGAAGGTCACCGAGCTGGGGCTCATCCCTGCTGCAGAAATCCTCCTGGAATTTGGTGCTGACCTCAGCTTTGAAGGTGAGGCTGGTGGGAAGGGGGCTGGGCCTGGAGGAACCACGGGGTGAGAAGCTGCCCTGGGAGGTGTGGATGGTTGGGGCAGAAAGAGGTGGAGCTGCCAGCTCAACCCCCTGCTCCTTGCTGGAGTAGTGTGATGTGTTTTGTGGAGACCCAGCCACAGGGATGGACTGGGGGATGCCCAGGGGGCCAGTTTGCAGCTCTGGGGGCTTTTGGCAGGGTGGAGCCATTGGAGCAGCAGCACCTGGGGGGAGGTCTGTGCCTCCCTCTCCCTGATGGTGTTTTTGTCCTCAGATCCCGTCACCTACTACACGCCCCTGCACATCGCGGTGCTGCGCAACCAGCCGGACATGGTGGAGCTGCTGGTGCACCACGGCGCCGACATCAACCGCAGAGACCGGGTACGGGCCCTGCCGAGCCCCCTGAGCCTTGGCTGCGAGGTCTGCTGTGTGGGGACAGCCCTCCCTGCTCCCCTCCTCCCGGGCCTCACCACACGCGGCTTCCCCTTGGCACATCCCTGTCGTGCCTGTTGTCCGTAGAGCTCTGACGCTGTGGCAGAAGTTCAGGTTGAGCAAACCTGCCTCTGCTTTGGAGCAGCTGGTGGGAGGACGCTGGAGGAGACAGACCTCTGCCTGTGGATTCACTGGAGAAGGCTCACTCCGATTTTTGGGGAGGGGTTCAAACACGCTCTTACGCTGGGCATGATGAAGCCCCAGCAGCGACTCTCCAGAGGAACTCGCAGTGTTTAATTCTTACAGTGTTTAATACTCACTGGTGTTTTTAACCCTTTTTGCAGATCCATGAGAGCAGCCCCCTGGACCTGGCCAGCGAGGAGCCCGAGCGCTTGCCGTGCCTGCGGCGGCTGCTGCAGCTGGGGGCTGATGTCAACGCTGCTGACAAAAACGGTCTGTGTGCCCCATCCCTCTGCTGCTGACGCCCAGGGGGGGCTGGGTCCCTCTGTCCCTCTGCTGTTGCTTGTGCTCCCTGGTTACAAGTGGGTTTGGAAGTTGGGAGCAGGCTGCAGAACCTCCCTGTGCTCAGTGTTTTCTCCTTGTGTGCTGGCTCTGTGAAAAGCCAGTCCGTGGGAGATGGGATGGGACTGTGCCTCCATAGCCCTGTGGTGCCCACGTGCTCTAAAACTCACCCCTGGCCCTCTGAGGCCACCATCAGCCCTGCACGTGTGGCCTGTGGCCCTGTCCCCACAGCTGTGCACCATCACGGGGACAGGAGAAGCCTCTGCCAGGAGGAGGGTTGTCACTCCCTGTGTTTGGCTGTCTGGTGGGTGGGGTGGGTTGTTTTCCTTCCTGCCTTTTGGGGTGCCACCCTGCTGTCACGTGGCTGAGCGATTGCTCCATTGCAGGGAAGACGGCGCTGCTGCACGCCCTGGCCAGCAGTGATGGTGTCCAGATCCACAACACCGAGAGCATCCGGCTCCTGCTGGAAGGAGGTGAGGGCAACCTTCTCCCCTTTCTGCGCTGGCTGATCCTTTGTGCAGCACCAGGCACTGCCCTCCTGACTCCTTTATGTTCCCACTAGAGCAGAGTAAAGCCCAGCAGTGCCAGAGCTGGTGCTGGCCCGGCTTCATGGTCTGTTACGTTCTCTGTCCCTTCCTGCAGGTGCGGATGTCAGGGCCACCACCAAAGATGGTGACACTGTCTTCACCTCCATCATCTTCCTGCTGGGGGAGATGGCGTGCAGCAACACCGAGGAGGCCCAGGTCATCAGCCGCTTCTGCTTCCGCGTCACGCAGCTGCTGCTGGCCCACGGTGCCAACCCCAGCGAGTGCCCGGCCCCCGAGTCCCTCACCCACCTCTGCTTCAAGAGCTTCAAATGCCACTTCCCGCTGCTGCGGTTCTTGCTGGAGTCAGGAGCTGCCTACAACTGCTCCCTCCACGGTCCCTCGTGCTGGTCGGGCTTCCACATCGTCTTCGAGTGCCTCTGCTCGCACCTCAGTGTCTCTGAAGATGACAGCTTGTCCACAGACCTCATCCAGAAGGGCCAGACTCTGCTGGAGCTCATGATGGCCAGCTCACAAGCCATCCAGCTGCCCAGCAATTTCGAGGTCAACACCAGCAGCTGTAGGTACCACGGGGACAAGGTCCGGACTCTGTTCTGCTCTCTGAAGCAGCTGGAGCGCTCGCCACAGGCACTGAAGCATCTCTGCAGGGTGTTCATCCGGCAGCGCCTTAAACCTTGGCCAGTAGATGTCAAAATCAAGGCTCTACCTCTGCCAGACAGGCTGAAGTGGTACCTCCTCATCGACCACGCTGCTGCCGGGCACGAGGACCTCTGAGCCTGACAGTGCCTCTGTCTCCTCCCTCCACTGTCCTGCTGTGCCTGTAGCCTCCATATCTCTGCTCTGGACAGTTTTACTCACAGCAAAGAGGTGCTGCTGTCTCTGTGCCCACAGCTTGGCCAGTGCTGCCCACGGAGCCCCTCTGTGGCATTCTGGGCACAGTATCACACGTGTGTCTGTGGAGGTCTTGTTGCTCTGGTGCATGTCATTGTGGGGGTGGACAGAGCTCCTGGGCACTGGGGAGCCAGATACTGGGGCAGAGGGCTGAGTTTGGGGGAGGTTAAGCCAAGGCCTGGGGGCAGGACCAGTGGGTTGGGTGCTGTGACTGGACAGGCAGCGCGTCCCCTCTCTCCCAGTGCTGCCATGGGTGGGTGACACAGTGCCTTAGGTGTCTGGTGGAGCTGTGCCTCGGGGTGCTGGGAGAAGGAGAGCACTGTCAGCACTGTCTTGGCTTCCTGCCTCCAGTCCTGGTGGTAGAGGCAGGTCCAGCATCACCCTGTGGGTGTGGATGCCTTCCTTGCTCAGTGTGGGCTTCTGAAGCTGGGGATGGGAGTGAGGGGAAGCGAGGCTGGCAGCAGTGGCCAACTGCTGCCCACCCTCTGTTTCTGGACCCCATCCTGGCACAGAGGACCATTCACCATTCAAGGCACAAGAGGACCATTCAAGCATGTCTTGGAGGTGCTGGGCTCCAAAACAGACAAATGGATGTTTCTCGGCTTTGTGGTGTGTCCCCTGTGCAAAGACAAGGAACAGACAGCTGACTGCCGAGTGCCTTGTGCTTCCTTCCCCATTCCTTTTCTGTTTTCCTTGCTGACTGCTCCCAGGTCCTTGTTCTCCAGTGCTTCCTTCCCAGGAACACAGGATTGCAGCAGGACTCTGGGGTTTTCTTTTCAACCTGCTACTGGAACCTGCAAACTCTGGGGCTGCACCTGGAGGGTTTGAGTCCCAGCCTTGCCACCTGGCTCCCTCCCCCTTCTAAGCATCTGCTTCTTTGTGACACGCTAAAGACTGGCTGCAGAGCTGAGCCCCACACGGTTTTGTTTTTTTGTTTGTCATGGGGAACAGATGCAGAAGAGGATGAAAAGAGGAAAAATCTGTTCTGATTAGGGACAGTTTACAGCAGGTGGATCTGGGATTCACTGGCAGCTTGGCAGCAGAAGGGTTCTCTCCCCCATCACCCTCCTGGCAGCATCTGAGTTTTACCCTTTCCCGCCCCATGGAACTGGAGCTGTGTATCCTGATGAACTGGTGTTTATAAAAACCCCAGTAATGTGATCAAATTCTGCCCTGGTGTCTGGAATGGCAACTGAGCAATTAAATGAGGCCTTTTGTAATAACGGGCTTGTTTCTTCTGCAAGGGAGGTGGGGTGGAGGAGGGGGCTTGAGGGGATGGCTGGAGGGTCGGGGTCTGCACATGGGCTCACCCCCTGGCACATGCTCTGCCAGAGTTGGCTGCATTGGCCTTGGTTTGGTTGACCCAAGCCAGGTGCCACCTCCCTTTTTGTTGCATGTGTGGGAGACCTGCTCATGGGTTGAAAGGACAGGCTCCCTCAAAGCCCCAGAACTTGGTGTTGCCTCTCCAACCCACGGCAGGGGAACCACAGAGATCCCTCCTGCTCCCCTTACCTAGCTTGTTGCTGTGAGCAGCAGGAAGGGGTCAAACACCCAGGCAAGGAATGGAGCCCAGACTGTCCCAAAGGTGCTCCAAGTGCCTGTTCACTACCAGAAACCCTGTGGTCAGCAACCTGCTGCTGCCCACGGATCATCTCTTGCACGGGAGACCCTCTTGCTCCTGTCCAGAGCCCCCCGAGGGTGGCACCGAGCCAACGTGCACCTGACAAAGCCCACGTGCAGAAGTGCAACAGCAGGAAAGTGTATTTGGCAAACACCTCTTTTCACAAACAGCAGCAACCTGGAAGACAAAGTCCCGTCCTTGTCTCCAGCCCCAGAGAAGGGGGAGTCACGACACGGGAGAGACCTCCTCCCGCTGCCCTCATCTCATGGCGAAGGTGTAGACGTGGTAGATCTCGTCGGGGAAGTTCTCCTGGCGCTCCTCGGCCAGCAGGTGCAGCCCAGCCCGGCGGATGATCTTGCGGACCACGTCCAGGTCGCGGCAGACGCTGCTGTCCACATCGTCCATGATCACCCCCTCCTGAGCCATGTTGTCCTTGATGACCACGATGCCGTTGGGCCGCAGGCCGGCCCGGCACCGCTTCAGGAAGTCAGAGAGGTGGTTGTCGGTGAGGTGTCCTGGAGGGGCAGAGCAGGGGTTAGAAGGCATGGGGTGACCCGGAGGAGGAGGCTGTGAGGCCGCTTTTGGGATCTGTCCTGATCCAATAGCCAAATACTTGAGCCATTTGCAGGGGGAAGCTTTATCTTCGGGTGTCCAACTTGCATCCCACAACCCAACTCATCCAACCCACACCTCTGCCCTGGCTCCAAGGGCTTCTGGGTAAAGACCCACAGGGGGAAAAAGCACAGTGCCCTCAGTGCCCCTGTGTAGGGCAGGGATAGGGGGCAGATTCCCACCCCAGGCTCCCACCCATGCTGTGATGCTCATCCTTCACCCAGACCTCGAGCTGCTCCCTGCCCAGTGCACAAGGCACCTGCCTGTCAGGGGAAGCTGGACAGGACAGGTTGGAAGCAGAGCGACCCTCACCGATGACCCACTGGATCCAGATGACATCGTAGGAGTTGGGCTCGGGGCTGAAGTCCTGGAGGCCACAGCAGAAGTAGTTGCGCACCCGCCTGCCCTCCTCGCCCAGGTAGCTCTTGGCCTTGGTGAGGAAGTCCTCTGTCACGTCCACCATGTCCACTGTCTTGAAGAGGGGCAGCAGCAGGCGCTTGGTGATCCGGCCGATGCCGGCCCCGCAGTCCAGAGCACGGGTCGTTCCCGTCCGGTTGGGGCCATCCTGGAACAACAACCGTGAGGGGCTGAATCCCACAGAGGAGGAATGGGAAAACCACATGGGACAGGACTGGGGAACCCACTGCAATGCAAAGCTCTCCTAGCAAGCAGCAACAGAGGACTCCACGGAGCAACTCGGTGGGAAGAGCCCAGTTCCACGCTGGGATAAGGACAGGGCTTTAGGAGCCTGACAGACCATGCCACCTACCCGCAGAAACCTCTGCAGGAACTTCCTGGAGCTGTTGATGTCGATGCTGGAGATGTGGCCGTAGCCCCCCAACATGCCATCCACTGTGGCGGGCACATCCTTCCAGTACTTTTCCGCCTTGGAGTAGAACTCAAACTCGTTCTCCACCACCTCGCTCGTCATGCTGGCCGAGGGCACGTGCCCACACGGGACTTGCTGCTCCCCTGGGATGGGAGAAACCCGAAGCAGGGAGGCCCTGTGAGCACCCCACTTCTATTTATCACCCTTGCCCCCTTCCCCAGGGCTATTTCAATATTCAAAACCCTTCAGCTTAAAAGCTGAAATCCTGATCTGAATCCTGGTATTTTCTGGAGGCCAACAAGCCAGCCCTTCCTGGGCAGAGATGCCTCAGCCAAAACAGGCATCCCAGAGCCTTGCTCAGCAATACACCCAATT
Organism: Lophotriccus pileatus; assembly: GCA_035583135.1. NCBI lineage: Eukaryota > Metazoa > Chordata > Aves > Passeriformes > Tyrannidae > Lophotriccus > Lophotriccus pileatus. The sequence continues at coordinate 5,233,628 of JAWWES010000038.1, forward strand.
ATAAGACTATTTTTTTTTAAGATTGACCCATCCCCTTTCACCTATTCTGCCTCTTCTTTCCCTGTCTTAACATTTTACAGATGACACGTTTATCTGTGGCAACAGCCCCATCAGTCACCTCCAATTACACCTGGAGTTGCTAAAAGTTATCCTGAGCACCTACCTGAGGATTGTAAATCTCAGCCGTGACCGTAAGTTAGGTATTTGCAATATAATAAAGTCAAGGTATAATCAGCAATACAAGCTATAAATCCCCCCCAGGCATCTCATAATTCAAACCACTGTGGATTTGATTAACTGCACCGGGGATTAGAAACTAGATTTAAGTTGGCCAAAGGGTAAATTCAAGGACTTCAAACACCTTTACAAATAAAAGAAATATATATAGTGTCTGTGGCTTGAATTTGCTGGCAAATATCCCATTAGACACAAAACCTTTTCTATGGCAGCTTAGGCAGGTTTGGGGGCCCCATGTGGCCTGGAACAGCCTGGGGGTGGAGAAGGGGGATGCAGCACCTCACCTTACAGGTCACCGGTGGAAATCCAGTTTGGCTCGGTGGTGCCAGGAGCTGGTCTGTGATCTAGGAGCAGAGAAGATGGGATTTTAGTCCCAAACCACCCCTTCAGTCCCACCAGTGTGAGGGGGGCTGACTGCAGCCCCAGGGAACTGAAGGTAAGAGCCACCCTGAGCCCACAGACACCTCCAGGGGAGGCAGGAGCTGCTGCTGCTCTTTAGCTCAGAGGCTGAGCCACAGGGGCAGCCAGGGCATGGAGGGTTCTAGCCCCACTTTTGGCAGCGGTGCCATCTGATGCCATGGGCTGGGACCCAGCTTCACCCTCCTGACACGTCACCCTCTCCTCGGCTCTGGCTTTGGCTTGGTGACTCCCTGGTGACGTTTTTCAGGGTGCAGAGCACCCAGGACGCAGCAAGACCTGTCCCAGGAGCCCCTGGAAGGCAGAGGAGCAGGTGGAGGCCGGTCCTCGTTCCACCGCCAAGGGGAGGAGGAGGTCACACGGCGTGTGAGGGGAGTCACTTCAGTGTGGGGCCCTCTGCCCGAGCCCTGGGGTCACTCGCAGGCTGGGGGACTGCAGGGAAAGGGGGTGCGCGGGCGAGGGGTCCCCAGGCCCAGAGGGGAGGTGCTAGAGGGGAGCTACACCTGCCCTTTGTGGTGCCACGGGCGGTGCCCGGTCCAACACCTAACCCGGCCTTCTCACCGCCCCCCATCGCTGTGTGTCCCCCCTCCTCGCTCCAGGCCCCGCGGGCCGCGCGGTGCAGCCCTACCGACCTGGGTGCTGGGGGGTGGGCCCGGGTGCGGCCCAGGCAGCTCCGCCGGCCCCTCCCGGCCCTCCCGGCCCCGGCCCGGGGTGCTCTCGGTGCCGCGGGTCCCTCGGGCCGCCACCCCCGGCCCGGCCCGGCCCGGCCCCCCCGTTACCTCCGGCCGTGTCCGCGCGCTGCCCACCCCCGGCACGGCGGCAGCGCCGACCAACCAGGAGCGGGCGTGCCCGTGACGTCACGGTGACGTCACGGTGACCGGGCCCCGCCCCGCGCTCTCCCGCTGCTGCCCGCCAGGGGGCGCTACAAGGAGGGGGTGGGGGGGGTCGGGTCGGACTGGGATGGATTGGGATGGGCTGGGATGGACTGGGACGGGCAGGGGTGGATTGGGATGGGCAGGGGTGGACTCGGACCAGCTGGGACAGACTGGAACGGACTGGGAGAGGCATGGGGCGGACAGGGACGAATTGGAACAGGCAGGGGTAGACTGGGGCAGGTAGAGGTAGACTGGGATGGACTGGGACGCGCAGGGGCTGGCTGGGTTGGACTGAGGTAGTGAGGAGTGGACTGGGACGGGCAGGGGTGGGTTGGGACGGACTGGAGATGTCTGGGCCAGGCAGAGGCGGCCCGAGGGGAGTCCGCGGGCACCGTTCGGCTGTTGCGGGACAGCCGGGCACGGGATGCCGGCGAGGTGTCGGGACCCGGGGCTGCCGGGGAGGGCGGCGGGTCCCGGGTCACCAGGAAAAGCAGCCGAGGGGTGTCGTGGCCTGTCCCCGGCCGTACCCCTGCTCTTGTGCGCGGCCCTGTCCCTGTCCCGCGGTTGTCCTTGTCCCGCTCCCCGTCCCGTCCCGTCCCGCCGGGGCCGCGAGGGGGCGCTGTTGTCCCGCCGTTGTTCCGCCGCCGCCGCCGCGGGAACTTCGCTGGGTCCGGGGCGGGGGAGCGGGACCCGCTCGTACCGACACCGAGAGACCCGCGGCACCGAGAGACCCCGGTCCGAGAGACCCCTGGCACCGACACCGGCACCGAGTGACTCCAGGTAGTGACTGACCCCGGCACTGACACCCCTAGCACCTCCTGCCCCCGGCACCGACAGACACCCTCCCAGCACTGATACCCCCAGTACAGACACCCGCCGGTACTGAAACCCCCAGCACCGACAGCCGTAGCACTGACCCCGATATCAGCAGACACCCTTCCAGCACTGACAGCCCCAGCAACAACACTCCTGGCACCGACACCTCGCCTGCCCCACTTGTACCCGGGCACTGACACTGGCACTGACCCCTCACCCCTTCACCTGCCCGCAGCCACCCTGTGCCTGGCAGGGACACTTGTCCCACAGCTCCTGGGTGATGTCCTCAACTCTCCTCTACCCTCCCTGCCTGGTCCTACTGAGACAACATGGGGAGCTGAGGCCTGACGGGTTCATCACAGCTGTGGCCCCCTCCCCAGTGCAGCTGAGACCATCCCCTTTTGGGGTCTCATCCCACCCCAGCAATACCCCCACCCCAACAGGACAGGGTTGATGGGACCTGGGATGCCCAAGGCCTCTGGAAGAGGATTGCTATGGGGACAGTAACAGTGACAAAACTGGGTTGGCTACAGTTGTGTCCATGGGGAAAGGAGGCTGGTGTGGATTCTCTGGTGTCTAATATGGGGTGAATCCTTCCCTTGCTTTCCTCAAACACCACCCTGCACAAAATCTTTATGAACAAAATCTGCAGGAACAAAATCTGCTTGAAATCACCCAAAGCTGCCAGAAGGTTGCGACAACGGGGGCAAAGCTGCACAGGCACAAGAGGGAAGGGCCCATTCCCCAGCATCACTCCCCCCACAAAACATCCTAATGGCCCAAGCTGTCCCCAGAACAGAGCTGTTTACCCCATGGCCATCCAGAAATCCATGGCACAACCACTGCATTGCTCCTGTTGTCACCCGTGTTTTCAAGCACCTGCATCCCATCTGTGCCACCTATTTCCCATATTTACCCTCAGAACTTGTTCCTTCTGCTTCCCCAAAAAAGACAGATCTATAGTTTTTTTCACTGTGTTGTACTAGGGCTCCTGAAGACCATTTCCATGAAATCCAAGCCACCTCCTCCATCCTTTTCCACCACTGAAGTTCTTCACGGTGGCAGGAAGGGAATGGTACTCCTGTCCCCCCTGGGGCAGGTGCTCCACTTTGGCCCCTCAGATTACAGTGGAACCTGCAGTGGTGACCTTAACCTAGGGGCCAATCTCATTTGCATACGTTCTCTTTGATTTTATGTTATTATTATTATTATTATTATTAATTTTATTAAGGCAACAGAGTTTGGCTGAAAATGAAGAGGCAAACGAAATCAGCTGAGCGTCCCTCGGCTCACCATGTTGCTAAGCCCAGCCGGTGATGAGGATCCCAGCACTGAGGGCTCCCCGTTGAGTCCCATTCTCTTCTGGACATGGGTCCAGCCTTGGGCCCACTTTGTGCAAAGCCGAATCTGCAAAAAATGTGGCATCTCCAGCCACAACACAGAGCCGCCCGTGCCCCCCTCGGCTCAGCTGCCTCCCCGTGGTGGCTGCTGCCGGGAAATGCTTTTCCTCTGACGGGTTTCAATCTTGTCACTCAGTAATTCCTTGTGCGACGAGACAGAAAACACCCCCCAGACCCCTCTCTCCAGCCCATTTGTTTCCCTGCACACCCTGCTCCTGCTCCTGCTCCCTCTCCGCCTTTCCAAGGTAATCACGGTGCTGCGATTGCTCTTCAGGAATTTTTTTTTTTCCCCTTTTCCCCAGGTGCTTAATCACCCTTATTACCCTTTTCTGATTAATTAATTCTAATTAATTTTGCACTATCATTTTTGAGAAGAGGTGACCAGGACGGCACATGTTGTTGCAGGTGATTTGCAAGGCAGGTCCTGTGGTGCCGGCACGGCCCTTCCATCGGTGGTTAACCCAGGTCTGAGTGGGCACCTGCGGCCCTGTTTGCTGCCATTAGTGGCAATTAATTGTGCACTGAAACTTCCAAGGCCCTGGGAAGAGCCCTGAGGTTCTTTCCTGGGAACCACATGGGATGCTCCCACCTCCTCTGCTCTGCTGAGGCAATGGGGTTTGACCCCAGACAAACCTGTCCCTGCGTCCATGTTTGCCCAGTTCCTTCAGCTGCCTCTGCTGTGCCATGGCCAAGCCTTGGGAAGTCGGAATAAATTAGGTCAGGGCTTTTCCTCGCTCTACTGAGAGCTGCCAAGGCACTCAGAGGGGTGGCAGAGATGTGGGTCCCTTCGTGCTAGCCATGCTCCATCACCTCTCATCTTCCAGCACCGGTGCCAACCCTTTTCCAGGTACCAGCACGAGGCTTCACCTGGGTGTCATGGTGACATGGCTTGGGTGATCCTGCCCTTTAAACAAACACGGATGTCCTGGGGACAGAGGTCGTTGTCCCTTTGCTGTTTGTCCCAAAAGCAACCCACATCCCAAGATGCAAGGACAGGGGACATGGGCTGGGACGTGAGCTCATGCCTTTGTCAGGGCTTCCCATGTCCCTGCCACCAGCCACTGGTCATTGTCCCCAAACAGTTTGGAGCTGGTTGGGCACTTCTGGCCAGGTGACCACCCTGGCTTGGGGCTGGGGCATCCACCCCACCTTGTTCCTTCTGTTACTGGCTCTCATGAGGAGGCTGGAGCATCGTCACCAACACTGCTGAACTCCACCAGCAGCTTGAAATATTAAAAAATATATTTATTATATATAGTGTAATAGAGTTAATAGACTATAAACTGTATGCTATATACTAGCTAGTAGATAATATGTTGTATATATATATAAAAATAGTATGCAATATGTGTATAATGTGAATATAACTGTGTATATGTGTGTTTATATACACATATATAGTGTAAATGGACCATTTATGCCTATATATATTTATTATATGCAGCATGCCATGTACACCATACAGATATACACATATATTTACATACCAGATAGATATAGGTATATACATATATATATATATATACAGAGAAATATATATACATATAGAAAACATATTTTTTATATTTATGTATGGCTTACATGTTGTGGTGAGGAGAAAAAGGGAGAGAGAGGGTATGTTTGCATGTGTGTAGAGCACAGTGAAGCTGCCCTGGCTCCGTGGCCAGTGCAGGACAGTGAGGAGGAAGAGGAGGGAAACAGCAGGAAAGGCACAGCAAGAAGGAGGGGGAATACAAACCGCTCGGAGTTACAAACGCTCCCCTCTTTGATTAATTGTACTTTCTGTTTGATAAATGTTACTCATGAGTATAAAATATGCAAAGCACTTAGCAAGTTCACACTGTTTAAAGAACTCAACTAACTAAATTAAAATTCGATGATAGGAGCGGAGCCGCTGAAGAGCAGCGTGGCAGCGCCGCTCGGGGAGCCAGCCCTGCACCACGGCACATCCCGCCCGCACAGCCCTCCCCACAGAGCCCAGCCCAGCCCAGGGGAAGGAGGGTGGGTTTGGCAAGGCCATGGGTGGGGGTTTCTTGTGTGGCACTGGGTCCCTGCAGGGTGGTGAGGTGTTGAGAGGGGCCAAGCCAGAGCATCCTCACCCCACAGCTCGGCTGTGCAGGCAGGGGTGACACCGGCGCAGGGTTACCTGCTGACTTGGTTGAGGGAGGGCTAAATAATTTGATTTCATTTCCAAGCTCTTACCATTGCATGTGGCAGCACCCAAAGACCCAGTGGCCCCAGTCTATCACCCAAATCTCCAGACCAGGGATTTTCTGGCACTGCTGAGCCCCAGTGCAGCATCCCAGCATCCCACCCTTGAACCACCACGTCTCCCATCACACCCAGGTTAGTGACACCTCCCTGCACACTCACAGCGCTCTATCCTTCCAGCCCGTTGGAGAAAACCAAATCAGCCCTTCCTGGATTTCCCAAAATGGCAGCTGAGGAGCCTTGAGTGAAGGGGAGCCCCCCTGGCATGGGAAGGATGTGGGACCTGGTCCCCCCATGGGAGTCCTGTCAGCTCTCACCTCTGCCTCAGCACTCTGGGGAGGATGAGGTGTGCACTGAGAGAACACAGTGGGAGGATGCAGTGTGTGCCCTGACCAGTTTCCCTGGCTCCCAGTGTGTGGCACGTGCCTCACTCACAGTGACCACACTCCTCAGCCTCCCGCTCTCTGCCATTCCCATCATCCCAGGTGAGCAGGGCTTGCTGGAGGCAGCAGAGCTTCGAGAGCAGCAGCAGCAGCTGTGTCAGGCAGGTAGCAGCTCCCTCCTGCCTGCAGTTGAGAGGAGAAAGAAGGAGGAAAACCTGGCCTGGATCTGGCCTGACTGAGCTCCTGCCTCTCTGGAAAGATTCAAGAGCCCCACTGGAGAGGTTTAAGCCCTGGGACAACCCACTGGGTCCAACAGGACCCCGAGCTGCTCTCCCTTTCTCACAGCACAAGGGCCACAGCTCATTGGAAACCCTCACATCCTAAAAATCCCACTGACAGAGCTTCAAGTTCATAATTTCTGTAATGCCAACAAACCCAGACACAGTGTTGGTGCTGACGGGCAAAAACTCTTTGTGTCTTAGTGCCAAGGAATATTTCTTCAGCTCCTCGTTCTCCTCCCAACCCTCCAACCAAGCTGAGCTCTCAGGGCAAGAAGCCACAGGCAGGGGATGGGCAGGACAGAGGGACCTGACTGGGGGAAAAGGCTTTTTCTCCAAAGATCCCAGTCTTCACTAGGTAGATGAATCCTTCTGCAAGGCATGATCCCGCATCCGTGACGGGCAGAGACTAAAATGATCCACACTTTGCAAAACTTCCTGGGAGATGCTGTCAGAGAGGGATGAGCCGGCGTGGCACCACAAGGCGCTGCTGCGGAGCCAGCCCCGAGCCCAGCCCCGAGCCCAGCCCCGAGCCCAGCCCCGAGCCCAGCCCCGAGCCCCCGGCACGGCCCCGGCTCCCTCGGCACATCCCATTGCGGCACGGCCCATGCCGGGCTCGGTGGGAACAAGCCGGCTCAGCTTATCCTTGCAGTTTGAGCGATGATTTGAGCCCCTGTGAACCCACCCGGCTGTAAATCCTGGCACAGACAAGCCCCAAACATTCATTTCAGGCAACGCAGTTTGTGTCATCTCGGCATTAGCATTTGCACTCTTATTAATTAATACTTGTTAAACCAAGACTAAAAATAAAGCGCTCGGCTCTCTGTCTCAGCTAACGCCTCTTTGCCCTCGCCCAGCAGCACGGCTGGGCTGTGGCACCCGCTGCTCCCTTCTCCAGAGCCAGAACAGAGGGAATTAGAGCACTGTGTTGAAGCAGGAATCCTGCTGAAGCAAAAATCACCCCCTTCTGCACCACCTTGGCGGGACAAACTGGCCTTTCCAGCCATGGCTACAGGTGTGCAGAGTGTGAGGATCACCCTCACCTCTGCCTGGGATGAGCCAGGGGTCACGGGGTCAGCAGCACACACAGCATTTAACCTTTTTTTTTTTTCCCATTCCAGCTTTGAGTTTGTTTTTCTTTTGCTGCTCTTTTTCCTCCTGGGCTGGACCACCTTAGTTGGACTTCCCATTTGGAGCTGATTTCATTTTCCAAGCGGGATATCCTGGGAGGGCTCATGTCCAGGAAGGAAACGGTTCATGGTGGCAGGCACAGGTGGGCTCAGTGCCTGCACACAGGCAGGTGCTGCCACCGCTGCCTTCAGCTACATCTGATGGGCAGCAGCTGCTGCAAAAGTCCCTTTTCCCTGCCCAGGACTGCTGCTGCCCATCAGCAGCCCTTTGGATGCAAAGCCAGTGGGTGCATGTGTGTGTTTCAGGGGGCAGAAGGGATCTCCCAGCCCGGGCTGTGGGAAGGAGAAGCTGGTGCCCAGGTCCCCTCTGAGCCTGGTCGGGTACCGGCACCGGCAGCACCAGCAGTGCTTGGGGATGCAGCACAGCTCACACACGTTGGGAGTGAATGTTAATGGTGCCAAGCTCCTGGGAGAAATGATCAAATTCTTTGAATAAAGCAGGGAGGAGAGGAAGGGGAGGGGGAGGAAGGGAAAATAACTCCACATACTAATTCTGCTGATGAAAATTAAAATTGGGCATCGCCGCTCCAACCCCAGAACAAGCTGCTTTGGAGCCGCAGCTCAGCCCCAGCCCAGCCACCCCACAGGGTCGGGTCTGCCTGAGCCTCTCTTCTGCCTGTCCCCCCAGAGCTCCCTGATGTGTAACCCAGTGGCTCCCTGTATGGTCTTGGGGCAGGATCAGGCCCCAGCACTGGGGAGGGATGGGCCAACCCAGCTGTGAGATCCAGGAGGGTTCATCTTCATCGCTGGTGCCTTCGCCTCACCCAGTGTTCCCTGCTCACAGGACAACCCAGAGCACCCAGAGTTGTGAGGTTCGTGTCAGTACCAAAGATTAAAACATGAAATGTTGGGGGATTTTAGTTAATTTTGTATTAACTTCCTGTGTTTTCAGCCTTTAAGGACTTGTTTTTCCCCACTGTGCTCTCTGGCAAGGCAGAAGGTCCTCCTGGGCTGAAAGGAAGGCAGAAACTCAGCAGTGATCACAAGACTCCAGGACCTGCTGCTTTAAAAGGATAATAAGGTAAAAGTTTGGGAGTGGGCCATGTCATGAGCTGCAGGATCCAACCCTCCCAGCCAGCAGCTTCCTCCTGCTCTGCTCCTCTCAGAGCTGCAAAACCTCCTGTGGAGCCTGGGAAGTCCCGTGGGAGGGAGGTGACTCCAGCATTCCCAGGGCGGCTCTCCAGGCACAAGGGGACTTTCCTTGGCTTGGACCAACGTGGGCTGGAGCTGAGAAGAGCACAGGGCTCTCTGCTGGGGGCACAGGGACGCCTCGAGAGTCTGTGCTGGGGTTGGGACTGCAGCAACCCCAGGGGGACACCCACGGGTGGGACTCCCCTGCATGTCTTGCTCTGCTGCACCCCACCTTCCTGCCCCCCTCTGCTGCACCACCAGCCAGCCCCTCTCACTGGCTGTGATTTCAGTTTGATCTCAGGCTGCTTTCCTCCCTCCCTCCATCCCTCCTCCCTCGCTGGCTGCTGCCAAGTCCGCAGGTTCCCGCTGTGACCTTGAGCTGGTTTCTGGAGCCGGTTGTGAGTTTCTTAAAGGAGCCATGGGGTCTCCTGCCACCCCTCTCCTGCTCCCTCAAAGTCCAGCAAACCTATGCCTGGGGGTGGGGGGGAACAGGGAGTGAGAGCAAGGAGGTCCCCAGGGGCACAAAAATTTGGAGAGAGTGAAAGTGGCCAATTCTGCGGCCACAGAGTTGCAGCTTGGCCACACTCACTGCCAACTACTGCACTTTCTCCAGGGTCAAACAGCCATTGGGAAGGGGGTCCCTGATCACCAGACCCAGCACTGCATGAGGGGTGGAGTGGGCAAAGCCCCCACTTGTGTGTGGTACCTGGAGCCAGCAGAGGAATGGGGAGGCGTGGGAGTGCTTGGGCTAGTGGGGTGCACCCACCTCCCAGCACAAAGGGGCAAAGGTGATGGCAGCTGCTCCCAGCTGCCCTCCAAAGCCAAGCCACAGGGCAGACAACATCTGACAGCTGTGGAGAGATGTTCCTGGTTTCCTTGCTGGACCACACATGTGTTTATGAGCACATGTGTGCACAAACGTGTGCAAACACAGCCTGACTCACTGGGAAGCTGTTGCTTGCAGCCAGCATTGGCTGTTGCATGTAAACCCTGAATCCCACAAGCATCCCTGTGCCCCATGAAGGTGAACAGTGCCTGGAGTCTCAGCAGGGCAGAAACCCCACCAAACTGCCCTCACCCCAATTCCCAAATGCACCTCAAACCCTCCCAGGAAAATCCTTCGCTGGGTTAAAACCCCTGTGGGATGTGGCATGGGCTGGGGGGGAGTGTCAGCTCTGGGGCTGAGACTGAGAAGCCAAAAAGGACCTCGAAGTGCAAGCGGCTCTGTAGTGGATGTGCACATGGAGACTCCCAGAAGTGTTGGTGTCCTGCTGCTCATGCCACAGAGGTTTTAAACCACAGCTTAGCTAATCTGGACAAGCTGAGATTCCAGCCTTGCTTGCCCAGCCCAGGCCATACTAAAAGCTCCATCAGCCAGAGAGGACCCCAATCAATAAAGCCTTCAAGGCAACTCATAAAACTTTGCAATTATGCAGGCAGCACTTGGTGCTCCACAGCCAAGGCAGTCTTTAATTCATGGGGATGCTCCCAGGGAACCAGGGAGAGGGGTCTTCAATAAGGGAGAAGGAACAAGGGGCTGCACTGCTGCCATCTGCACAGAGTGTGCAGTGCTTGGACAGGCTGGAAAGATGCTGCAGTGACAAACCCACAGGTGAGCCTTCCTCCCAGGCACCTCATTCACAACCCACTGGAGAGATCCAAAGGTCCACGTTTGAGCTTCTTTCAATCCCGAGGATGCTGAGCACGCAGTACCATTCCCTGCTGCCTCACAGGTACACAGGTCATGGGACTCTGCAGATCAGCCTGGGGACCCTAAAACCAAGTGGTACCCTGTGAGCTGGGAGCCAGCAACAACTTCTGCCCTGGGATGGAGCTCATGGTGGCTTGTACCAGCTTAGGAGGGGGCAGGAGAGGATGGTCTCAGCCCTATCTATTATGAATACATAGAGGGAAACTAAGGCACTGTGGGGTTACCGAAGCAGAAGGGGTAAAATGATGGTTATGGGAGAAACTCAGTAGGATTCTGGAGCAGAACAACCACTCAGGGAATGAAAACCCAGATATTTCCCTCTGTATGAAAAAGAAGTCACATTTGGATCACATAGAGGCACCAAAATTCACTGCCTAGCAGCCAAGGAGAGGAGAAACCATTTCTCTGCTGCCTTCACCTGAGCTACTGGGACCAGTGCTCTGAGCAAGAAGCCAGGTCTGGCCCGTGGGTGACAGGGACCGAAGCACTTGGGGCCACTGAAGCAGCACAGGAGGCTCAGCCATGGGAAAGCCCAAGCCCACATCCCACCCAGCGTGGGGACACTGCCCTCGGCTCAGGCAGCGCCACAGCAGGAGGAGGAGGGAATGGAGTGGGGAGAAGGCAGGTGAGAAGGAAAGAGAGGGAAGAAAGGAGAAAAATGAGTTTTCCTGCTGCCCCAGCGGTGTGGCGATTGATCGGGTGCAGGCTGCTCTGGAGCGGTGCTGAGAGCCTCATTCCCCACCGCCGGCTCACAATTATTGGAAAAAAACCGGCGCTGCTGCTGCAGTGAAATTAGTTATTGATCTCTTGTCTGGGTGACAAGCACAGTGCTGGGCTGCTGGGCTGCTCTCCCACAGGCTGGTCCCACAGCTCCTCTGCCCACCCCGCTGGGGCTCAGCACCCCCGGCTGTCCCCGTGTCGAGGAGGTGACCAGAGGCCTTGGTGCTCACCCCTGCTCCAAAGCTGCTCCCCAGGGAGGTTTTGCTCACCCCACCGCACACAACGAAGACATCGGTGGGAGAAAAAGGGCTCTGCCCCACGCAGGATGGAACCCCTGAGTGCTGACAGCCCCCCACTTACGCCCTTCCCAAAGCTTTACCCCCCCCCACACCACCCCCCAGGGATTGGGGTCAGGGTGTCCTGAGCCCTTTTCCACTTCCTGATAACCTGGCTATCCTGAAGGGAGATAAGGCAGCGGGAAAATCAGGCAGCCAGGGAGCTTTTGTTGTCTGGAAAAGCTCTGCACATCCCTGGCTGCAGCCAGTCAGACAGGCTGGCCCAACATCGGCTGCCCGGCCCTGGACACGAAGGGGCTGTGACGTTGGGGCAAACGGTGTCTGCTCTTCCCAGGGGACCTTTCACAGTTTCAATAACAAAAATCGGGTATTTATTTTGTTGCTGTAAATCCTGGCGGGAGGCAGGAACAACAGGGAACATTTCAAACAATCCTGTTTTCCTCCAAACGTGGTCACCAGAGAAACGCTTTGGCCCGGGGTGAAGTCGGGGTTTGTTTGGAGTCTCACCTTTGCTTTGAGTTCATCGAGGTGTTTCTTTTGCACAGAGCACAGGTGTCACTGGCAGGCACAGGTTTGAGGCTGGCACTCGAGTCTCCTTGGTCACCTCACGGTTGTTTGACTGTTCACAGGATTTTTTTTTTCCAGCAACTTTTTGCCCCAGAAAGCAACTCCCCAAAGTGACCCCTCCCCGGGGTGTAATTAAAGTGGCCTTTGGGATGTAAGTGAAAAGCCAGGGGATGGGTTCCTGGGGGCCAGAGGTCTCTGTAAAACCCACATAATTTTTGCTTGGGCTTCTGCTGGTGTCCCTGCTATGGGGATGCAGCTGATGACTCTGCCTGAAGGGTCCCATGGGTGATGGGTGTAAATCAGCATTCTGGGGGGTCCCTGGGAGGGACATGACCTGGTGGCACTGCCTGTGCACAGAGCCTGCAGGCTGTGCTGGTGGCACAATGCCAAGAGGGGACACAGAAGGGACAGGATGGACCAGGAGTGGCTCTCAGGGATGGGCAGAAAGTGCCAAGGGGTGGCAGGCAAGGGGGACAGCAGCTGGAGGCCACTAAGGGCCACCAAGATGGCTCGTGGGATGTCCCCAATTCCTGTGGCAACAGGCACGGGCAGCTCTCACCTCCTGCCTCCCTCTCAGCATCCCAGGCAGGCAAGACCCTGTCCACATGGGTGTCCCTGGGGAGGCTGGGGGATCCTGGCCCCTTTCCCAGCCCTAAACAAAAGCCTGGGAACAAAAGCCTGCGGGATGCAGGAGGCATCTCCCAGCCAGGGGGTATTTGTTTAGCCCGGGGGGGAGGTGGAGAGGCGAGAGGAAACTGCATTTCAAAGCGTTTCGCCCTTTGAAAACCCTTTGCAGCCCCTCGCAGTGCCCTCTGCTTGGCCCTGGTGTCCCTGCGAGAGGACACCGGCCACCTCCGCGTCTCTGCTGGGGAGGGAACAAGCCAGAAGAGGGAGAAAGAAGGAAAAAAAAAAAAAAAAAAGGCAAATTCAGCCAGGAGGAGGGAGCAGATCGCTGCGGGAGCATTTCCCCGGCTCTGCGCCTCTCTGGGTGGGGAAGTTGGAGCCCCAGCTCCAGGGACTGACTGCTGGGCTGAAAGTGAGCTTGGGAATTCATGTGTTTCTCTCCAGTTCTCTCCTCTCTCCATGTTCACAATTACACTGATGGGGTTTTGTTGTGGGGGTTGGTTTCTTTTTTTTTTGAGGGGGGGTGTTATCCTGGGGCTGGATCAAAACCTGCACCTGGCCCCTTCCCAATCTACCAGCACCTGGAGCAGAGCCATGGGCACACAAGTCCCCTTGGAGATACTGGAGGAGGTTGGTAGAAGCCACCAGGCAAAGCCTGTCCCTTGTGGACCTGCCCAGCAAGGTGCTACCGACACTGGGAGGGCTCTGGCCAATTTCAGTCGTCCTCAGGCTGCTTTGGAAGGTCCCCTTTCTACATTCCTCACAGCTGAGCACGCCCTGGCACCTCCAGCCCTGGCTGTGACACCAGCCTGTGCCCCAGGGACACCTCACACATGAGGTCTCCTGGGGCTGTTTTGGTGTTTCATCACCCTAGAATCACCCATTTCGTCTGGGGCCAAGCAGAGAGGTGCAGCAGAAACCGCATCTGGTGCCTTCTCCTGAGAAGCAGCTTCCCAGTTTCCAGCAGGGCACTCTCCCAGTGAGTTCTCCTCACACCTTCCCTGCACAGGAAGGCGCCGTGCGAGCGATCCAGCCCAACTTGGGACCTCCCAAACCCCAGTAAAGGTGGGGATGTGGATCCCAGCCACTCCTGCCAGCCTCTGGAGCTCTGCACTCCGCAGAGGTGAAGGGTGAGAGAAGGGTGCAGGCGTGGGGCTGACCACATCCCCCGCCTCTCCTGCCTCCGCGCTTCCCTCCGGCGCGCTGGCGGAAGCCGAGCCCACGCCGACAGCGGCGGCTGGGCAGATGGAAAGACCAAATGATGGCTTTGCAGGGGGCCTGGGATTTGTTTGAGCCATCGCTGTCTCAGTGAGTGACTTCGAATAACGGATACACTTGAGAAAATCGCCATCTGCTCCCGGACAATTCGCAACCAGAGGAAAAGGTGAAATAAATTCAGCGACTGTATTATCTCGCCGTCCGCAGCTCCAACAGCAGGGTCAGGCTTTGTGCAGCGTCCTGGAAGTGATTTGGGAGTGAGAGGATGGTTTGGGATGAGCAAAGAGCAGACAGCCAGAGAAGGATGGAAGAGTTGAGGCCCTGGGATGTTGCACCCGCAGCAGGGCTCTCCCGGCATCCTGGGTTTGGTGAGTTTGGCAGGAAGACGAAATCTCACCAGATCCGTTAGGGTTTTTTTTCCATCTCTGAATTTCAAGTGCCTCCTGCTTCCAGCTGGGCTGGAAATACCACAAAAACAGATGCTACAATGCAGCACGTTTCGTGCTTCAAACACGGGAAGGAATCAGACATGAGAAATAAAATGCAGGGGGTTGCAGCGCCTGCTCCACCAGCCGGGCTGGCGACGAGGCTGAGGGCAGCTGGAAGAGCCCTCGAACCCACAGCCCAGCCCATGCCAGGCTCAGCAGCTCTGAAAATCAAATCTCTCATCCTCAGCAAGGCAAGCCCATCTCAGAAGCAGATAAAAATGCCCCCTGTGTCTCTGCTTGGCCATGCCTGTGAGCCCAGAACCCCCACATGGCTCAGACAAGATGATTTTTGTGCAATTAGGAGGGGGATAAATCCTTCCCCCAAACTCACAGCACTGTGCAGTATTCCCTGGCTGGAGGGATCCCTGGTGCTTCTAACAGGACCTCACTGGGGAAGAAAAACCCTCAGTGCTTGGTCTTGCAAGGATGGGAGGAGCTGGGGAAGAATGGCTGGATGTGACCATTTTTGGTGGCCTTTTGCTCCTGGCAAGCCCAAAGTGAGGCTGCAGAAGTGCCCAGCTCTGACATTACCCTGCATTCCTGCACTGATGGGAGCCTGTTGCACGGGAGAAGGTGATGATGGGATTTATTCACCTGCCTTTTCCTCCCTTCTGGACTTTACCTCGGCATGAAGGTGTGTTTGGCACCTGGGGAACATCACCCAAGCCATCACCTTGGCCAACACAGCCACCTTGTGCCACCCCACCCCTCCCCACTGGGGACACAGCCCATGTGGGCTGGCTCAGCCTGGCTCCAATCCAACAGATCCCTTTCCCTCAGGAGAGTTTCCCAGCCCTTCACATCCAGGATGCCACACTGGGCCTCCTTCTACTGCCACAAGTGGTTGTGGCCCCATGGAAATGATCCAGGGAAAAGCCCTCCCCGAGGGGCAGTGCTGGTGTGGACGTGCTGGTGTGTGGGTGCAGAGCAGAACCTCCCACTGATGTATTTGCTGCCCACACAGGAGTTAAAACTCTTGTTCAGTTTTTAGAGCAGGCAGGAGGTGGGCAAGGCACTGCCTAAAGGAGAAGAAAATGACTGCACCAAGGACACAGCCCTGACCAGGGTATCACAGGGAGCCCCTGGCTGGGGGGGTCACTTTGGGGGGACCCTGTACAAGGTCCTGAGGAGAACCACAGCCACACTGGGGTCCCACCGGCCAGCACAGCACCCCTGAGCACAGCACTGCCTGCTGGCAACGGGCACGACGCTCCAGAGTCTGCGCTTTGCCTCGGCCCGGCTGCTGTCACAGCTGGTCCCCTCCTCACCAGGGATGCCGAGGGTGCCGAGTCCCCATCGGGATCCCAAAAGGCTTCCTGCCAAGCGGCACGGGCAGCTCTCGCTCGGCACGGCGAGGGAAAGAGAGTGCCTGGGAGCAGAGCCCAGCTGGCACCCCGAGGAAGCAGAGGATGAGGGCGTGGATGAAGCAGAGGATGAGGAAGGTGGGGATGGCGGGGCAGCCCGCGTAGCCGAGCGGGAGCGAGAAGGCGAGGCAGCAAGAGCGAGGGAAAGGGAGCAGAAATCTGTTGCCCAGGCTGTGCGCTTCGCTGTCAGCCGGCTCTGATTAACGGGCTGCCTTCCAGCTCCGCGCCGGCTGCGTTCCTGGCAGGAGCGGAGCCCCCCGGCTCCCTGCCGGAGGAGTGGCTCGCTGAAAGGTTACATTTGCACAATGTGCCGCTGGAAAAGCGGTGCCAGAGGTTGCAGGCGGGGGAGCCGGGCGAGCGGGCAGCTCCGCTCCGCTCCGCTCCGCTCTGCCTGTGTAATGGAAAAAACCCTCTGGGGACGCGCAGGGAAATATCAACTTACGCTCCCCCAGCACGGCAGAGCCGGGCCCGGCCGGCCGTGGATGGGGGAACGAGAGCACGGGATGGGGTGATTGTGGTGCCCGCACCCAGACCCTCAGTGCTGCTCCGGATCAGCCGCAATTTGGGGGAAAACAGGGCTCTCTGCCCAGCATCCCCTCGCCGTGGTCTGTGGGACAGTGACATCCCTCTCCTTCGGGATGCCAGGCTCCCCAGAAGGGCTTTGCACTTGCCATCATTAGGATCCCACGTCTCTGCTGCTTGGTGGGGAAAACCGAGGCTGTTGAGGGGAAATGTTCAAATCTGGCAAGGAAGAATTTCCTCCGGTGGAGGCTCAGCCTGCACTGCTGTGATTTATGGGGCTTGGCACAGCCACGGCTGCATCCACACACACACACATCTCATCCACAGCTTTACCAGCCCTGCTACCCCATAACTTTTGGCCTGGGAATATTATTTTGGTATCTGGAAAGCCCAGCTTCTTGTGGGATCACTGAGCCCACCATGGCTGCTCTCTGCTCCACAGCACCCCCTGAAAACCTCTGCTCACCTCCTTCCATCATTCCTCTTGCAGCAACGCAGTCACCCGAGCAGCTCAGCACCCTCCAGGGCAATGCCCTTTGTCCCTCTCTGCACAAGACCTTCCCTTTCACCTTCTCATTTCTTTATTGCATCTCAACCTGGTCACCTTTTTGCCCCTCAGCCCAGGGGGAGGGGTCAGGGCAGCAGGGGCAGCACCCACTCTCACCCCAGGGCGCTGGAGCCAGCTCGCTCTGTCTTGCAGGAGACGACATTTTCCTTTCTGTCTGCCTTGTTTCCTTGGTTTCAAGGTTTTTCTTTGTCACTGAGCCCCTAATTAAAAAAAACTCTGCAGGAATCCCAGATTTGGGGTGCTTGGAGTGGAGCTGCAGCTGCTTTTGCGTCCCTGGCTGTGGGACCCAACGGTCTTGCCCTGGTTCCTTGGTTTTTGCCCCAAAGATTTTAAATCCCCCCTTCCCCCTGTTCCAGAGCCATCCAGACTCCAAACCCCACCAGGTTCCCCTGCTCAGCATGGCCCAACCCCGGTCCCCACCACGCTGGGGTGTGAGTCCTCCCCCTCCACTGTCCCTGGCTTCCCTCTGTGTTTTCATTAGGATTTGGAGATAAGCTTTCAAATAAAGGCAGTGTTTTTAACCACTTTGCCTTATCAGCCGGCATCCAACAGCATTCCCCATCCACACAGCGAGGCTTGAAAGATGCTCTAAGGGAAAAAGAGACCTCAAACATCCCAACCTCTCCTCCCAGCCTCACAGCCTGAATTGTGGCTCTGGAGGGCACCAGTGGTTTTGGGAAACTATTTCTTCCATTAGTGACCCAAGCACAGGGACAGCAGTGTCAATGCATGAGTACAACCCAAGGATCAGTTTGGTACACCTGGATTTTATTCCTGGTTCTGCTGCTGGCCTGAGGATGACCTTTGGCAAGTTGTTTCCCTTCCCTGTGCCTGTGTTTCCGTTTGCTCTCCCTCTCTCAGCCCAGCAACTCCCTGCCCGTCCAGATAACCCCCAGCTCCAGGAGACTCCATCTGAGTTCACATCACCCCCCAAAAAAGGGGTGCAAACAGCAGCAGCTCTGAGCATCAGTGGGTACTACATCCCCCAAGCACTCACTAGAACCCCCCAAGCCCCCTCCCCGCTGGGCTCATTTTTCCAGTGTGTGTGCAAAGTCCTGAACATAGGAACCAGCTGCCAGCAGTTTCCAGCCCCCAAAAGCTGCCCTAGGGAAAATCAGCTCCTCACATGAACCTCACCACAGGGGTGTCCCCTGGGACAGGGCTGGAGGTGGTCTTGCTCTATTCCTCTAAGTATGGGGGATCATGTGAGGGGGAGGTATCCTCCAAGGAGAAGCACAGGGGAGTAACATCAATGATGGCAACAAACTCACCCCGCTAAGCATCCAGCTGCTTGAAGGCAGCAAACCATCCCAGATACTCCAGATAAGCCCTACTGTGGTTGCCTGAAGAGCCCACACATTGCAGAGGGTGCCTATTAGAGCTCAGCCCTGTTAGAGACCCATTACTGGCAGCGCAGAAGGATTTCTACCTGACTGGCTCAGAGAGGAACCCAAATATAGGCTGTTCCCACCTCTCACTGGCAGGATCTCAGCACACAGGAGGCAGAGGCTCCCGTGGGATGCAGGTAGGGAAGGCAGGAGGTGATGCCTCAGAGCCTGGGTGTAGTGTCCTGCTCACAACACAGCCCTGCACACACCAAGGAGGGCACACAGCCCTCCCCATCCCAAGGGAGGAGGGTGGTGGAGCAGCCCAGCAGCACCCAGCTCCACAGCAAACCCAGCCCTGTGAGTGTCACAGGAACCCAGGACTAGGACTAAAAGGGCAAATGTGGCCCATTTTAAATGCCTCCAGTGCAAAGGGGAGCCCAACAACCTCCACTGCAGCCCCCCTTGCCAGAGCATGCAAAGAATCCCAACATCAAAGCACTTGGGGGGAATTGGATCTGGCCACAGCACTCAGCATGGTGGCTTTTGGGGACAAGTGTGTCATGCTGGGAGTTGCTGGGTCCTCTCACCTCCATCCTGAACTCGCTGCCTTCCATGAGTCAGAGCCTGTCTTGAGGATGAGATTGTTTCCTGCCCTTTTCCCAAACAAGGTCCCCAACCACACTGAAAAACCTCGAGTCCACCAAGCCCTCTCTTGTGGACAGCAGAGATCTGGCAGATTGCATGGGGCTGGCGTTCTTCCTCCTTTCCAGCTGTTAAATTGCATTATAGACAGTTAAAAATACATCACATACTTTCCTAATGTGACTTTTCCGTGGTAGAGCAGCACTGAGATGCTGGAGTTGCAGGAGAGCCGCTCACTTGTGCCCATGGATGGCCAAGAGAGCGGCTCTGCCAGCATGGCCCCAAATTTGGGTCCCACAGAAGGGAACTGCATGGCCCTGTGGCAGCTTTGGCCTTGGCAGGACTGACCCAGTCGTCTCACTGCCTCTTGCCTCAGTTTGCCCACTTGTAAAAGCATTTATGGTCCATCCTCTCCAACGAGATCTCACATGAATTAAATTTGACATTGTTTGTTGGGCTCTACAGAAAAAGGGTCTTTTGCACAGGGATCAGAGGTTAATAGAAGTCCAGGGTTGAGCTGGAAATGATCTGTTAATACATTAGAGCAGAAAAGCTTAATTCCTGAGTGTGACTGGAACTGGCCACATGGAAATAGCAGCGGGACATGGCCTGGTCAGAGCCCAGAGTGGGCACAGGGCAGCGCTGGGACAGCTGAGCTCAGCCTGAGGCAGCAGCATTGCTGTGAGCCATGTGTGAGCTGGGATCAGTCTCCCTTCCAGCAGCACAGCATGCTCTGCCGTGGTCTGGGGTGGGAGGAAAAAAGCCCCTTTGGTTTGCTAGAGCACTGAAAGGAGCAACCTGTGTCCCCAAAGATGGGTTCCTGTGCAGCTGGAGACACCCGTGGTGTGAGGAGGCAAAGGAGGAGCAAAGGTGATTCCCTTTCATCCAGGTGCTGCCAAGGTGGGTCCATCAGGTCCCCCTTCACCCTGACCAGGCTGCATCCAACCAGACCGCCCTGACAGAACCTTCTCAGCCTCTCACAGGACTGATGCCATGGCCTCAGGTGGCAGAGAGGAGTCCAGCACCCCAAAACACCCCAAAACAGCCAGGGCACCCTGGACCCTGGCGAGGGGCTGGGATGGGGAGGAGATCCTGCGAGAGGGCGAGGAAGGAGTTAAACCCCCAGCACCGCCAGCCCCCCCTCCTGCTTCTCTGCTAACTTTGGGAGGAAGGGAATAGCATAAAGGTAAGAGTGGAGGAAGGAGAGAGGAGACAGATGAGAGAAGGAGCGAGGGAGAGGGGGAGCGGGAGAGAGGAACAGACGGCAGAGAGGGAGAGCGTGGGGGGGAAGATGCTGACGCTTCTCCATCTCGGCAAGAGGCAGATAGAGGGGAGCAAGAAGGGGGAAAAAAAAAGAAGGCAAAGACCAAGGGAACATGGGAGAGGGAGAAGGAAGGAGCCGGAGCGAGGGAGCATGTGTGAAAGTCGCAGTGAGAGAAGGGGCCTCTTTGATTCCCCGTGCCTCATACCAGACAGTGTCTAGACTGCAGCAATTATTGTCAGCTCAGAACACCCAGGCATTGCCATTTCAGCTGAAAGGGAGCTTAACAAAGAGCGAGGGAGAAAAAAAATACCCTGCCGGCGGTGAGCTGGGCTCCCTCCAGCACAAGGGGCTCTTCGGAGGGCCCTCCATCGCCCGCGCCCCCCGCCAGCCCCAGCCCCGGGTGCCCTCCCACGGGGGGAGTTTGCTGCGGAGCGTGAGCGATTCCCGACCCAGCCCTGGGTCTTTGGCTGGTTTTGGGGTGGAGCTGCTGTTCAACTCTCCCTGCAAGCTCAGGTTATGGGGCTCAGGGAATGGGGGGGCAGGGCTGGGGTGAAAGGGCGCCCTGGGGAGGTCAGGGGCTGCTCCCCAGTGGGCAGCATTTGGCTGTGAGCACCCACGGAGCTGCTCCCCAGGCCAGCAGTAGATGGTCAGACACACACCTTGTCCTCACCAGAGAGTCTGGGGGATTCACAGGCCTCCTCTGAGCAGTGGGGATGTGAACCATAAAGCTGGGCATCTTCCCCCTGCTTGGACACCCCAATGCACACTGAGCTGGCAGCTCCTCAGTTCCCTTGGATTTCAGGATTTCATTTCTCCTCTGCTCTATCATGCCCCTCAACCACCACTGGAGGAGTTACCCTTTCCCCTCTCAAGCCATTTGACCTCTGAGGGGCTTTTGTGCCTTTGGAGGTCTAGGATGTGGCTGAGGCTCCCAGGCAGGAATTAACACCCAGAACTGGCTGTGAGTCAGGAATTCCTGCCTCTTGCTGTAAACACCCACTCTGTGCCCACCCCAGTCCTTTGGTGAGAGCCAGCTCTGAATACCTCAGAGGAGAAGAGGTGAGGAGGAGGAGAGTTTGTGCGCCCCATCTCCACCACATCCGTGGTTTTGGGGGTGGTGATGATCCCACCCACCCAGCTGTCTGTGTGGCTGCCCTGCAGGTGATCACCTTTGGGTGCATCCCCAGCTCCAGGGCTGTGCCAGCTGTTTTCAAAATTTGGGTGCAAACAGCAGCGTGGCCAAACGACCTTCTGCACTGCTGGATGGCACTGGGGACCATCCCCGTGGATGCTCACGGTCTGTCTGCAGGGAAAGGCGGCCGATCCCTCCAGATGCCGGAGCACAGCTCTGGTTTAATTAGCACTTTTAATGCTTGGAAAGGAGGTGCGAGGGAATACCCAGCAGGTTGGACATGTTTTCCTCACCAGCGATCCGGCTTGGCAACAGGGAAGCTCCCCAGCTTCTGCTTGCTTGGCTGGGATGGGATCACACTGCCCTGGGGTCTAAAGCACGGCAAATACCTTTGGTGAGCCCCACTTGGGTCCCTCAGAGCAGGGACACCTCTGTCAAAAGGTGTTTTCGTAGAAAAGCCAAGCAGTCTGCACGATCTGCCAGGGTGGGCTGCACTTTGAGCAATGCCTGACCCAGTGCTGCTACCCGTTTGTCCTTATCCCCTCTCTGCCTTTCAGGAACAACATCCATTTTCTGGCCAGGCCTGGTCACGTCTGCTGAATCAAGGACTTCTTCTCCCCTGGGTAACAGCATTGATGTTGCTGTGTGGATAAAATCAGCCTCGCTCGGGATCTGGCTGCTGTGGCAGAGCAGAGGAGACGACAGCACAAGTCCCACAGAGGACCAAGATGGCAAAACCTGCCTGGGGAGAGGCTCATTCCCTCGTTACCTTGGCTGGCCATGGTGTGTCTGTGGAGATGATGCCATTTCCCAGCACAGGGTTCCACAGGTGAGAGTCAGAGGAGAAAAGGGCTGGCAACCCTTCTGCCGTGGAGGACACTGAGCTTCCAACAAGTGCGGGTGCTGAAGTGAAACAAATGCTTGATATGAGCAGTGGCAAGTCTCCCCTGGTGAGCTTGGCCAGAAAGTGTTTGACTTTCACAGGGGACTTTTGGCCAGCCCTCCCTGACCCAGGGCTGAACCACAAGGACCTGTGACATGATCTGTGGGCTTAGGGAAGTGTTCCCCTGAAGACCTGCCAACTGCAGGGCTTCTAAACTATCGCCCCAGAGCTATGTACAATGCCATACAATGCACCAGAACTGCCACCAGGACTGCCACCAAGGCCTCTCTGAAGGTCTCTGATGTTGAACTCCCATTGAAGCGTAGTGAGGCAGTGCAAGAAAAAAGACCTTGACTTCTCCTCCATGATACCTCCAGTGTCCATCCTTCAGGCACCCTGACCTCCTTTCCTGAGCAATTTAGGGAGCCCCAGCTCCCCACAGTGGCCCTGCAAGACCCAGCCCTGCAGAGACACGTGAAGTCCCACCAGCAGCTGCTGAAGCTGCTGACTTGTGCCCGTAGTCAGATCCCCCTGGTGCCCTGTATTCCCTCAGCATTCTGAAACAGCCACGGTCCCAAGCAGCAGGGAGAGGAGGGATCCGGGAAGCCACAACCGCTGGTGTACGTGCTGTGTGTGTGCGAGGGTGGGTGGGAAGGCGGCCTCATCCCGCTCCCAGCACGCAGCCCGGGGGGCACCGCCAAGCGCCGGGAGAGGCCGGGGGTGGCGATGGAAGTGAGGGCACAGGGCAGCCTGGGCTCTCTGGCCACGGCAGGGGCTCTGCCAGCCAGACCTGGCACGGCTCTGCATCCCTCCTGTCCTGTCCTGTCCTCACCACCGCGCCTGGGCAGCCCTGGCACCTCTGTGCCACGCCACGACCCTCCCTCGCCTTCCCGCTCTCCTGTCCCCTCTGCAAAGCTGTCTGCAAATGCCAACTGCCTGTTTTTCCAGTTCCTCCAGATTTACCCCCTCCTCCTCCTCCTCCTCCTCCCCCCCCCCCCCTCCCCTTCCTTCCTTTCTTCTTCCTGGGTTAAAAATAATCAAGTTTCTGGGAAGCAGCAGCCCTGCTGCGCCTGCCTCCCTGCACTCGCGCCCCGGAGAATAGCTCGGCTCGGCTCGCTCCGGCCCCTCCTCGCTGCTCTCTCCTTCCTCCTCCCCACCCCCTACAGGGATCTGACTAATATGCTTGGGCTCTGCTTGCCAGCTCAGCTGGAAAGGAATTTAACCATTGCCTGGCCTGGAGGGAAGGAGCGGAGAGCCTGGACCTCCCCCCATCACCCGGGACCCCCGGGCTGGGTCCCTGCCCAGCTCCCTTGGGCGCTGCCCAGAGCGTGATGGAGGAGGAGGGGTACACGGTGCCAGCACCCCACGGCGAGTGGTGGTCCCAGCCCCTGGCCCCACGCGGGTGCAGTAACCCTCGTGGGCTCCCTCAGTGCCTTCCTGTAGGTGAAACACAACACCCCAGTGACATGCTCCCCCGTGGCTTGGCTCGTGGGAGCTCCTCATCCAGCCACGGGTGCTCCCTGGGCACCCATATGTCTGCCTGCAACTCGCCACAGTCCTCAGCTCCGGGTGAGGGTGGGAGCTGGGGTCTCACTCGATGCTGCCTGGGAGTCACAGAGGGATCAGCAGGTCCAGCCCCACAGCCCTGAGGTCTGCAGGGATTCAGGGATCCGGGGCTCAGCCCTGCTGCAGTGCAGCTCTGGCAGGAGCTGGGACGCAGCCCCTCCTTCAGCACAGGGGGAGAGAAGTGGGAGCAAAGACAGTGCCAGACCTGGGTAAAAACCACACGGGGGGTGGGGGGGGGGGGGTGGGGGGGATCTCCTCTGAGGCTAAACCCCGCTGCTAAAAAGCCGGTGTTTGTGCAGACTCCCTCCACTCTCCCCCCTTCCCAGCCAGGCTCTGAGCACAAGCAGATTTCGCAGCACAGAAGGAGTGGGAGCCACGGCTCCGCTTTACAGCAGGACAAGCAAAGCACAAAGCCTTGACCAAGGTTATCCCAGGCAGACTGTGGCAGAGCTCAGAGCTGACCCCCCTCTTCCTTCCCAAGGCTCCAGCTCGCTGGTGTATTGCAGCATCTCCCTGCTCCGCCAAAAACTCCCCTTGAAATCTCCTGTCCAATGCAGAAGGACTTCGAGGCCAGAAATCCTAAGCTCAGCACCCCAGCGCCGAGCTGAGCCAAGAAGCACCGGCTCGGCCGGCTCTCACCCCCCGCGCTGGCTGGCTCAGCCCGGCTGCTCCCGGTGCCAGGGCACAAACCGTCCCGCAGGAGGACACTGCCCTTCCCGGAGCCTTCCCCAGCCGGGAGAGCTGCAGGCACGGCCCCTCCGGACATGGGGCTGGGGAAAGAGCACCGGGCACAAGGCAGGGACCCGGCAAGCACAGAAGAACTGCTGCCAGAGGATCACCCTTTAGCTGCTGGGATGCTCTGCAGAACAGGGTCCAGCATACGACAGGGGAGTGGGAGGTGTGCGGGCAAAAGGGATCTGAAACAGGAAGATGTCTCCTCTCCAAATCCTCCCTTAAATGGCAGTTCTGCTCTAAAATAGGGTAGGATGGAGCTCAGTGTTTGTTTTCTCTGCAAGACCCGAGAGCGGCTCAGCCTGGGACTGCAGAGCCGGGCTGGGCTCCTCACCGACAGCCCTGCAGGAGCACGATCTGCAGCCCCGGCTCAGCTCTCCCAAACGCCCCTGCAGGGCTGCAGCTCGGTGCAGGGCTCAGGGCATGAGAGAGGAGGGGAATAAGCATCCAGCTCACTCCCACCTCAGCTTTCTGCCCTGGCTGAGGGTTTGAGGCAGCAGGATGGGTGCACGTGGGACCTGCCCGCCCTCCCTGCGCACTGGGAGATGCTCAGCCAGAGCCCCTGTGGCCCCACAGTCAGGGCAGGAACAAGTGATGGCAGGACACAGGCAGGAGCCAGAGCAGGGCCAGGCTCTGACCATCCCTAGGTGAGCAAGGACACTGCTGTTTACTCTCCCATCCCAAATTCCCTGGTGCCTTGGGGGCTCCCCCCAGCCCTGCCTGCCCCAAGGGCCCCGCAGCAACCTCAGCAGCCAGGAAACGCTGGCAGGAGCGAGAGGGATTGAGAAACTGCAGGCAGCAGGATGAGACACGAGCCAGCACAAGCAGGACGTGACTGGGGGGTGACTGGGACTGCCGGAGGGGTGTCACCAGGAAGCAGTACCCGGGGCCCATCCTGTACCCTCCCTCTCACGCTCCTCAGGGCCGAGCCACAGCCCAGCCTCTGCTCCCCACACGAGTCAGCAGGTCCCTCCCGTGTTTTACCACCTAAATCCTCTGTTAGCAGCACAGTGATATCTCCTGCCTCCATCCACCACAGGTTTTGCACTGCCACCCTGCCTGGGGCTGTCGCCCAGGGCTGTCTGTTCCACCCGGGGCTGTCCCTGTCACTGCAGCACCCCAGCCCTGTCACCCCATCTCCACAGCACACCTGATATCTCCCCAGGTTTGCTCAGCACAGACTGGAAGGCAGCAGTGGGAGGTTTGGGGCGAGGGGGAGTTCAGACACTGACTAGACTTTCCCCTTGTCCTGCCTCAAACCAGCTGTTGTAGCGCTGCAGGAAAGGAGAAAGGAGAGGAGGAAGGAGGAGAAGCAGAGAAGGGAAAAAAAAGAAAACAACAAAAAACCACAAGATAAATATTTTTCCACACTTAACACCCACAGCTTTGTTTTTCCGCCAGCCCCCCAGGCTGATCCCAAGGGGGCCCCTTCCATGGGTGCTGTCTTCCCTGCAGATCCCCTCTCCTAGTCCCTCACCTGCCTGTCCCCTCTGTGTGCCATGATCCCTGATGGGGTCTCCAGCTCATAATCACATCTCATAGCTGCAGCATGGCTAAGGAAAGCCAACTCAGCTGCCATTCCTGCAAAATGACCTGCACCAACCCCAGGCACAAACTGTGGTAACCCAACCTAATCAAATATGAGAAGGGACGAGCAAAGAACCTTCCCTGACAGCACAAAAAACATTAAAACCATTAAAATCCAAGGACTCCAAAGGGCAAGACTGGACACAGACTTACTGGATTTGTGGCAGTTCACCCGAAATCCACCCCAGTCTTGGCTCACCCTGGTATGAGTGTGGAGGAGTTGGCATTGCACTGGTGCCTTGAGGAAGGGGGCCCATTTTACTCCCTCCAACAAGGATCAGGGTCCAGCTAAGTTCCTGGAGATTCCTGGGGCCAGCCTGTGCTGCTGCAGGATATGGGAATGCAGAAAGGGAATGTCCCCAGGGAGGGGGGCATTGCAGGGCAATGGCTCACACAAGTGTCACAACAAGCCAGTGCTCAGCAAAGGGCTTCAGCTGGGATAGTGCCCTTCCAGCCAAGGAGTCAGCTCAATTCCCAACCCCTACCTGCTCTTGGGCTCACCAGCCATCCCTCCACATAGGGAATTGTTTGCCTCAGATGAGGAAAAACGGAGCAACAGGAGACAGATCCAGCTGTCGAACCCAGCTGGCTCAGCTGCTTCCTTGCTGTGGGGCAGGACAAGAGGGAGAAATCAGCCTGTCATGGATCAGAGCCCAGGACACCCAACCCCTGGTAGGTAAGGGCATCCCACATCCCTACAGAAAGACACTGTGGAAAAGTCCCTGTTGCACAAAGAGCTCCAATCCTGGTCCAACGAGCAACAAAACCTCGAGGGCTCCAAGATGCTGCAGCTCTCCTTTCCCATCCCTCCCACAGGCAGGGCTGCAAAGCACAAGGACCTGCTTCCAGGGAAGAGAAAATTCCAAAGCCTAGGATGGAGAAATGGGAGTGCAGGAGTGCAGTTTAGCCTGAAGGCCAGGACATCCTCCTGGGACATCCCTCTGGACTCAGGAGGACGCAGGAACAAACAACCACACCACATCAACCCCCTGAAACACGCAGTCTGGGTAACATGGTGTCTCCAAGGTGGGGCAAAACCTTTATCCTCCATCCATGATCCAGGAGTGCTCCTGTTGTCTTTCCAAGGCCAGCTCCAACCCTGGCAGGGAGGCACCAGCTGTGAGGCTGTGAGGGGACTTGCACTGTGCTCTACTCACACTTTCATCTTTCTAAGAGCTGAGGGGGGTTTTCTTTGCTTGGTTTTGGAGGAATGGTAAGTTCATCAGAAATTGGGAGACTCAAAAAGGCTGAATCATCCTGAAACTCAGAGTGAAGCTGAAAAACTGTTTGGAGTAAAAAAAAAAAAAAAGAAATATCTGTGTTGGGCAGGGGAGGTGGCTTTGAAGATGAAAAACTACCTTCTCCCATCAGTCACATGATGAACTCTTGTATTTGGGCATTTTCTAAAAGAATTTTTTTACTTTTTAATTTAAAAAATAATCTTTTTTTTTTTTTTTTCATTTTAGAAGACGAAATGTAAAAGAAGAGAACAAAGTAAATTAGGCAAGCTCCAAATGAAACAAACCAATAGCCTTTCAGGGTAAAACAGACATTCTAACTTTACCTGAAACAATTACTTGCACTGGGATGGGGTATTTTGTATGTTCTTTCCCATTTTACAAGGAATTGCCTCCTAAATCCTCATTCTGAGCTGACATGGTCCAATTCCCACATCCCAGATGTTCCATTTGTGCACCAACCAACACTTTCCAGTCATTTTCCCAGCAACATGGCTCTCTGTCCCTGCACCAGACCCTCTGGAGTAACCACCTTCTCCAGGAAAGAAAAACACTTTGGTTCTCCTTCCTCACAGACCTCTGGGCCTGCCTTGTCCATCCTTCACAGGACTCTTACCCAACCCTAAATTCCTTTAAGCCTCCTTAAAAATAACTCAACAACCCAAGAGCCACCTCTACCCTTACACTGGAGGAACCTCCTCTGGGGAGGGGAACAGAGTTTCTCCCCAAGAGACATGATTTCCAACCCAACGCAACCTGACCCAAACCTTCCCAGCCTTCTCCTTGCTCCGACCCTGCCACCCAGACCAGGTGCCATCATGTCCAACTCCGAGCTCACCACACAGCCATGGCCAAGAAGAGGGATTTACTACCCAAAAAAAACAGGCCTCCCTAAGGCTGCAGCGGGGCAGGTTGTGAGGGGGGTGTTGGACAAAGAGGTGCCAGGCTGCATTTCCAGCCTCATGCCTGGCTGCAGAGGCAAGTGGCTGCAGGGCTGTGCCTTCCAACCCCAGGCAAAGAGGAGAAACCCCAGGAAAGTGGCAAACAAGTCGAGGCGTAAATACAGCACGAATCCACGGCACTTCTGCGTGGCTCGTTATCTCTGCTTAGACTGGAGTCGGTGGAGCCGGGTTTGAGAAGAGCAGAAATATCAGCAATTAAAGATATGTTGTGTCAAAAAAACTCTAAACTGATTAAAGTTGAAGGCTCCGTTTTCTTCTTTTCATCAGAGAACGGAATCAAAACCTGCCTGGAAAGACGCGCTCCCCCCGTTCCCAGCGCTCCGAAGGCAGCGCCTGCATCCGTCCTGCTGTGTCCCTGCATTTTAATTACCACCTTATTAATATTCATGAGGCTAGGCACTCAAGGGGGATTGCAGTCTGTCATTCTCTCTCTCTTTCTCTCTCTTTCCCCCCCCCCCTCCCCAACCTCTCTCGGCTGAATCGGTGGGGTTTCTTTTTTTTATTATTATTATTTTTTTCCCCCTTTTCCCGACAGTCGGTGTGCTGCGGATCCACACGCGGCCGCGGGTGCGCGCAGCAGCCCCGAAGGCGCTGGGCGTGCAAGGGGCTGGGGGGTGGGGAGGACACCCGTGCTCGGTGCTGGTGCTGGGTGGGTGGGTGGGTGGCTCGGGATGCGGGTGGGTGGGCGCGGGGCTGCTCCTGCCGCTCCGGGCAGCTCCCAGTACCGGGAGACAAAACTGCCGTGCACTCGGGGTGTGATGCTGGCACAGGAGCAGAGCAAAGCAGAGCAGAGTGGCCTGTGAGCAGGCGTGCAAGGAGCACGGGGTGAGGGAAACGTGTCTGCGTGTGCTCACACTCACAGACGTAACTCCTGGAAACAGCATCGCCTCTGAGTGCTGGGGTGATGGTGTGGGACCTGCAGGAGAAGAACACGGCTGTGCAGAATGGCACTGGGGGAACGCAGCTGCCCTCAGCCCCCACACCACCACCTCTCCTTGGAGACCCTGAGCCCAGCTCACCCTGCCCGTCAGCTCACCCTGCACCCCAGCGCTCCGTGCTCACTGCTGCAGTGGGTAAGAGCACCACAGCATGGCCAAGGGGCCACTGTGTCCTTGGTGGAGCCACAGACTTGGCCATCAGGGTGAAGTGGGACCTGACAGCTCTTGCACACACCCAGAAAGGGGGTGGCCCCCCAGCTGTCCCCCTGTTTACTGGTGCAGGTTGCTGGATGGACAGATTGGATCCCATTGGTTTTCTCAGGTCCAAGGCACTGGCGTGGCCTGGCGTGGACAGAGGGCAGAAAGCCTGGCTTGAGGGCACACAGAGGGAATGGAGCTGGAGGTGAATTGATTTCTCATTCCTAAATTGAGCAATGTGGGGTTTGCCCTCTCCTTGCTGTCATGCAGCGTTTAACCCTTTCTATATCCACTACTGAAAACAGTGGCCATGTGGGGTGCAGGAAAATGGCCTGTGCTTTGCAAACCCTGCTCCTCCCTGTCCCCTTCCAGGTCTCTGTCCCAGTCCCTCCACAAGAGACAATGCAGAACCAGCTCACAGGTGGTGGGCAGGTGCCCCCATCACCCCACCTTGTTCAAAGCCACTGGCAGAGGGACACACGGGGCTGCCCCATCCAACAGCCACCAGTTGCAGCCTGGAGCCCACCTCTGTTTTCCAGGCAGCTACAACCAGACCACAGTCCCACCTGCCCCCAAAATCTTCCTCTTGGCTAATGACTCCCAAAGCACCGTCAGGAACCTGAAGCCCCTTTTGGGATGGATCTGTACCCCAGAGCGCTGCCTCCCCGTCACCAACCACCTGCAAGCAACCTGTCGAGAGACACTCCAACTCGGCAGCTCCCCAACGCCCCACTTGCTCAGCTCCACAAATATTTGAATTAAGGTCCCCTGGGGAGCCACAGTCACAGAGTAACTGATTTCTCCTCCTTCATTATATCTCTGTGTAATTTACCGAGGGACGGCGGCGTGTGCCTCCGTTCGAGCGAATTCCCAGCAGGACTCCCGAGAGCTCACAAATCAGGCAAAGGCAAGGCATTAGAATATGAAAGGTGAGGTTGGTCTCCCCACCAAGACTCATCTCACTCTTCCCCAGCTCCGCCGGCCCCGAATTGTGTTTTATTTCCGCCTGCTGCCTCTTGTGCCAGCAGGGAGGTGGTGGGTGGTGATGGGCCACGGGGCCATGTCATCAGCTCTGTCCCCAGATCCTGATCCTTTCTGAGCAAAAAGAAAGGAAAAAGGGCCTCCTCCCTCATGGCAGCATCTCCAAAGAGGTTGATGCAACAAATGTTTCCAAGTGAAACTGTGTCATCTGGCCCTAAAATCTGACTTTTTCTCCCCTGGATAAGTGGCCTGTGCCTCAGTTTGCACGTCTACAGAAAAAAAGTAATCACTCCCTCCATCTACTAGTTTAAATTCCCAACACTTAGATGTTGGAGATCTATAAAAGACAACCAGCATTATGGATCCATCTGTGTTGCATCTCCAGCAAGGAGGAGCTGGAGGACAAGTTTGCCAGCATAGCTCTAAAGTTACCAGAAGGAGCTCAAAGAGTCACTGAGGAGAAAGAGAAGAAAATGGAAAGAACCGAGGAATTTGGACCAAGGATGCACAGCTGAGCTGCTTTGCATTGTTTTCTTGTAAAACACGAGGTGGGAGGAGGTTGGTCTTCCTTGGACCCACCTCAGCCCAAAGCCAACCCAACCAAAGCCATGAGGCGACAGAGGAGGAGCAGGTCACCCCGAGAGCAGAAGGCCACCATTTGTGGTGGCTGATGAAGGATGGCTGGACCTTTCACAGGTCTTTGCAGTATCTGTGGGCTGGGCAGGAGTTGTTTCTCCCCAGATCTCCTGGCCCCTGCCAGGGAGGTGACACTGGTGTGAAGTGCCGGCCGGGCTCGGACGCAGCGAGCTCTCTGTTCCAGCTACGCTGCAAACAGCGGAGGGCAACATTTTGCTTCCTGGAAACCCAGAGAAAGAAGTATTTTTTTTTTTTCTGAAGAGCTGCAGCTCATAGACAACCTGTAATGGAGATTTCAAAAAACTGGGTGTTCCCCCTTCCACCTCCTCTGCGAAGACAAAGACTTGGCAGATGGTGGTGGTGCTTCACAGGGCTTATGCTGGGTTTTTTTGGGGGGGAGGTGGGTGCTCAAACCCTCCCTGTTGTGCTTCACTTTAGAGGTAAGAGCACTGTGAAATCTGCCCATCCCAAAATCCGCCTGTCCCTGGGCTATCTCAACTTCCCAGAGCTCTTCCCACAAGCTGAGTTAAAGACCTGGGGCTGTTCAGCCTATAACAAAGAGCTCCTTTCTCCCCAGCCTTCGCCAGTCGTTGGAGTTAAATAGGCTGCGCTGAAACCAAACAAAACAAAGCCCCTGCAAAGCGGCTCCAAATCCCCATCCCCTCGCCAGCACTCTGGATTTCCCCCCGAGCCCAAGCACGGCACTTCCCAGCGTGCCACGGCTCTCTCCCTTCTCCAAAAGGTGGGCACGTCGGGCTGATGCAGGCAGGCTGCGTTCAGTCCTGTGCTTCTTGCTGCTGGACATCCAAGGGAGGCAATGAGGGGGTGTCTGAGGGGAAAACATGCCACGGAGCTGCTCCAGCCTCTGCCTGCCATGTCCCTGCTCTGGCGAATTAGCTCAAGGTTGGCCACGCTGCTGCAGTGCCACGAACTCCCGGAGCAGCTCGGGAGCGGCCGCTCACGGGCACCACGTGGCTTTCCCAGGCGTGGGCACCCCGACGGGACCTTTCCAACCACGCTGCCCAACCCACCCGGGTTGGCAATTTCCCCCACCCCCCCCACCCCTCCCATTTTTGGGGGGCCAGCTCCCCATATCCAAATTCTCTGGAGCAGCTGCCTTCCCGGAGCAGGGATGTGGTGCAGACGGCGGGGTCTCCATCTCCGGGAGGAGGGGGGGGTGTGTGTGTGTGAATTTTTGGCAATGCCAGCCCCTGGAGGGGCTGCTGGCGCCTGTGTCCCGGGGGTGCTGAGTGCGGGGGTCCGGGGCTCTCCGCGTGATCAAAGCGCAGAGCACAGGCCAGGGCCGGGGGGGAGCCGGGGCGGCGAGAGATGAAACGGAGCAAAGTTCCCTGGGTTCGGACGCGGGAGTTGGAAAGGATTCGACGGCAGCTTGGAAAAGGAGGAGGAGAGGGCCGGGAGCAGCAGCGTTCAGCAGAAAGGAATGTCCTGATGGGACGGCAGCCTGAACGCCGGCCAGGACCCCCCCACCCCCACCCCCTCCTCTTCCCAAGGCTGTTTAAAAGCCCCGGACCTCTCCAAGCCCTTTAATTGGCGCTTTAAAAAACTTCCTTGTTCCTTGACGCTGCGAGGTTTGCGTTTCATGCCCAAAATGACTCAATTCCCCCTCTCCCCTCCATGCAAAAAAAAAAAAAAAAAAAAAAAAAAA
>JAWWES010000038.1:5266496-5304726 GCA_035583135.1 Lophotriccus pileatus
AAAAAAAAAAAAAAAAAAAAAAAAAAAAAAAAAAAGAAAGAAAGAAAAAGAAAAAAAGAAACCAAAAAATCATTCTCCTTTGAAAGGTTTGTTCGAAACCAGCTCCGTCCCCTCCCCGCCAGCCCCGGTAGCCCCCAGCCCTCACCCCACCAGCCTCTTGTGTGTATTCTTGTTCTCCCCTAATAATCCACATCCCAGCTGCCTCCCTCTGCCTTCGCCCTCCTCCTCCCTGCCTCTCTCGCTCCCTCTTTCTCTCTCCTCCCCCCTTCCTCCCCCTTTCCATAACTCAAAAGCTTGTCAGGCTGGTTCCAGACTGCTGGCGCCAGGCTTCACTCCAGGAAAAAAATAAAGCAAAAGAGAAAGGCATGCAAGGCAAAACAGCCCCGCCACATGAACACACATCAAACCAGCCCTTTATCTCCCCGGAATGCTCTCCCTGCTGCAGAGCTCCCTACCCCGGCCCAACAGCCGCGCTCCCCATCCCCGTAACCCTAATGCAGCAGCGCCAGGCTGCGAGCGCACACGCCCTGCCAGAGACAGCGAAGAAGCAAATACAAGATCTATTATTTATCAGCGTTATCAATTATTTAGAGCCCCAGCGCGGGGAAGGGGTGGGGAGAGAGGAGGCCGTGGAGGAGGCGGTTTTTACCCTGGTAGTTCAGGCGAGGGGGTTCCGCCCGGACCCACCTCCCCGCTGCTGGTGGGGTGTCTCCGACATCTCCAACACCATCCCCTTGCATCCCACCCCGCCTACACGGGGTTATTTCTTATCCTGACCCTTCCTGCCTTCAACAAAGCAGGGATTCCTCTTGCAGCAAGCCCCAGTATCCAGTTCCAGAGCCATCAGTCCCAGTGCCCGACTGGAGGGTTGCACCACCCTCCAGGCAAAGTGGCCAGCCTGAGGGTGAGGGCTCCCACGTGGGGATCCTGCCCTCTGACTCCTCACCCAAGGGACCAGTCAACCCCCAAAAATGCAAATTTTAGCATCAATATGCATTTTCTCAAGCACTTCCAACAGCACTCTCCTGGTTTGCCAGTGCATGCCTCCATGGCACCTCTCCCACAGCCTGGAGGATGCACCACGCTGCTCATCACCACCCCAGACCACAGCGGTGGCCGGGGCAGGGCTCTGGAGCCCCAGGCCACCCTCACATCCAGCCAACCCCAGTGGAGCTGCATTGGCATGGGGTAGGAGGAGGAGTGTGTCCGTGGCTCTCCTTTTCATGGACGTTACAGTCAGCCCTGACCCCGAAAGATCAAACCCAACACTCCAAACCCAAGACCCAGCCCTGGCTGTAGGAGAAAGATTACACCGAACTACACGGCCCCTTCCAGCCCTGTTTTCTCTTGGATTTTGGAGCAAAACCCAGCCCACCACCTTTGTGACGGCGCTGGCGGAAGGCCCCAGTCACCAGGCAGGTGACCCCCGTGGCACTGTGCCCACGGGCACGGGTTCATCCACGGGCCACTGCCGCAAGCTCGCAGATGGCCACCGCAGCCTCCCCGCGAGGTACCCGCCTTTCAGCGGCAGATCTCACCAAAGTAGCTACAGTGGGAACGTGTGATGAGGTGGGTGTGCTAAGAAGATTTTTTTTTTTTGGCAGACTTCAGGATGACTTTATTGCTCACAAGTTCTCGAGTCATGGCTGACTAACACACTCGTCGCATGTCTGAAATGGAGAAAAATTAAAACCCCAAACCAAAAAACCCCTTACCCCAGCACAAAATAAATAGCCTGGACAAAGCCTGTTTGCTTCCCTGCTCCGGGGGTTCCAAGGCCTCCACATGGGCTGCATCAACTGCTGCCTATGACACTGATATTTCCCCCTGAGTCTGGGAAGAGAGATGGGTGGTGACTCCCATCAGTCGTGCATACAAGGACTGGTTCCATCCTCAGACATCCCTAGAGGGTCCCTTCCCAGACATGGGCCATGTACCCAAGGCAGAGCAGTATCACCCACTCCAACAGGATCTCTGGGAGATGACTTCAATTGGGGTGGCAGAATTAGGCCCTCTGAGCTCAAGACTTTTGCAGTGGAAGGTGTGACCTCAGCCTGTTTTGGCCTCAAGGTTTTTCTTTTAATGAATTCTGCCCTGTCCCCCCACAACCCCAGCCAAGCTGTGTGAAGGCTGCTGGGCTGGGTCAGGTGAGACCCTCAGGTCATCGGGGAGGATAAATTCCTGCAGTGAGGAGGCTGGTTTGGAAGCTCCTGGGTGCCAAGAGGGTGCAGAGTTGTTGCAACAGTGTTGTCTAAGGATAGAAGCGTCCCCACCTCCAGTGCCTTCAGCTCTGAGAAACCAGGAGCTGCTCTTGAAAAGCAGCCAATGCCTTTTCAGCCTGTAAGAAAAACTACTGTCCTCTGCTCCAGCCGAGTCAGTGGGGGCTGATCAAACCCCTGTGGCAACTCAGAGAGATCAAAAGGTATTAACTACCTGCCCGAGCCCACAGGTACAAAAAAAGTGCTCTCCTCTTTCCCAGGTGGGGAAATTAAGGTGAAGAGGGACAAAGTGACTTCCCCAAGGCCACCTGGGAGAACCCCAGGACCTGAGGTTTCTGTTGTCCAGCTCCCAGGCCCTCACATCCACCCTGACCCATCCCTGGGTCAACCCCTGGGACAATCCCAGCCTTCCCACAGCCCCATGGACCCCTGAAGCCTTCTGAACATCCCTCCACTGGAGAGAGGGGAGGGTCAGGAGCACGAATCCCTCCAGATGTTGGATTTTGGGTGCCAACAGCTACAAAAACTCCTCTTCAGCTCCAAAGGAAGAGTTCAACTGGGATGGAAAAATCTTTCCCTTGAGTAAAGAAAGAGTAGGAGCTGCTCTTTGCCATTTACTGTCCCAGTTCTCCCACACCAAAGGCTAAGCACAGACAAGAACTAGTTGGAAGAAGGGGAAAACAGCAAAAAAATATTAATTTCATTCCATTGCAGTGGGTTCAAAAGGGATGTTTTTATAAATTTTCTACTACATTTTTCTCTTTTATTAATTCTGAAATATAGCATTCCAGAAAAAAAACAGTCCTTATAGTTGCTGAGCCTCATCCTGAGAAAGCATATTTTGGTGAGAAAAATGGGAACTTAGGAAAGAGAGAAATTTCACTGAAGATTGAGGGGGGAAGAGCAGAAGGACAGGAGGAACCCTCCTTTTAGAAATGTCACAGGCAGCTTTGAAAAGGAAAAAAAATCCCATTATGTTGAGTATTTTTCACAAAAACTTTGTGTGTGTGCATTTGTTTTTTAAAAGCTGGTTTTGTTTTGTTTTGTTTTCCAGCTAAAAATAAAACTCCACATGTTAAAAAAAAAAAAAAAAAAGAAAGGAAAAAAAAAAAAAAGCCATCCATCCCTGGGCAAAACTGAGAGTGCTTGAAGGGACAGCAGCTACCCTGGGACGGCTTGTGCTGCTTCTCGACAGCCAGCCCTGCTCGTGGTGACACCGCCGGCTCCCGCTACGTGCCAGGGAAGGTTGGAAGGACGGGAAGTTGGAAGAGCCGCCCCTGAGCACACCCAGGGAGCTGGGCATCACCAAATCAGGGCTGTTTCCTGGCTGCCAGCTCCTGGCACACGGGGACACGGATGCTCCTGGTTGCTGGTGGTTCCCAATTGAGCTGCAAAGCTGCCACAGTGGGTGTGTTTGCTGCATTCCCCGATGGACACCTCCAGGAGCCCTGCTCTGCCCCAAGCTAGCCCTGACCTGGCCCATTCTGCCAGCCCATCCTGGGGGAGAAGCGGGAAGCGGAACAGCGTTGGGGCAGAGCACAGGGTGTCACGGCCGGTCCCAGCTGTATCCTTTTCCCGTTTCCCTTCCATGCGTGCGGCCGGGCTCCCCTCCCTGCTGAGGTCAGCTCCGGCTATTCTCTCCTCTGTTTCCCCTGCTCCTGCCATGCACTTCCCGTCCCCCTTTGAAATTTCACCTTCGCTGCGTCATCCCCCGTGGGCCGCGTCGGGCCTTGGGTTCTCGTGGACGTGCCGTTCCCCGAGCGGGGTCGGGGACCACTTGTGCTGGGGAGCCCACGGAGTAACCCAGCTCACACAAACCCACGTTCAGCTGAACAAGCACGAGCCCGAACGCTGAGCTTGCACCAACAGCCTCGAGCAGCACAGGAGTCAGGGGGGAAAACGCCATGAAAAATAACGAGGAGCCGGGAGGAAACAAAGGGTGGGCGAAACAGGGAGTGTTTCCAGCAGATGGGGATGGCCAAATCCAGCGGTCTGCTTGCTGTGCTGGGCTTAACCAAAGCTGAGCAGGATCTGGCCCTGGCTCAGGTTGGGCAGAGGAGCTGTCTCATGTCATGGCCACCCACTGCCCCAACACCACTGAACCAAGGGGAACCCCAACATCTCTTGTAGGGGCAGATCTCTCATGGGCATTACAGTGGGACACCCGAGCGCCCACTCAGCTGACACGGGGAGCAGCACTCTGCCACAGCACAAGCCAAACCCCCAGCGGGGTTTGGGAGTGAACAGCTTCCTTGTGCTCCCACAAAGCCCCAGGGAATTCAATGCCGAGGAGAGCAGCTGGGCTCCTCCCCAGGCAGAGCCACTGCCGCGCTCGCACGCGCCCCATTTTGGCCAACCGTCCTTTCCACCCAGGAGCCACGATGTGGAACAAAAACTGTCCCTGCTGGCCCCCAGCACTGCCTGCCCGCGCTCCCCGCGTGGCACCGGGCCAAACCCGTTAACAAAGGAGGGCTGGAAGCAGAGCAGGCATTAACTCCGTGGTGGATTTCCCCTGACAGACCCCAGCGAGAAGTGTCGCCCGCCCCGCCGCAGCAGAGCCTGGCAGTGCTGGCAGCACTGGCACTTGCCCATCAGGGAGGGCAGCTGCAGTGATGGGGTCACTTGGAGCTGCCTGCACCCAGGACACCACTCCAGCTATTTTCCACCGACAGCCGACGTCTGACGGCAACCTCCCGGACACGGGCTACAGCCGAGTTGTGCCAGCAAGATGAGACACAGCACAGAGGGGCTGCTCCCTGCAGTTTGAGGGAGGAGATGAGGGGAATCTCCTGACATGAGAGCCTGGAAGAAGGGCCTGACCCCAGGTTATAGATTTTTGCCTCCCTCAACAGCAATCGCTGAGAAATGCTCACAAGTACATTTCTTTGGAGGAGCACACGGTTATTGAGATGAGAGAGCTGAGGGAAGGGCTGCACGCCTCCCCCCATGGGCTCCCCTGCCCAGCTGCTCCTGCCAGCAGAAGTTCAGCCAGCCCAGGTCACATCCCACCCTGCTCCAGGAGTCCTCTACATCCAGGGATCACAAATGGTCACATCCTGCTCTGCAGGTGCTTCCCAATGAAGAGCGGTGCTGTGCGGGTGTGGGTGAAACCTCGAGAGCTTGCTTTGCCAAATGTCTTTAAAGCTTCCCCATCCCCTTGGATTGCATCACCTCTGCCATTAGAACGTGCCCAAGCCCTCCCCTCCTACATCCTTTCCAAGCAGTAAGCTGTTACACAGCCATGGATGTGCTCCCAAGCCAGCATAGACAGTGCTCCTCTCTTGACATCTACACTGGATATCACCCATAGGGGAAAAACCCTCAGTGCCCTCTCCACTCTTCTTTCAATTCATGGATGCTCAGGACGGGCTTGATGCCTTCAAACACCAGCACAACCATCTCTAGCCTGGACCTTGAGGGTCCTTCTGGAGCAAGGAGGGGGCTGAGAGACAAAATATGCAGAAAAAAATAGTCCACAATGTGGGCCTGGCAGCCCCATAACCCAAACCAAGCCCTGGTGATCATCTCCTGACCCATTGCAAGGGGCAGAGAGGAACAGGCACCATTTTGTGTTTTCAAGCTCAAAAAGAGAGTGTTTGAGTGAGTCACAGGGATTTTTGACCCTCTCCTGGAGGCTTGAGTTTCATTCATTCTTCCTTTCTTTTGTTATTCTCAGTAACCTGAAGTATAATCTGCAGGGTTTATACACCACCTCCAAAGGAAAAAAAGGAAAACAGCATGGCCAACCCCAAGAATTTAGAGCTCCTGAAGATTTCCAGGCACTGGAAAAATCGGGGAAGAGCCTTTAAAATAATGAGATTTGCAAGGAAAAAAAAAAAATAAGAAAAGAAAAAAGAAAGAGGACCAGTTGCCTTCCTTTTATTTCCCTGTTGGCTTTCGAGCCTGTAGGCCACTCTGATGTCACTCTGCTAAGCTCGTCTCTGCAACCATGAGGTAAGAAGCCCTTAAACCAACAAACCCTCCCTTGCCAGCTTTCCACAACCACACAGCTCCAAAAACAACAGAGGAGAGGGGGAAATTATGGCAACTGAGGGAAATCTCAAGAGGCTTGGAGGACCTCTCATAGGACCGAGAGGAGCATCAGTGGGCAATGCAGAGTTGAGGTGCCCTGAAAAGCCCCTCTCTACCCTTGGGGTGATGGAGGGCTGGGGACATGGGGTTTGGAGCAGGGCAGTGAACATCACCGAGCCCCAGCATGGCCATGATACGTGGCTGGATCGCTCTTGGCAATAAGGACAGTCCCAGGAAAGTGAAAAGACTTCCAGCACATCTCAGCAATTTCTCTCCACTCCCAGAGGAAGCGTGTTTATTGGAAGCCATTTTCTGCATAAATAGCCCTTTCCTGCTGCTTCCCACAAACTCAGACTAAAATAATTTCCTCAGCTTGAGGACTCCAGCCCACAGCTTTCTACATGGTTGCACAGAACTCAACCTTGAGCAAGAGACCAAAGACATCCCCAAAATCCTGCCCAGAGCCCAAAGCAGAGGTTTTACATGCCCTCCCCAACAGCACTTGTACCAAATTCCAGCTGCTCTACCTCATCACTCCTCCCCAGTGCTTTCCTCTGCAACCTCAGGCCCCTTTACTCTCCACACACACCCCCAGAAGGAGGCAAGACCCCAAATCCCTGTTCAGCACTCAAGGAGCAAGGCTGGGGCTTGGCTGGGACAGGCTGAGCTGGCACTGCATGGTCTTGGCAACAAGACCACTCGAAGATCATGACCATGGAGATGAAAACGACCACACATGTGGCCCAACCACTCCCAGAAGAGCCCTTGCCCTGTACTCCAAGGCCAAGCAGCCCATGGATGCTGCGTGCCCGGCTGCTGTCCTCAAGCTTAGGGCAGGCAGGAACGAAGGAAGATTTGGAAAAGTCTCCCTCTGAAGCTGCTGTGGGGTTGAAGGCAGAGGGATTGCAGCGCTCTGGAACTGGAAATGGGCAGGACACAGTTAATGCCTGGTTCCTCATGAAGGATCAGGAGGAACTTGGCTTCATATTTCATGTGTGGGATGTTGCAAGAGGACAAGGAGCCCTGAACCCCAGCAGCGCGAGTTCCCTGGGAGGAAACCACGACGTGCCCTGCTCCGTGGCTGCTCAGCCAGGGGCAGGAGCCTCTCTCCCGGCAAAGGATGCTGCCACCACGCCAAAAGACACCAGAGAAACACCAAGGCTGTGCCGATTCCACAGTGGCATCGAGATGCCCGTGCCCAAAAGCGCCGCAGCCGAGCGGCCGGTGGGGCTGCCCGTGGGAGGGCCCCACGCGTGGCGTGGAGCCGCGGGCTCTGCACCGCCCGGCTCCCCGGCTCCTGGGCACACATACAAAGGCTGGGCTCCCCCAGCCCGGCTGATGCTCGACCTCTCCGTTGTCCTCGCTGCACGCCTGTCCCAGTTCCAGCAGCCGGTTGCTACAGCAACTGAGCTCTGACTAATCATTTGCGCAATGACCTTTTTTCCCCCCAGAGAGAGGGAGGGAGGGAGATGGAGAGGAGGGAGGGAGGGGAGGAGAGGCAAAGCGAGCGGAGGTTAGCAAGAAAAAGCAGTCAGAGAGAATGTGGGGGGTTTTTTTTAGGTGATGCAAGATTTTTTTGGGGGGGGGGAACTGGGGGGATACGGGAGGTGGGAAGGGGAAAGTAAAGCAGGTGTTAAATGGGTTCCCCACTCCCGACTCGGTGCTTGAGAAAGGATGTATGGATGGGGGCAAAGTTGGCTGCCAGCAGGCAAAGAGCCTCACTGGGACCTCTTCCATGGGTGCGGGGGTGGGGGGCTCCAAAAGGGGCTGACACTGCAGCCCTTCTTCTCCTCCTCCCCACCCCACCCCGACCCCAAACACTGCTGAAGGGCCAGGAGTCAAGAATTTGGCTCTGCCCCACCACCGAGTGCCTGCAAAGGGCTGGTCAGCCCCGGGTCAGCCGAGATGGAGAGCCCCAAGCACAAAGCCTGACTGGTGGGTGGTGGCTGGGGAAGCTACACCAGGGCTGAGCTGAGCTGAGCTAAAAACTCCCGTGTCAGCGTTACACCGAGAGGGAACACAGCCGGACTCTGCTGAGCCAGGAGAACCAGGGAAGAAACCTGAGCCCAGCTCCAGTGGCTCTGTTGGTGATACTGGGAGGGCTTCGCTCCCACCTCTACCTCAGCCTTCAGCTGAGCAAGCCCAGAGTCAGGTCTGGTTCCAGCTCCAAAACAGAGTAAATAATGCAAAAGCCTCTTTCTGCAGAGCTCCAAGGAGCACATGTGAGGTCACATCTTACTGACTCGGTAGGAGAAAACAGTTTAGAGGTTGAGCATTGCTCCTCGTGCCAGCTGGCACTTAGAAAACAGAAGCTGGTGAAACCAAAAAAGCAGTGGCAAGGTCCTCCTCACCAAGGGGTGGATGGTTGTGACAACAGTCCCAAGTTTTCATGGCAAAAGGATTTGGGCTTTTCTCCAAAGGGATCAGAAAACAGTCACATCTGACCTTGACCAACGAGAGGATACTAAGCCAGCTGAGGTGGACAACAACGGAGATCCCTGCTAACCAAGAGCAGAAATCTATGGTGTGTCACAGAAGAATGGGTTTGCCATTTGGAAGGAGAAGGAAATTTGAAGGAAAAATAGTTTTGTGGACAGATATTCCACTGCAGATTCTGACAAACTGCAGCTCTGTTGTGCTAATTGGAGGAGAAGGAGGACTTGATATGACTAACATGCAAAATAAAGAACAGGTTATACTCTGAATGGTGCTGAGCACATGGTCCCCATACACAACTCCTCCTGACACATGCTGGAGCTCAGGACAGGGAGCTCTCCTTGGGGAAGAGAAAATCTCATTCAGAGAGGTATTATGATGGCCATGGCTGCTCCATCCTTGCCCTGTCTTTCTGCACTAAAGATGGGCCCTCCTCTTAAAGCAGATCAGACAAAATCCTTGCTCCAAACCCCTCCAAAATGTCCTGGAGCCAACCCTCCTCTTTCAGCTTACACTTCCCTCTGCCCATCAAAATAGTGCAATGACAAGACATTCCAAGCAGGTGTTCCCCCAACAGCTTGTACACCTAAAAGGGTAAGGCAAGACTCACAAAATCACCTGTGATTTATTTAAGGCACATAAAGGAGAGGCCAGGTTGTGAGGAATATTCTACACGCAGTGAGCACCCAACATATTTCCCTTATCAGCACGACTTGGCACCTACAGAAATTCCCACTACAGCATCTGATCCCAAACTTGGAGAACCCAACAGGAGGGTTCACATTGAGCCCGTTGCAGTGCCTACACTACAGGGAGCATTGCAGGCAGTCACAGCTTGCTCTGCTTGAGCTTGAGCAGACCAAAGCCATGTCAAGTCCAACATAATAAGCGCTGCTGAATGGCAAGACACGTTAACTCAGGCTCGGCACTTACATGGCCACAGTCACAGGGCTTGCACATCCAGCCCGAGCCCATGCCTGACTCCAACCCCCCTTGTGAACCTGGGACTGCACTGAGCCTGAAACACAGTGTACAGAAATAAAACTCCTTTCCACCTCTTTTCAGCTGAATCGCTCTGCAGTTTGCAGGGCTCCACCAAGGACAATTATTTCCAGCATGTGCCGTGCATGAATGCTGCGAGCAAGGCAGAGCTGGAGTTTCATCATAGCCCAGCTTTGTGTGCAGAGCAAAGAAGGAGAAAAAAAAATAGAGGAGGAAAAAAAACCAACAAAAAAATAAAAAGGAACTTGGAACTGGAGGGCCCCCCCCGGCCTCACCCCGATCCCGAGGAGGCTCCGCTCTGCTCTTGCTCAACCCGACACCGAGAATGAGGAAGCGGAGTAGACAGGCGGGGGAGGCGGCGGAACGGTCAAGCTGAAGACAAACAGCCTCTGAGCCGGGCAGCTTGGAAAGCTTCGGGAGCGAGAGGGCACGGGAGCCAGGAGTGGGCTGTGTCCTGTGCCCCCTCCCCGTCCCCGTTCAGGCTGGGGGCTCTGTGGCCCTCACTCCGGGGGATGCTCTGGATTTTGATAACCTCAGTGCCAGGTCTTAGAGGAGATCTCCAGCATGGAGCTCTGCCAAGCCCCGCTGGGCTGTGCCAGCCCAGATCTCGCACACCCAGGGACAGCCGAGCACCCACGGGCCGTGCCGCCCTGCCCCGGTGCCTCCGTGGCACACAGGGATGGCAGAGCCCTCATCGGCAGAGCTGTGCCATGCTGGTCACAGCCAGGCAGCTCTCCCCTGTGCTCAGCTCAGCTCAGCCCCCAGCACAGCTCAGAGCTCGCCTCCGCACCCTGCAGTACCGGGAACTGCAACACCGCGTTCGTTCGCTGCAAACAGGAGCCCGCATAAAAAATTAAACCCCAGCCAGGTGTGAGATGTTCCAGGCAGCTCCACGTGCCTGGGGCTGGTTCTCTCCCATCCCAACATCCCAGTACCCTGCACCTCATTGCTCCAGGAAGCAAAGACCTTATCTCCCTCCACCCCATGTGCCAGTGGCTGCTGTCACCTTCCCCTCCACATCCATGCATGAGGGACAGTGTCTCCTCCTCAGGCCCTGGGGGAGGAAGAAATCCAGCTGAAGGGAGCCCAGTGTCTGCCCAGCCCCACTGGGGACAAACCAAGACCCCAACATGACACTGTCCTGCTGATCTGTCCTTCTACATCAGTAGGCCAGCAAGGAGGCCACCTTGGCCTCACCCTCTTAGAGCAAAGCGTGGCAGACACATGAAGGGACGAGCCCAAGACCAAAGAGGAGA
Source organism: Lophotriccus pileatus (assembly GCA_035583135.1). Taxonomy (NCBI): domain Eukaryota; kingdom Metazoa; phylum Chordata; class Aves; order Passeriformes; family Tyrannidae; genus Lophotriccus; species Lophotriccus pileatus. Next base: position 5,277,442 of record JAWWES010000038.1, read on the forward strand.
GAGGAACAGGCAGAGGAGTTGGTTAGACCCACTGGTTTAACTTTTTTTTACAACAAGGAATATTAGCTGTACCCCAGCATCTTCCCAGCCAGCCAGCCTGGGATCTCCCCCAGTTTGTAACCCTCCCACTATGCCACACAGTCATCCCACACAGCACAAGGACACAGGAAGAAATGTGGCTAACATGGAAAAGAGAGAACACATAAGGATGGGGGATGCATTTCCTAATTTCTGGTAAAACCACACATTTGAATTTGCCCAGCACAGGACACGTATGGAATGTCCCTGAAGGGGTTTGCAGTACCATAACTCAAAGGAAGATCAGAAACAATGGCCAGCAAGGAAATCCCACACCCAGTCTGGAATCTCTCTGGGTCCACCAGCAAATGACACTAAGGTGCACCAGCTCGGTTCCTGAAAGTTCACACAGTGAACAGGGATGGAGAAGTTTGGGGTTCACCACATCACCCTGAGCACATGCTACCCCAGGGGCCCATCCTTCCAGTATCCTGAGGTGAGGGATCCTCTGGCAGGAGGGAAATGAGGTACCTTTCTCAGGCTGGGAAGGGTTGGTTAAACCCATCCCAAGGGAAAGGATTTGCTGTTTCCCAAGAGAAGTGACAAATCCCACTGGATCCTCAGCTGGAACAGCCCTTCATGAGTGTCCCCTCTAGATTACCCCCATCTGGCATTAGGTCCCAGAGGTGGTTTACATTGAGAGCATCTCTGGAAGGGAAGATTCTCTGCCAAAAAAAACTAGAGCTCCACCTGTCCAGATTTTGGAGGGAAAGGAAGGTTTGTTTGCATTTCCAATTTGGCTGGGAAACAGGAAAAAACACAGACCTGAAGGTCAAATTCCCCCAGCCCATCACCTCCCCCAAAATCCACAGGTCTCCAATCCAGAAAGATGCTGGACTGGCACTGGTGGTGACCTGTGCTCTGAGATGGGAGCTGGGGACCTTTGGATACATGACCCTGACAGGGACCAGGGAGAGCTTTTGGGAATGGGCTGAGGGAAGAGTAAAAGTGCCACAATGGGGGCACCACCCTGCCACCTCTGTCCACCATGGAGTCACCCATGGGACCCAGCCAGGAGTGAGCCTCTCAGAGCAGCAGTGCTGGCTTTAAATAAATAAATACAATTCTGCTGAAAGGGCAAAAGAAACAAGAAAAAAATAAGAATAAAGGATGTGCCTCTCCAGCGCCTTCTCCCCTCCCATAAACCTGTGTGCTATGCAAATATATGCAAATGAGACATGGAAGCGGGGATGAAATTGGCTCTCTAAACCAGCGTGGTTTTAGACTGGGGAGCGTTGGAGGTAGTTTCCTGGGAAGTTGAGGCAGAAATAGCTGTGCCATGAGAGGGACAAGCAATGACGACTGGAGGGGATGTATCCCAAAATGCCTTTGGTGGTGGGATGGGCTCCCCCAGCACCAGCAAAATACAGCACCAAACCCCCCTCTCAACACCCCAGTTCAGCAGCTGGGGTGGGGAGGGGGGTGGAGGGAAATGAGAACTTGCTTTGCTGCTGTTTGTGATTCCCCCCACGATTCCCGTGAAGGGATGGCAGAAAGCACTGCAGTGGAAACTCAGGCAGCTCAGTCCAAAGCAGGGGATGGCCAACACAGGCAGCCCAGGGTGATGGTCCCCCAGGGTGGGCACTTCCCCCGGGGGACTGCTTAAGGAGTGACATCTTTCTTACATGAAGAATGGGATCGTACAAATTCCAGCTCGTTTGTTCCAGGCAATTTATCCACCCAAGTATTGCCTTGTTCGGTAACATTTTCTCAAGGGGTTTCTGCAGAGAAGCAGGTAAAATCTAGAAAGTCTGAAGGCTTCGAGGTGTAAACACCATTTGCCTGAGCAATGCTGCTCACGTTGATAGTCAATGCCTGAGGTTTTTTTTTTGCTCACAAACAGGAGGGGTTTTTGTGTTAAACACACTCTGCTCGAGAACAGACCTGGCTGGAGCAAAAGCCCCTTTCCTGCCTCCTGACCCAGCACAGGATTTTTACAGAAATAGCACAGATGGTCTGAGCTCAGTGGAAAGTTTGGGATGGACTGCCAACACCCTGGACAGCCCTGGACCACAGCAGCCCTGCTTCGGGGAGCTGGCCATGTCCATCAGCATCGCTGGGACGTGGCTGGAAAGTTGCCTCCCGAGACTGAAGGGCTTTCCAAACTTATTCCAGCCACTGGAGATGGGGGGAGGACAGGGGAGCAGAGAGAGGATGATAACAACACTGTTCTTCATGGGGACCAAAGGTGCAACGTGGGGGGTCTGCTCCATATCTCAGAGCGGGATGAGGAACAGTAGGATACCTGCAAAAGGCACTGGAAAGGATTCAGGGGCTCTCGTTTGGGGTTTGAGCCAGAGATGGACATCTCCTGTGCTTGCCTCTCCAGTGCCTCCACCACCATTTGCAACCTCAGCTTCCCCCCTAAGCAAGTCACAGCACCGCGTTCAAGACAGCTCCCACCTTGATTTGCGTTTCATTTTGCTTTATCTGTCTCATTAAGGGCAATCTCCGGCGACTCCGCCGCCAGTCCCGAGCGTGGCGGGCACTTGTGTTCCATCGTTGGGTTGAGCAGAGTGTCAGCAGCGACAGCCCACGTGTCACACTGTTGATTTGTGGTGCTGAGCATGGAGCAGAGGCACCTTCCATCCCCACACTGCTCTGCAGGCACTGTGGGATTACTGAGGTGTGTTCCTGCATCCCAGAACTACCCCCTGACAGGTATTATGGCCTCAGCACAACACGTTCTCTACGCAGGGGTTCACTGCCTGCTTGGCTGAGTACCTTTCGTCCAGCACCAGCCTTTTGGCTGCCAGGACAACGTCCATAAACCTGGACCCTTCCTATGCCACAAACCCAGTTGCTTTACTTGACCTGGTCTGTGACACAGGGGCAAGTTTGAGCATCTGCCTCATTGGTGTTTGAGGCAAGAACGAAGCATTTTCTCTGGCTTTTCCCTGTGTTGTTCTACCCTTTCATCTGCCCTTTTTGCCATATTTCGCTGACACCCCTCAGGGATCTGCCCCAGCACTGGAGCTCCAGAACACATGCCTGTCATTGCACACACTATCTCCAAACACAGCTCTGTTACACAAAGCTTTGGAGCACACAACAGCCCATGATGGTGTTTTGTGACTCCATATTAAAAACACAGCCTTAATGAACCTCCCTGAAGAGACAGTTGCCAGGAAAGCATCATGGGGTGTCAAGGCCAGGAGATACCTGGCAAAGGGAAAAGAGCTGCTGCTCACCCAAACTCTTCCCAGTCCCTTCTCCAACTCCTGCTTCCATCTAAGAGCCGCATATTTCTCCCCCTGCCCACACCACAAAACACTGTGAACCTGAAGAATAAAAGGTGCAGACTAGCTGGGATTTCAAATTCTGTGATTAAGGATGGAGGCAATTTCCCCCTCCCCGGGCTGATAGAGCAGGCAGCAGATGAGGACGGCTTTTTAGCGTGCTGCCAGCAGCTGCGATAGGCGCCTGTGCCGTCACCAAGCAGAGAGATTATTCTCTGGATCTCCCGGGCTGTTTATCAGGAACACTCACTGCTGCAGCCGCTAAACCAGCTTAAATACCAAAATTAAAAAATAATTAAAAAAGAAAAAAAGAAAAAAATCTTTTCCGTAACCTCAGAAGGAGAGGGATTGGGGAAGGGGAGGTTAAAAGCACCCTGGAGGCAAGTCAGGGTGTTAATAAAACAGCCATGGGCACAGGCAAAACAGGCTCTGCAGGGGATTGCCAGCCCCGGCTGGAGGGATGGAGCAGCAAACCCCACTGGCAGGAGAGCCAGGGACCCTCCTGGAGCAGGCGGCCGCCAGCCTTGGGCAGCAGGGACATCGCTGGGGAGCCAGGACAAAGTTGGCAGTGCCAACAGCAGCACGTCTCCCTGGCCCTGCCTTCAGCATCACAGGGTGGGGATGGATCAGGAGTGTGCAAGGAGCTTGTGGGAGCGTGTGAGGAGCAGCAGCTTCGCACCACAGCCGGGGCAGCCGACACCGGTACCCGAGGAAGAGCGGCAGAGCTATCCTCCTTCCCCACGCTCAGCCAGGGAGGGAGTGGCACGTGTCAGGGATAATAAATTGCATGAGAGTCCGGATCTGGGGACTGCACGGGAAGAAAAGGCACAAGGTCTGATTTCCTTGGGCATTCAGAGCCTTTGAAGATCAGAAAGCAGCTAAGTGCAAGGCAGGCTTTCAAGCTGCCAGTGCGGGTTAGTGGTGGGCCTGGGACTCCCTGGGGAGCAAGAGCTGTAGAATCCCAGCTGCTGGGTCAGATCCTGCCTCCCAGCCGCAGGAAGGTAAATGGGAACAGCTCTATCAACACCACATGAACATTTTCCTCAACAGGCCCTTCTTTGGCATGTTGGTTTGAGCTGGGGAGCGCAGAGCTGCTCTCTCAGGGCTGCCTGGGTGCTCACTGGTTTTGGATCACCCCAGCACATCCCTCTGCTGTGATTCCCCCCCTTGACTTCTATTCAGACAACCTGCTGGGCTGGGGATGGTCCCATCCCTGTTATCAGAGGTATAATGTCCAGGAGAGCCCTCCTTGGGCAGAGAGGTTCCTACCCCACTACAGAGGCAGAGTTGGATCCTCCAAACCTCCCATTCCCTGGAACTCAGGACAAGCAAGACCCTTCCTGGAGTTTGTGGCAGTCCGGGAATGTCCCAGCCACTTGCATGAAAGGTTAAGACCACTTTCCAATTAGAGAGGCAGGAGCCATCACAATAAAGCTCTTCTGAGGGGATATTAATCAGGGCATCTTCCTCTCACGGAAATGCAAATCAGCAGAATGGAAACGGGAGTGATTAGAGCCAGGGAATAACAGAAGCACATCGATCCTGGCTCCACGAGCAGCAAGGGCCACAAGGGCATGGGAGAGATACCCCAAGCTCCCACACTGGCATTGGAACCCAGTTGGAGGCAGGAAGAACCCACGGGCTCCACCTGGGAATATTCAGCATCATATTTTCAGCTCAATAGTAGCACCAGGGCCATGGGAATGGCACCAGTCACAGCAAAACAGCTCCCAGGCTGGCTGAGGGCTTTGGTCTATCCTTGTGCACCCACTCAGGAAGGAGCTGGAAGAAAACCAGGCAGAGCAGGCACACGGGTCAGGGACCTGGCAGGAGAGATGGAGAAGACACCAGCGATGGCAGCAGCATTGGATAAAGGGTGGAGAAGGGAAAGAGAGGGGATGAAGAGCAAAAGGCAATGCAGAAAGGGGCCAAAGCGTGGCCCACGGTGGTGGGGTGCACAGAGGAGCTCCCAGGTCCCCTGCCCAGGGAAGCGCCGCACCGAGTCCGGAGACGGCTCCGCTCCTCGCGGCAGGAGGCATTAGATCCAGCTGAGCTGCTTCAACGCAGCATGCATGTAAATCAGCTGGACAGGCAGAGAGGAGAAAAACAAGGGGATGAGATAAGAGGATAGAGAGAGAGGCAAGGGGAGGAGGAGGAGGAGGAAGGAGAAACGGGGAGGGAAGAAGAGGAGCAGGTGTGGAGAAAAAGAGAAGCAAAGAGAGGGCAAAGGGAGAAAGGGAGAGGAAGGAGGAGGGATGGGGAAGCAGAGAGCAGCAGGAGGGCAGGGTGCTGGGCTGGTAACTGATCTCATGCCAGGTGGGAGGAAGCCATGGGTGGGGGAGCACAGGGTGAACGGGGTGGAGGTGCCAGACCATGACCCAGCCTGGGCCAAGGCAGCCCTGGACTTGGGCACCCTGCTCTGGCCTCTTGGCTTCCAACCCCTGCAGCAACTCTGGAACCCTGCTGGGTTCTGGGATAAAGGACCACCGCACTGTTGTTTTCTAGCCATGAGGGAGATTCTTACACAAGTAGCCAGTCTGGCATCCTGTAATCCCCATCTGTAAAAGCATGATTCCCTCAAATCAGAAGTGATGTACATTTGTGATGGAAGAGTTGGTGGGTACCAACCTGGAGGTGACTGCACGTGGGGGATGAAATGACATGGACATGTCACTCCTCTAAGTCAGGAATATCTTGCAAAGCACAGTGAGTGATTCCTGGTAAAAAAAAAAATACCTGGTCCCTGCCTCTTTCAGCCAGGGAACTCACAAGCAAAATACCATTATTGAATCCCCAGGCTGAGGATCAGCAGCTCTGTGAGAAGTTCTCATGACCGGGCAGGACATAAGGATCTCCTGACATCAACGTGCACTAAGCAACCAACACTGATGCAAATACCATCTGCTGTAATCATGACATCACCTTTAATTACACAGCCAATGAGGATGTCGCCACATGCGGAGCCCTGACGTCACCAGCAGAGCTGGAAAAAGATCTGGAGTAGGATGATCAAAAAAGATTAGTCCAAAGGAAGGAGATCTCAGCCTGGAAAAGCAGCAGCCAAGGAGGCACATTTGTGGCCTCAAGAGGGTGAACCGGGATTGATTGCTCACTGTGTCTCCCAGTAAAAGAATTAGGAGATATCCAATAACATTAAGAGGCACAGGGTTCAAAAGAAACAAGAGGATATGGTTCCCCACACGGTGCATGGTTAAGCAGTGAAGTCCTTGCCACAGCTCCCTGGGGATGATTAAAGCTTACGTGTTTACAAAAATCAACTAGACAAATTCATGGGAAATCCATTGAGGGGTATTAAAGACGAAATGCCACTTCAGCCTGGGGAGTCCCTGAGCTGCCATGTGCTCAGGGCTGAGAGATGCTCAGGAGATTCATAGGTGCCGGTCATCGAGGGGGGACGGGCAGGGGACAGCTCAGCAGGGGACAGCCCTGCACAGCTCCTGGTGCTGTGCTGAAGATGGCAGACACCATCTCCAAGCCAGCACGCTGATGTCCATGCATTCTGTGTCACTCCCTGGGCAATCCCAAAATCACATCAGCCAGGTATTTACAGCCCAATCGTGGGGGTGCTGAACTCCCCCAAGACACAAAGTCCATAAGAGCAGAACCACACGGTGCCACTATTGATGTGACTGGTTTAACGTGACACGGAGCCACCCTTAACCTCATCTGTCCAGCACTGGGTTACCCTCACATCACTTTGCTGAACGCTGTTTTCCAGGATCCCACCGGGACACAGGGGTCCATCCCCGAGGAGCCTGTCCATGCACTTCCCCACGCACAGCGCTCCTTCCACGCACGCCAAGCCCACGCACGCAGCAATCCCAATTAAACCAAACTACATCGCAGAGGGGCCTGGCAGCGCCGCATTTATCAGCCTGCCTGGAAGGGGCTTGTGCAAGCTGTCCCCCCGGCTGACGGATTAGACAGCAGACAATTAGGTTTCAGACACACACACACACACACGGGCGCACGCAAGCAGAGCACACGCAGGCACACAAATCCTTTCTCTCCATCCATCTGCGGGGCCGAGGTGGCCGAGCCCAGCTGCGCGGCCGGCCGCTGCTCCTGGAGCTGCGTGCAGCTGAATAAGAACGAGCCCCCGCGCCTCGGCTTTCAGCGCCCGCTCGCGAAATGAGCGAGAGGTCCCCAAAGAGATGACACAATTGCAATGGAAATTATTAACCCTTGGCGAGCCGGCGCTGCCGCCTCCTCCCCGCTCCGCCCCGCCGCAGCCAGCCCGGCGGCAAACTCCCACTCTTTGGGTTTCAAGGACAAAGCTGGAGCAAGTTAGTGCTCAGCCAGCATGGCAGGGGCTGAGCAGCCTCCCGCGTTTGTGCTCCGAGGTGAGTCGGGCTTTTTTTGGAGTGAGGATTATTTCTGATGCGTCCCTTTCCAGCTCCTGGAAGTGGGGCTGGTGTCTCGACACGAGCACCACTTCTGCAGTCATCCCACCAAAAGCATCCCCTCTTGGTGCCCAAGACCAGGATCTTCTATGTGCAGATCAGAGGTGCAGCACAAGCCAGCCTCATTCCTTGGGTTGTTCCTTCCAAGGGCTACTGAGAACAATAATTCAATGTTTCAAAATTAATTGAAACGTGAAATGGCTAAGATAGAAATGGAACAAGCTGGGCTGGCTTCTGAAGGCTTCTGAAGCCTGCACACCCTCTCTGGGAGAGGATTTCTGATGGAATCAACAAAACAATGGATAAAGGGAAATCAGTAGATATAATTTATTGGGATTGTCCTAAAGCCTTTGATAAAATCCCACATGAGACGCTATTAAGGAAGCCAAGCATTACTGGGCAAGATGTAAAATATTGCTGTGGAGCAGGAAGCAGTAAAGTGGCACAGACCAGGGCAAGAGGAGATGGTTAATGCCATGCCAGGATGGAGGCTGGGAAAGCCAGAGCGTGGCCGTGCTCCGAGCCCAGCTCCTGCCAGCATCAGGAGCCAGGAACTGAGAGCCCCAGGAAGGCAACAGTGTGGCTGCTCAGAGCACACAAAACCTTCGCCAAGCAGCTCCTCACAGTCTGTCTGTCCCAGGCTGTTTGTCCCCCCATACAGGCAGGGATATAAGCAGGGACAGGAGCAGCCCCCCCTCCACTCTCCCTCACCTACTTGAGGGAAGATAAGTGGAACAGGACACCAAAAAGGACCATTTCAGCCCCTGGCCTCGCCCCTCATGCTCACAGCCCTTAATGTCCCTTCAAAACATCTTTGAACTGTCCCTGTGGAGAGGAGAAAGTCCCAGGAGGGCAAACTCCCATCCCATGTTAGGAGTGGGATGTGCCAGTGGAGGGAGGATCCTCTGGAAGCACCACACTCAGCTGCACAAAGGGCCTTCTAAAAACAGCACTGTGATTTAATTTTTCTTTTAGTTAGTTCCTGAAGAAAGGGAAATCAGATGAGAAGAGCCCTTTTTGATTCCTGGTACCCACCTCACCCCAGTGGAGGATGCAGCCAGCTCCAAGACAACTGATGCCCGGACAGAAACGACCACAAAGGTAACTCAGCACATCCCTCAAACCAATTCCACCAATTTTTTGAGGTTTGTTTTCACAAGATACAGACATAAGCTCTATTGTTACAGGATGCATCATCCCCTAAAGTTGGAAGAAGCTCTCCAGACGCACTGGGAAATGTCTAGGTGTTTGCCAAGGAAGATTGCTGCCCTCCCTGAGCTCTGATTATTATTGGTAGCATAAGAGTGGAGACATGAGGATGGGCCTGGCCTCATAGGGCGTGTCATACAGGAATTCTGGACTACCTGGAAGCTGCCACGTTCCTCACCTGGGAGCAGCTGGACCGGCTCTGCCCCACATGAGCTGCTCCATCCCCACACCCACCAGCTGTTTCACCTGCTCCAGCAGGGCTGGCCCAAAGCCTCATCCCTTCTCTTTGCCAGAAACCAGCTCCTCACTTTCAGCCTTAACTTATTCGTGGACAGTTTCTAGTCGTTTGGTCACCAGCCAACAATATCCGTCAGTGAAACAGCTCCTCTCCCGCCCTCCGCGGCCCCTCAGCCACCGGATTTGCAAAGCTGAGTTTGCAGAGTCTCAGGAGATGGGCCATTCACTGCTTCTCCTTGGGGATTTGGCCATCATTTCGTGTATCAATCCATAAATCAGCCCTCCAGGTTTATCAAGGACCCACATGTTTCCCTGTGCAGCACTAAGCAGGGACCTGAGGAGAATTTTCTGACAACTACACTGCATTTTCCTCTCCTCCTTTCATCCCATTACCCACAGTTATATCCCTTAGACCACTCTAAATAATTACTCAGCTGGGTGTTTATGACCTTCAGATATTTGTCCATCCCTGGTTTAAGTGAACTCTTAGTCAAGCTATGCTTAATATTTAGACTGCACAGAGAAATTCACATGTTCAAAACACTTCCAGGCTGTGGTGGGGAAATCAACAGAAAGGGCTGATCCTGCACCATTTGGCACAGCTGCAGGGCCATTTTTCAACCCCAGGCAGCTTTCTGCTTCCTGTATTCCCATTAAAAACCCCCAACACCTAGAAACCTTCCCACGGGTGTTTCCCCTCCCTCCATCCTTAGCTTAGGGAAAAGGGATTGCAGGGACAGTCTATAGGGAGTGGTTCACACAGGGGTGTGAGATCTCCAGATAAAGCTGTTCACACACCTCCTTTAGGAGGAAGAGCTGCAAAAAGCCCTTGGGAATTACAGGGAAGGGAGAAACAGCCCTGGACTCTTGTAAGAGGAGTCAATCTCCAAAATAACATCTAAAAAAGCCAGGAGGACCCGATGCTTTCCTTTGTGCCAAAAGTATCACCAGCACCAGGAAAGATGCCTGTTCCCCTCTGGCCTCCCAGGGAGGAGTGAGTGGGTGAGGTGAGGATCAGGGCCACAGCAAGGGACAGCAAGACTAGCCCCAGTAATGGAGATTCAACTGCTCCAAGCCCTATTAGCTGGGCCATCTGGATCCCAAGCACGACCACAAGGTATTAGACACCACTGCCATGCGTGGTATCACACAGGCACAAAGGCAGGGAGAAGAGGGACATGCTGCAACAGCCTCTTCCCATGTGAGAAGAAGGTGGGAGCTCCAGGAAGGTCTCTGCTGGAGCCAAACCCCGGCTAGGGGAATGAGAAAGGGAAAGGCACTCTCAGACACTGTGCAGGAGCTCACAGATAACAACCCAAACACACAGAGTGCATCTGCACTCACGGCTCCAAGCACAGATGCTCACAGCCAGGCACAGCGCTGCTTCTGCTGCAGAAGCAAGGACAGAGGTGGATGGAGAAGGAGGAAGAAGCAGGATGAGTTCCCCTTGCACTGCCAGCTTCAGGCATTCACCTGTCATTGCCAAGCCCCAAACTAATTATGAGGAGGGTCTATAAGAGTTTGTGTCCAAAGTGTGCTCAGTGGGGCTGGTTATGGTGTGTCTTCTGCTTTTTCAGTGTTTTAGGAGGTCATTTTTCCTTATTGCTTTTTGCTCTGGCCCCAGGAGTTGGAAAGACTACTTTACTTTTTTCACTGAAAAGCCAAGATCTTCTCATGGCCACCAGACTGCGTAACCTGGACTTTAAAGTAAGTATTTGTGATAAAACAAAGAGCATGGCTGGGTGGCTCTGTTCTGCAGGGCAAATCCCCCAGGGTCTGTCACAACTACACTCTCTTTTCTCGTAACCAACCCAGGTTTCTGTTCCTTTTCAGTGAGTTTGGGCTCAATGGTTAGACCCAATATATATCATGCAAGAGGCCACAGTCTGATTCACAGAGGGGAGATGACTCGCTGTGGTCATGAAGAATCACTTTCCCAGAGAGGAAAACAATCCAGCACCTGAAACAAAACCTCTGTCCTTCCTTAAAACTGGGCATCAACTGTCAGGAGACAACCGATGACCCAACCTGACCCACACATGATCTGGGAAACAAAATCTGACTTGCATGGGTAGAAGACTATTTCCACCAGACCTGTGCCAGCCCCTGGGATCTCCAGGTACTATCCCAGATCCTCCAAAAACAGTGTAAGTCTGAACCCATTTTGGTCCTCTGCGGCAGACTTAGCTGCCTCCAAACCTTCTGCCCCAAAGAGAACAGACCTGGCCACAACCAGCCCTACAGAAGAGCATCCTTCACGCTTTCCCTTCAGCCCCACCACCCCAATGTGCTCCCCAGAGAGGGGCAATTCTGGCTGGAGAAGGTCGAACAGTATGAGGGGAGGAAAGCAAAAAGAGAAAGGGAGGACGGGAACAGGGCTGGGGATGCAGGGCCGGGCTCCCGCAGGTCTCAGCCCGGCATCGGGCTATTTTCTGCCTTTTCCTCTTCCTCACCGCCGCGTCGCCATGGCAACCCCGTCAGCTGAGCGGCTCCGCTCCCGACTCCGTTCCCGCTCCACGGGGATTTTTTGGGGGGCTTTTTTTTCCACCCCTTCTTCTCATCCTGACTTCCTGCTCGAGCCCCATCCCAGGGAGGCTCCCAGCCTGTGCCGAACAGAGGCTTACAAGGGGTGCTTTCATAAGGGGTCCCTCGTACTGGCAGGACCCCCCTGCACAGCCCCCACCAGCCCCAGGTAGATGGTACCTGCCTGGTGGGGCACAGCACCAGCTTTGGGAGCAGAGCCCCGTGCCGAGAGGGTTCCCACACACCCCTCACTTTCCCTATCCTGCCCTGGGAAATGTTTTCCCCTTTTAGCATCTTCAGCCCCAGTGCCTCCAAACAGCTCCCAGTGCAGCAGGTGTTGAGGTTTTTGGCATCACCCCACAGGAAAGGGGCTGCCCTGGGACACAGACCTCACCCAGGGAAACACGGGGAGAATCCCTGTGCAGGGTGGTGGGCTCTCACTGCTGGGGAGAAGTTAAACACCATCTGGGTATAACTCCTGCCATCAGGGTATGGAGGTCCCTTCCAGCCCTGTTTTCTAGGGCTTAAGTTGGGTAAATGTCTCAGCAAAAAACTAGCTGAGCCAAAACCATGGGCAACTCCTCGGGTTTAGAATTAATCTGAGGGAGAGAAACACAGCAAAGCCAAAATGGTGATGGAGGATGCAGAGAGGCTGGAAGAGCAGGGAATAGGAGGGAGGAATAAAAAGCCTTTCCTGTTCTCCTTTCAGACAGCGTGTCCAGGTGTGACAGGAGCCCTCCACAGGGAAGAGGGGTTTTGAGAACATCCCCTGGCATCAGATACCTTCTTGTATTTAACATCACTGCTCCTCTTCTGCCTTTGAAAGCCCCAGCCTTAAATACAAAGGAAAATCCCTGCTCCCCTGAAAGCCCGAGTTTGAGGAGATCAGATTCATCTCCGAAGCACACTCTCCTCTTTCTCGCCCAGTGTTTGGCCCTGCTGAGCACTGGGCTGGCACATCCCCAGAGCACCATGAGCTCATCCCGCCTGCCCAGCTCCTCTCCAGCGCAGAGGAGTCCCTTTGGGGTGTTTTGCATTGGTTTTGGTGCCTTTGGAATAGCTGTGGTTGGAAATCAGAGGCTCGGTTAATCTGACCCTGTCATACATATCAGATGTGCAGCAGAAACAGCCCTCCAGTAAGCGTTACCACGACATTTGGGGAGGGTGGGGGTTTTTTTCCCCCCCCTTTCTTATTTTTATAGCAGACATCTGCAGCAGAAGAGGGATGGAAGAGAGAGAGGAATGAGAAGAAACAGCACTTCTTCCAACAGCCAAATCCCACTGACTCAAAGCCCCCCGTGACCCCCAAATCCCAATTTGCTCAGAGTGAGACCAAAACCCCGCTGGAGAGGAGCAGCCCAGTGGGGCTCTGGATGGCTCAGCACAGCCCCTGGCACAGTTATCTCTGCGCACATCCATGCCAGGCTCTGGATTAAATGCAGAATCACACAGACTTCAACTGAAGGTGCAATTTTGCAGCTGCTTGCTGGGGAAGCTGAGTCTCTTTCCATGTGGTTTAAGTCAATTAGGAGCAGGTTGAAGCTGAAGTGAATTAAGGCGTTCAGCTCCAAACAGCATCGTGTGCCTGCAGGAAAGGGGAGGGGAAGGCAGCTCTGCACCACTTTTAGCTAACCCAGTGCAACTCCACCAATATAAACCTGAGGACAAGGCGGCATGTCCTTCATCCCTCCTCCTCCTCCTCCCTGTTCTCACTTTTTCTCCCCACTCCTTGCTTTCCTCATCCTTCCCCCATCCCCTCCCTGAAGAGTTTTTCCTCCTGCTGTTCATCTCTTCCCCGCGTTCTCAGCTCCTCCCGGTGCCCACACGCGCGAGGGGGCCGGGAAGCAGTTGGAGATCGAACTCCTGGCATCGGCCGTGCCGAGAGCCCGAGACAGCTCCGGAGCAAGGAGGCAAAGGAGGGGGATGAGGGAAAAGTGGGTGGGTTTGGGTGCAAGCAGAGGAACCTCTTGCAGCCTGGGAAGCTCAAGGATATCAGGAAGACAGTCTGATTTATAGCACCGTGAAGTCGCTGCGGTTTGTCCCCACACAGGCCTGCCTGTACCCAGCCCCTGCCTGGACACGGGGCAGGGAATGCTGGTGTGCACAAGCAACTGGTCTGATGGCACGGGAACAGCTCAGCTGGATCAAGAAGGGAAGTGCCCCGTGGCAGCAGTCATCCCTTGATTCTTTGTTTGTCTTCCACATGGACATCAGACAATGAGTTAAACCCCAATTTTTAGGATGTCTGGAAGTGTGTAAGGACACTATTTGAGCTGGAAGATGCATTAACATGGGTGCCACAAGGTTTTTTTAAAGAATAAAAGCTCCTAGAATACCACTTTCCTATATTCCTTCCCCCAGAAAGTCCTTAATTTCCCAGATTAAGATCCGGAAATAAAACCAGTGATTTTTAATTCCTGCTATACCTCCCCCAGCTACTCAGGTGTCACAGCCCCTGGAAGAAGGATAGTTCCTGGCCCCACAGTGCAATGGCAGAGGGTGTGGGAAGCCCTGTGCACACCAGGAGCCAGCTCCAGCTGCTGTTAGCCTCTTCCCTCAGCAAGCAGAAGAGCACAGAGAAGACGAAGCAGCTCCAAACCTGAGCTCCTGGGCTGTACTGGATTTCTTTGCTAATGAACAGTTGTCTGCATCTGTCCCCTGAAGCCATGAGTGGGGTTTCCCCACGAGGCTGAGGGAGAGGAGAATGAGGATGTCATTCCAACCTCCTGGAGCTGCTCAGGGGCTGTTTGTGGGAGGCCAAAGCTCTGTGCAAAGGTACCTTCCACATTCTGGCTGCTCCCAAGGACACACATCTCACAGACAACCTGCACAAAGGAAATGCTGCTGGAGCAAAACCCCACACACCCTGCTCTGCTCTACAAGTGGAGCTGCAAAACCCTCATCCCTGGGTGCTCCCTGCAAAAGGGCAGAGATCCCAGATATTTCCAGCAATCCCTGCTGCAGGTCGAGCCGGCAGCACTGTGCAGGTAATCTCTGTGGCCCACAGCATTGGCTGCTGCCAGCAGGAGAAGGAGGAACTGGGGGGGAGAACAGAGCAGGCACAGTGGGGGCACAGTTAATTAGAAAAGCTGCCCAAGATATGGGCTTGCAGATAAACTTTGGGATGTCCCTCCATGCCTCATCAAAGCGAATGAAGCAGGAGGACCAAGGCAGGCATCCTGGGCCCCTGTTGGATTTGCACACAGATATCTGGATGACAGGGCTGGCTCTCAGCAGCCCCCAGTGCTCCTGGAACCCTCCAACCTGTAGCTGCAGCCTTTTAGTCTTCACCAACTCGGGCAAAGGCGTGGGAGCTGCCAATGCTGAACCTGCTGCACTTGTAAACAATGTGACTCCAGAAGGAAACGTGGTGTGGGCAGACTTGTGTAAAGGATCTGTGACCCATCACGAAGATCTCTCCCCTCTCTGCTTCCCTCCAGCCCCCTCAGCATCCATGAACACCAACCTCCTGGGGACACACAGCCCTGGTCCACCGTGGGACCACTGCAGTGCCACTGTGGTCTGCTCAGGCACTAAAAACCTTAAAAGTGCCAAATCACTATTTTCCACCTAAATACATATTTTCCTCAACACAATCTGGTTAAGGAAACTAAAGAAGCCCTTCCCATGAAGGGAAAGCAGGAGGAATCAGCCCTCCCAGCTTGGGGTCTGTGCTCTCTTCCAAGAGGCATCAGGGTTGGCATGGACATCCCAAGACCTGGGTGCAGGATTTCAGGAAGCTCCAGCCGGAATGACGCAAAGCAGGCATGTTTCTACGGGTCAGAGAGGAAAGCTGGACACGTGGGACAGGAAGACAGATCCCATTCCTGGCTCTGTCCCCGACTTCCCCCATGACCTTGGACGAGTTCCAGGGGCACCAGATTTTCAGAGAACTTCTGTTCCCGTTGGAGCCCACACTTCGCTGGGCAGAGCCTGGCATGGCAGGCAGGTCTCTGAGCAGGCAGGAAACACAAAGCCTGGTCAGCATGTTGTTCCTCACCCTTCTGAGGACACCACCAAGGCTGCCTTTCTGCCACCCCACTTCCAGCTTATTTTTCAGAGATGCTGGGATGGCAAGAAGATGTTTCAAATTTGTGCAGCTCTCTGCGAGATAGAAAATGTCTTGGGGGGTGGGAGGGGAGGTGTCCAGGAAGAGAAGCGATAAAGAAAACCCTCCTTAGAAACCAAACCAAAGCCCTGGGTGTTTGCACAGAGCCAGGGTGGAAGGTGGATTCACAGGTCTTGTTCTCTTGGGAGGTCAGACACACTGCTCAGGCACAGTAAAAACCTTCTGTGTTGAAGGCCAGCAAGGCTTACAAGGGACTTTATTTTTCCCAGTACCCTGGGGTGCCTGGAGCCCTAAGATGTCCCCAAAGGGGCAACATTTGTGTCGTTTGGAAAAGAGAGTTTGGAAAAAGCAGCAGCAGGCAGAGCACTAGATCTGCCAAACCCCAGCACGTCGGACTGCACTGGCCTTTGCTCTCCACTTTGCTGTCCCCAGGAGCTGTGTAGCTGTCACCCAGCACAGCTTTTTGGGGACCCTTTGGGGCAGGGCAGCAGGGGCAGGCCAGCACCTAATCCTGCAGCATCAGCTCCGACCACTCCAGCTCTGACAGCAGCAGCAAGGAGGAATGGAAAAATACAGAAAGGAGCTGAATAGAGCTCCCTTGTAAAGGGGCTCAGACCACACTTTGGACCCTATTTCCCACCCCTGGTCCCTTGTCTTGACAGCTGCACAGTGTCTCCACAGGGAGAGAGCAGATCCGAGCTGCAAACTTTAAAAAAAAAAAAAAAAAAGAAAAGAAAGGGAAAAAAAAAAAGGGGGAAAAGAAAAAAGGAGAGAGGGAGCGAGCAAGCGAGAGAGTGTCTGACTACAGCCCTAAGGGCTGTCACAACAGATAAAACCTCAGCCAGGATTCGCAGTTTGAGCTCCTGCACGCTAATGCACAGCTGAGCTAAAAATACCAACGTGTGGAAAAGCAGAGGCTGCTGTTGCTGCCTCCCGAGCTGCTCGCAGGCTCCAGCTTCCCGGCCAGCCCAGATGCACGGCCACAGGGGGGAATTGCAACCCCGGAGAGGGGCAG
Source organism: Lophotriccus pileatus (assembly GCA_035583135.1). Taxonomy (NCBI): domain Eukaryota; kingdom Metazoa; phylum Chordata; class Aves; order Passeriformes; family Tyrannidae; genus Lophotriccus; species Lophotriccus pileatus. Next base: position 5,294,236 of record JAWWES010000038.1, read on the forward strand.
GGGCACCCCGGGGGTCTCCCCCTGCACCCGGCTGCAGGGCTGGCTCTGTGCAGTGCCCGAGCGAGCCATCGCACAGAAGGGGCTGGGTTGGGTTTGTGCTGATGTGAAGTAAAATATCTGGGCCACGCGCTTTCTGCTCTGCAGGCAGAGGGATGGAGCAGCCTTGGGGAGAGGGGCTGACGCCAGAGAAAGGGGAGGACGGAGCCCGCGATGAGGAGGAGGATGCAGAGAGGCTTCCTGAGATGACAAACAGGCAGGACAGCTGCAAAGCCCCAAATCTGGGGCTGCAAAACAAGCAGCCCAGTGTTAATCCCCAAAGTCGGCCTCGTGTGGGATGGGAACGAGGTCGTGGCTGTGCTGCCACATTATCTCCTGATTTATCCAGCCATCTTTGCCCTAGCTGAGGCCCAGGAACAGGAACATACTTTACCATGCACTTAAATTCAAGCATGCACCTACAGTCTCTTTTCTTCAATGGAGCTGAAGGACGTGCTCGAGGGTTTGCCCATCATTAACTGCCTAAAGCCAAGGTCAGTTCTCTGAACAGGGGCCCGCTCAGGGCCCCCACCCAAACCTGGGGAGGGCACCTGGGTGTGCCCAGGTTGTTACATCCCCTCCTGCAAATTTCAGTTCCACTGCTCCTGGGGACGACCATCGTCCCAAATGCCGATTAACACCACGAAATGAGCAGTCACACGTTCCCAGCAGCAGGTCTGTGCTGTCACCATCACACCCAGCGGAGCAGCCCAAAGCCCCCCAGCTCTGCTGCCCAGGAAGGGCTTGGTTAATTTTGGAAACCCTCAGGACAGTGAGGACTTGGATGGTCTCCCTCAGCTCAAGGACAGACTGAATCTCTCATGTTCTGTGCACACTCCTGCTCAGTCCCATGAGGGGGTCAGACACAGCCACCTACCTGGGGGCCACTTCATCCCAAGACCTGGAGCCCAAACTCAATCAGGGCATCAAAAATAGAGTCTCCAGAGCCCTGCTGTCCTGGCTAATACAGTCTGTGCTGAGTTCCTCACAGGACTCAAATCCTCCCCAAAATCAGGGCAGAGCATCAATCAGCACCCCCCTTTCAGCCCAGTACTGCAACTCCCACATCGGTGCTGACCCACCTACAGAGTTCACAACCCAATTACCCCATTTACCACCTAATTCCTTCTCTACTCACAATCACATTCAAGAAACCAGTGCAAAATCCCTGTGGATCTGTTTCAAGTTGCATTATCAGCACATTTGGCATTTTCATCATGCTTAGGACACAGTCCCCTACAAAAGGCCAATTTATCTTGAAAGCAAACCCCTGCCTTAGAGGCTGCCCTTTCCAACAGGCAGCAGTTGTGCCAACACAGCCTTTGGGCAGGGCAGAGAGTCCTGCTTAACCCAACAGCACCTCCCATGCCCTGTGCTGGGGCACATGCCAGGAAGGGAACAGCCCCTACTCCAAAAACACACATTCCTCATCACCTGGATGGGTTATTTTCACCATACCAGTGCAAGCCATGATAGCAAATCGGTTCTTGAATAATAACTATTACTTAGATTAATTAATTGGTGTTTCCACGGTGTGTTGAGGAATTAGAAGGAGGGGGAGGGTGAAGGAGGGCGCAAATCATCAACAAAAAAGCATTTCCTAAGGCCAGGGAATGAATGCCGTGAAGGAAGAGAAGAGCAGGTTGTTATAGTAATTACAATGTCAGTATTTATGGATTAGGCCAAGAAGGTCCCCCCAAGCACTGACTGCAGCTGGGTTGATCTGCAACCAGCCCCACTCACGCAGGATGGGGCAGAAAAATTCCATTTCTGGTCCCAGCACAACCCACCCAAGCTGAACATCAGCCACTCCTCTGTAAGTTGTTGACAAACTCCCAAACATCCAAATCCGGCTCTTTTTTTCCCACCTTCCAAACCAAGTAGACACTTGCCAACCAGCCAGCCCAGCCCCACACTTCCAGTATTTCAAGGGTGCTTCCAGCCCTCTCTTTTTTTTTGCTGCACACAAGCACATTCATATTGTATCTGCACTAGATATATAAACCTCACACATCACCAACCCAGCGCTGGCAAACATCACAGCACCATCACAAGGTGTTGCAAAACCTTTTGACTTCCAGAAAGCCCCTGCTCCCAGAGCCGTGGAGTTATGGAAGAAAAAATAAAACAAAGGAAAACCCGAACCTCTTCTTTCATTAAACAGGAAAATCCACAGCCCTCATGGTTAGAGGCAAAGACTCGAAAATGTGATTTCTGAGAGTACAGCTCAGAAAATGGAAAGCACATAGAAATCAGGATTTTTCACACTAGTTTTACAGCAGACTTTTGATCTGGGGGCAGCAACTGGCATTACAAGCACTCTCCTTATTTGCTTGCATTTGAAAAGATAGTTCCCAACACAGCAGCACTCACAACCAGGAGCACTTTTCCAGAGTCAGCTCCAGCAAAAATGCAGATGTCCATGGAGAAGATCCCATCTACAATCAACCACAATCCCACTCATAAGGAGTCCCATGCACCAGGGGCTCCTCAGACCCCTTGAACAAGAAAAAACTGCTGCTACAGCCCCACCCATGGCTCTCAAAAAGCCCCAATTCCTCACCTTTTTGGTTCAGAAGGTCACTGGTATCCACCAACTCTCCTGCTGACCCACCAGAAAGTTCTATCATCGAGCTGTTACTTGAAAACCCTCCCAAGGCAACTGCACCAGCTCTGGTCACTCAGGATGGTCTCACCATTAGCCCTTTGAGGAACCACTTTGCAAAAGGGAGGTAAAGGGGTAGGGAAAGTCCCACCTGAAGACTTGGAGCTCCCCAGCCCAGGGCCTGAGAGCAGCTCTCCAGTTCTGGCAGGCTGATGGCCCATGTTGGACCCCATGGACTTCCTTCCTTACCTTATGTTTCAATTTGCAACACCAGATCTGGAGACAAGGAACACCTTATGCATTGCTCCAGCTGCCTGTGGCCCTGAAGTGCTGCTCCAACAGCCATAAAGTGCAGCCAGGGGAGCTTCTAATAAATATTGTCACCATCAATATCCCTTTGTTGATTTTCCCAAGTGAGTTTCCAAGAAAGGGGCTTTAGGCTTTCACGCCTCACAGGGTTGTCTCCATCAGGGTCACACCCAGCAAACAGCACAGGGCAGCCACCCCACAGCACTCCCCTTTCTGGGGCAAGTCAGCCCACCCTGTTCACTTCTCCCAGGGTTGGTGCAGCTCTCTCTGCCCCTGTGCCCCAAATCCAGCCTCCTGCCTGAGGTGTGGAAAACCCAGAGCCATTTCAGAGGTGGCTGCTGTCCCTAGGGTGAAGATCCAGGCATTCTGGCAATTCAGGAACCCCAAACCCTGCCTTACTCCAAACTCCTGAAATGCTCCTAAACAGGCACTGCCTGACAGTGCCAGGACAGGCTCCCCTCGCACACTCCTGTCCCGAATTTGTCAGGCCTCTTTGCCAGCCCCGGCCTCTTGAAATTCTGCACACTATTAAAATCCCAACTAATTTACATCCAAGATGGGGAGTGAGTGGCAGCTGTTGCTATAGAAACCCTCTCCCGGGCCCTGGCTCCCGGTTGCAGCTCTGAGATGAGAGACTGGAAGCCAGCTTGGACCCCAGGCCCGATGCCACTGGGACATCCCACGGTGCCCAGTTGTCCCTGCACAGGCTGAACCCGGCACTGCTGCCCAAGTCCCACTGCAGCAGGGCTGCTTGGAGGATGTGGTGGCCACCACCACCACAACCAGCCAGCCCCATGTGTCCTGTCATCCTCCAGGCTCTGCATTTCCCACCCTCCATCACTGAAGGGTCTTCCCTGCCTTGCCACCTTTCCTGAAAGCCTTTATTCACCAGCTCCTGGAGCCAGGGGCTGTGTGACAAAGCCCGCTCTCACTTGGAGAAAGGAAAACAAAGATGACAACAAAGCAGAATTGCTCCCTGAGCTGCCAGACACTGGGAAAATTCTGGAAAACCCAGGCTGAGCATCCCACCAACAGAAAGAAAATTTGCAATGTGTTTAATATTTAATGTAGGGTGTTTTTTTTTTTCCCTGAAGTTGGACTGATAATTTTTCAGCACATGACCCCTGGGGGGTTAATGCTTTGGATTGATAACAGCACCTTAACAGGACCCTCCCTCAGCTCTGAGCAGGCTGAAGGAGCTCAGCTTACAGCATGAAACCTGCACCCGTCACCAGGGCTGCACCAACAGCTTTGCTGGGAATGGAGACACCACATCTCCATGGTGAAGCATCCAGGAGTGAGCTTCTTCAGCAGAAAAGCAATCAGAGGACATCATCTCTGCAAGGAAGGGAAGAAAGCAGTTCCCATTTCAGTACAGCAACCCATGGACCCAGAGTGACTCTCCCACCTCCAGAGTCAGAGCCAGGTAGTTGTGCCACCACAGGTGCTGCAACCTGAGCTCTGCTTGTAGCACCTGGATGCATTCCTGCTCACAGCAGGGCATGGGGGACAGTCCATGAATAAATGTGTCTGGTCTCTGGGGCTGGATCCTGCTCTCAGCTACACTCATGTACAGCTGGAGGGAATCAGGTCTTGAACTGACAGGTCATTGAGTGCCAAGGAGCGGCGATCGCGCACATCCCATACGTGTGCTTCCTCCCCCATGGGTATGTTCCTCAGGTCTTCCCAGGACAGGATCCAGTCTGCAGCAGAGGTGTTCCTAAGCCAACCCCCTTTTCCTGTGGCTAAGATGCCAAGGATGTGTGAAGGTTGCTCAGCAGAGATGTCTCCCTCACCCTCTATGATGTGCTGTGCCACACGGGCACCGTGAGCCCAGGATCGCGAGTGGGAGAAGGCTCCTGGCCCATCACCCCGATCCCAGGGATGGATGTCCCTGGCATACCTCAGGAGCTATTTATTCCTCCCTCCAGCCCTCAGCTGCCTGCTCTGTCACACAGGGAAAAACTGACTCAGACCTTCCCAAGATAAGGCGACCACATCTGCAGTCCAGCTCCCCAGGAATGCAATCAAAATAGCGACCGGCAGCCCAGGCGGGGGAAGGAGGGGGGGCAGCATTTTTTGCTGTCGACTCCGACCCCCTGATGGACCGTTGCCATGGAAAGCCGGCAGCCAGCAGCCCCAGCTGGGGTCTGCTGAAGGATTTTTCCTGCTTGGCCTGAGGCTAGGGCAAGGGGAAGAGGGGGAGATACCAGGGAAGAGCTTGCATCTGGCTGCGACAGCCCTCCCCTGCTAGCAGGTGTGGAGCTCACTTCCCTCTTGGCTGGAGCATCCCGAGATGGTTTGTGATCCAGCATGGCTCAGATGCTGCTGGGCAGTGTTTGAAGCCTGGTGCAAGAGAACAGATAATAAACCAAATAAATCCAGTTCTGCATTAATGACAGAGGGACCAGGGAAGGGACAGAGAGATGGTAACCTAAGATCGAGCTGCCATCCTCTGAGATGGTGAGGTCTCTGGGGCACCCATCCAGCTCCTCTCCCCTTCAGCCTGTTTCCAATCCCTCATTTTTGCATGAAGAATCAGGACAGTAATTTCTCTCCTGCAGAGAGGAACAATACAGGAGCTGAAGCCGACCCCTTGCAGGCTGCCCGAGCAGGCTGACGTTTGGGGAAGATTTGTACAACTTTCTCACTGTGTAAAAAACCACCACGGTTGGAGGTTGCACTGAGCTGGGCACTGTGTGATGGTTTCTTGCCCCAGCACACTGCGATGAGGTGGAAAAGGCCAGAGCCTGAAGCTGCCTGCTTACACCAGAGCCTGGATCAGGCACTGCAAAACCTGCTGCCAGCAGCAAGCACCCAGAGGAGCCGTCACCCCTCCCGCTGCCTCGCCGAGAGCTGGCAGGAGGGGACGGACAGCTGCTTCTCCATAATCATCTCTCCACCACTGACAACATGCTGGAGCTCATTTTCAGAAGACACCTTGGGAAGAAGAATGCATTTACAACAGCAGAAGCACCAGGAAGAGCATCTCCTTCCAGAGAGCCAAAGATGCAGCAAAATAAAATGTCGCTTCTTGTTAACCCTCGCCTGTACCTGAGCAAGCAGGACAAAAGGTGCTGGTCAAACTCTGCCCACATTCACAGTCCTGTAGCTCTGCTGATTGTCTCAGCAAAGAGACAACAGCTCTTTGGAGTCCTTACTGACTGAAAAAGCGTCCTGGAGGAGGGACCATGCCCCAATTTGAAGCCAAGACTCCCTTTCCCAGATACCTGCTGAGATCATGGTCCCAGGGATTGCCATTCCCAGCACCTCTCAGATGCTCAGCACATGTGTGGCTTGCACAGCAGCCAGGAGGGGGATGAGGTGCAAAGTCCACTGGGCAGGGACCCCAGCCCAGCTCTGGCTTTGAAAAGCTTCCCCAGCCCGGGAGGGGAAAGGAAAGCTGGTGAAGGGGAAGGGAGGGGGAATGCCACCTGCATATTGATCTGACAATATGAAATGGGTTTTTCTTCTGGTTCCTGAGCTGGAGAGGGGAACCTATTGAATGCAAAGCTCAGCTCTCCCGCTGTCCTGGTTTCAGCCACTCCAGACTGCTGTTTAATTAGATGAGCATTAGCAGAAAAGGCAGCTGGGCAGCTGGGAGGGGCCGGCTCTCTGCACCCCACAGTCACCCACTTGATAGGATTGTGCTGCTGTCAGAGGCACCTCTCAAATGTACCTGAAGGGGCATCCTCCTGGCTCCTCCAGCAGCCAGGCTGAGCCAGACAAGAACCTGCCCAAGGCACACCAGGCAGCAGACCTGGCTGACCCTCGAGCCATTGGGACCCCAGCCACCTCCACATAATGCAGCCATTAACCCTTTCCCCCAAAATTTCCAGCAGTCCCCCCTGAAGCCCAGCGATGGGATGGGGCTTCCTCTGGCATCAGCCACAGGTTTAGCCCAGTAACAACCCGGGAGTCAAGGGGGCTGGAGTGTGGAGCAGGCATTTTTCCTGCCTGCATCCTATCTGGGAGAAATTACAACAAAGTCGTGAAGGATTTGCAGCTATTTTCACACTCCTTTTCCCAGATTAACACATGGATCCACTTTCTGTTCAGCAGTCTGAGAGTGCATTGTTTTGTCTCTGTCGCAACCTCACTCCCACATCCCAGAGCTTTCCAGTGCCCCACCGATGGGTATGGGATATCAACAGGAACTGAGGAGCTCACTTTAATTAGCATGCACTTCTTAATTGGGCTGCAATCTCCCCAGCAAGTTAGATGGTGTTTCATCTCCATTTTACAGACCTGGGAGGGAGGAGGCAGCTGGAAGACCAAGGGATATGGTCAAGCAAGATGGTGTCAGGGCAATGGAGAGGTGCCAGGAGTCCTCTCTGTCCCCATCACCTGCACTGAACCCAGCAGTGACATTGCCTGGTGACAGCTCAGGAAGATCCCATATTACCCACTTGCATAAGTCAGCCTCTCTCCCTTGCTACCAATGGAATAACATAGATTCAAGAAAACTGGGTTGGATCCACATTTATACTGGGATGCAACACTCACAGGTTAAACAGAGTTCCCCCAGCTATCCAACTGATACCAAATCCAACCAGGGGAAAGGCCGCACTCGGATGGGGCTTTAATGTCAAGGCTTTACCAGGGACATGGGACAAGGCTTTACCAAGCTCCCGTTACATGTTGTAAAATAAACTGTGCAACGCAGCCAGGATGCAGCTGTTTCAGCTGCTTTCAGCACAAGGCATTATCTGTGGAGCAGAGAAACCCACTTCAGCCTTACCTATGGCTCCTCCAGCAGTGTCAGCACTCAGCCTGCTATCAGCACATCTGCAATGCATCCATGCTGGAGCAGCCTCATGCCTGCTGGTTTGGAGGGAAAAAGCCAGAGCCTTTGCATTGTCCTTCTCCAGCAGAGCTCCAGTCCGGCTGGTCTGAACTGGCTGTGGTGGGAGCTGGAACTTCCAGCTCTGGTTTCTCACCCTGCCACTGCTTTTTTGGTGTTCATCTCTTTCCGTGCATATTCATTCCCATGTCAGTGTGAAAAGGGGAATCAGCTGGCTCTGAGCTCCCAGGTAAACAGTGTCACAACATGGGGCAACAACCCCACAATTAATGAATTTCCCCTCGCTCTCTTACTGTTCCTCATCACTCCAGAGAGGATGTTTTCATGCTGCATCTGCCCAGGGAGAGGTGTTAGATGAGATGCATGACCCACCACAGGAAGCTGCTGTGCCCCAGCTCTGGTCCAACAAGCTCCAAACCAGCCATATGTTGTTCACCCTCAGGTCTGAAACCTCTGCATCCAGCTCAGGAAAAGGGTTGACTAATAACTATGGAAAATAAGGGGAATTTGGGAGTGGGGAGCCTAAGGGTCAGGGGAGGTGGGCGACACTGAACCTGTGAGCTTCACGAGGTGCTAAAATGCCTGATGTTGGCTCTGGGATTGGTGGGGACGCAAGATCAGGGCTCTTCCCTTCAGAAAAATCCAAAGGATAACTTTTCCCTGCCACGTCACGAGGCATCAACCCACACACACGACACCCTTCGACCGCTGATCCCCCACCATGGCACACGTGAGCACTGGAACCCTCACACGAGCAAAGCAGGGAGCACGTCCCGCTGAGCAGGGATGGAGCTCCGGCAGGAGCTGCACGAGGGCTGTGCTGACACCTCGGTGCGAGCAGGGAACAGTCCACGAGCAGAGAGAACCAGAGCTACGGGCGCCACGTCCCCTCCGGCTCCCGGCGTGACTCACACCGGTTGCCACGAAGAAGTCGGCATTTGCATGCAGCCACCCCACGGTGGAATGAGAAGCTCCCTCAGCTATTTGATGACTCTCTGGGGGAGGGCAGCAAGCGGTGGGACCTCAGAGGCCGGCGTGGTACCAGATGGCAAACTCTGGCATTTCCACAGGCATCTCCAGGCTGCTACCAACGCAGTCCGTATGTGCAGCACGCCCCAGACGAGGCTCCCTGCAAACGAGATGTTCGGAACGGAGAAGGGAGTTGGGCACCCAACTCCTGCTGGATTTAGTTCCCTTTCAGCTTCTCTAAACCCGCAGCCTCGGCGCTCCCCACCCTCGCCAAGCGCCGCGCAGAGTTAGCTCGGCGCGGAGCGGTCGATGCCGGCGAGGGAGCAGCGCCCGCTCCACGTGCACCACTCGGCCCAGCACCGAGCTCTGGCAGCGGCAAAACCCGACACATCCACAGGCAGTTTCTCCCAGCGTGGATGCACCCCACGGACATGCTCTCCCGAGCCGTGCCCTGGCCCTGCAGTGGGGTGGCTGCTCCCACAGGCGTGTGAAAGGCCCCGGCTTGGGAGAGAGGGGGTAATTATATGCCAGAGCAGCAGCTGATTCAAACCCTTCCTGACCCCAGGCTGAAGAGTTCTCCTGATCGATCACGAAGATGCTCTTTCATTTTCCTCAAGCGTTTCACTGACGGATGGAAAAATCAATGCCCCACAGAGGAGTCTTGGGGGGGGTTGTGGAGCAAGGGGAAGAAAGAGAGAGAAAGGGAAGGGGGAATGGAAAAGAGGAGAAGGGAGAGGGGAAAGAGGAATGCACTGGGGGAGGCAGGGGCTCCTGGAGGGGGTGGTGGTAAGGCAGGCGGGCAGGCAGCTCCTCTGGTTGTTGCCTGCCCCCAGAGTTTGGGGATTTTCTTCCTACACGGAGGACCAAGGACAAAGCAAGGCTTCTCCCAGGTCCACACCATGGAGCCAGGGCACTGCTGTGCCAAGAGCCCCTGTCAGACTGGTGCCTCCCCTCACTGAGCAATGCTCCTGCAGCACCAATGGCAGGCCCAAATACGTGCCATGGGGTCCCCCCTCCATCAGCACTGCTGGTTTCCATGGGAACACCTCCTGGTTCCCCAGTTGGAACAGCCCTGGTACCCACAGTCAGAAGAAACCCTCAAGGTCCATAAGGCTTTTGGGTGAAAATTCCCCATTACCTTGTTTTTCATGAAAAAGGAGATCCCCCAGCTCTGACTCACTATGTGGGGGCAGTTCGAGCACCATCCTTGGGACCCGTCCTGTCTCCACACAGCTCTGCAGGGTGCCCCAGGCTGGGACAGGGATTCCTGGTGCCTCTGTGCCAGCAGATCCTGCAACTCCAGCATTTTGCTGGGCAGAGATGCTGCCAAAAGGGACTTTATCCCTTCAGGGGGGGAAATCTTTGTTAAAGACCAAGCTAAGATGTGCACAACTCATTTAGCTCCTCCGTTTGGGAGTGCTGTGGTTTTCAGAGAGATGGTCGAGCCTCTCCATTTGTACTTTCTGACACCAGCCACTGGAAAAGACACATCCAAATCTCCCCTTTGGTCAGGGGAAAGCCAGGCCCACACTACTGCACAGAGATGAAGTGGCAGCTCGCCTTGAACAGTTGGGGTTTTCCAGTGTTTTCTTCCCCACATCCTATTAATAATTAACACAACTGCAACAAGACCAGCTTTTAAGAGGCTTCACTGCCATGGGCTGTGTTACAGTCCCTCTTCCAGGAGCAAAGGTTTGTCTGTTACCACTGGAAACCAGGAAGGCTCTGGTCTTACCCAGGGATGCCGTCCTCATGGGAACCTGACTCC
>JAWWES010000038.1:5307765-5361925 GCA_035583135.1 Lophotriccus pileatus
GGGTGAGTGAAGGGGGTCATGGCTGACCAGGACCCTGGACACCCCCCCCAGCACCCCAGGGAGAGGAGGCAGGGGGGCGGAGGCGGCTGTGGTGCTAACGAGTCAAAAATAAATATTTATACCGGGAGAGTTTTAAAACCCTATTTTGCATCGTTATAATAAATTATTCATCCGCCTGTTTCTCCCTGCCCGCCTCTCACGGTAGGGAGCTGTGGAGGGGATGATGCTGCAGGGTGAGTGAAGGGGGTCATGGCTGACCAGGACCCTGGACACCCCCCCCAGCACCCCAGGGAGAGGAGGCAGGGGGGTTTGGGGAGGGAAACAGGCACACAGCACAGATGCAGCTGGACCCTGACACGATCGTGGCAGTGCCAGATGGGGAAGGGTCAGGAGAGCTGGGTGTCAGGAGCAGGCGGCTGGAGGTGCCCAGGGGACTCAGCGACCTCCCGGACAGCAGTGTCAGAAACAACGTGGCTGTTCTTGTGCCCACACTTGATTTAGATGGAGCTCTCTGTGAGTCTTGCTGCAGTCAGTGGTACAGCTCCCATCCCTCCTGCCCACACCCACACAGCCAGACCAAGAGCTGAGCCGATGGGGAGCCCCACACCACCGGCTGGAACAGCACCTCCAGGAGCCATCCTCACCTTCCCATCTCCATCTGGGACTGATATGGGAACAACACACCCTTCTGCAACGCTGGCAGAGGCTTCCCATCAATGGCCTGGAGCAGCACCTCTGAGCCAGACCCCTTGGCCCCTCTGGGTGCAGCCAAACATTTGTTTTGATCACTTCTGCACATCTCAGTGCTCTGATTGTAGCTGTCATACAAGGTTTGAAAGTGCCACCAAGCACAAGGGAAAGGTTTGGGGAGGAGAGCCTTGCATGGCTATTTCTGGCCTGCCTGCAATTGCATTTGCCAGAACTGCTGCAACAGAGACAAAAAGCAAGGAGAGAGAAAGGCATGAGCCTGGCTGAGCAAGCCACAAAAAGCCCCTTGCCTAGCTGGAGGCTTCCAGCATATGGAAGGGGAGGTAAGAGGGCTAAGGGAGGATGAAAAATGATCTTCTGGATCACCCCACTATCCCTCGACTCTCCTTCCAGCCTCTCCTGACAGCTGCTCATCTGACCTGCCCCTCCAATGATTCCCCAGCAGCCTCCTCTGGTGCTTCACCCCCAGGATATCTGAGCATGAAACCTAAATCTCCCTTGTGCTACAGTTTAAGCCCATAATTTCTTGTCCTACCCACCGTAGGACATGGAGAATCGTTTATTCCTCTCCTGTTTGCAGCAGCCGTTGACATATTTTTGAAGGCTGTTATCACATTTCACCTTCAGTCTTAGACCTTTTCATGAAAGATGGAACAGAAACACAGGTTTGTGACGGGGAGGAAGGACAGAATAACAAAGAGGTTTTTCTGGATCACACGTGGAAACCAGGAAAGCCAATGGAAGGGCGGGGAGCCAGGGAATGGGCAAAGAGCAGCCTGTGACACCCAGATGAAGCTGAAGTGCCACCAGCCAAGTTCAGGACACAAGGGGAGATGGTGGAGACACGGATCAGCTGGGAGGAAAAATGAAAACACGAGGGTTGTAGCGACATGGTGCTGAGCACCGGGGCAAAACAGGCCACACAGGGTGATGTGGCAGTGCCCAAAAGGGGCATGGGGACTGAGCTGCAAGTGGGAGAGGAGCCAGCTGGCCTTGCTTTTGATGCTACTGGTATGTGTGGCAGGTGATGTGCCAACTGGGTCCTAAGGTCCTGGAAAGGTGCAGTGGAGAACCAGAGACATGAACAACAGACACACAACAGTGGGCTCCAATATGCTTATCGTGCCTTTGCACGGCTGCACGTGTCAAAAGTACTTACAAGAAGGAGATAATCTAATTTGATAAGGGAGAGGGTAGAGGAATAGCACTGTGGGCACAGATATCAGGAGCAGAAAACAAAGGAGAGACTGCAGCAGGCATCTGCTACAGACCCCTAGGACTGGAGGAGAGAAAGAAAGAACAAAAAGATTCCTGAACCAACTATCAAAGAGCTCACAAACACAGGATATTTGTACTCAGGGGGCACTTTAACCACCCAGACATCTGTTGGGCGACAAACACATCAAAACACAGTCAGAATGGTTCCTTCCTTACGTAGAGGACAATTTACAGATGAAGGAAGTAGAAAGGCTCCACAAATCCACTCGCCAATAAAAAGACGCTGTTCAAAACGCGACGGTAATAGGGGACGTTTGGAGCCTGTGATCACAGGCGACACAAACCCACCGGAGTGGGGACACGGCGGCACGAGGCACTTGGCAGCAAACACGGAGCAAGGGGAGCTGAGGGACAGCCGGGAGCAGCAGAGCGGGAGCTGCTCACGGCAGCTCTGTGCCTGCCCCCTCCAACAACGCGGCTGTTGATGAGGGACAGGATAAACCTCCGAAATGTGACGGGAAGAAAAGAAGCAGAAAGAGCGGCCCTTTGCGTCAGAGCCAGCCCTCAATGCGGGCTGTGCACCCAGAGAGCGGGGCAGGCTGGGATCCCACCTTGGCTGGCAGCTACAGCGTGTCTCAACATTGCCAGAGGCAGGCTTTTGCCCAGAGCCCCAGGGAGATAAAGGCAAGAGCAGGCAGCCTGTGGAGCTCATCTCCAAGCACTGAGACTTTCCACGCCTGTTGCAATGAAGAAAACCCACTCTTGCACGTCACCACAGGGGCTGAGGACCTCCAAACACCAGGTGCCCTCTTACCATCACCCCTTGATCTCTCTACCTCTGTGCCAAAAGCAAAGGCAAGATCTGAGTTTCATGGACCAGAGCCCCAGAACAAGATCAGTGCATTGCTGTGGTTTCTGCCTGTCCTCCCTCAGAGGGACTTTTCCGTGCTACTGTGTGGAAAGGGGTTTCACAACATCCAGCACTAGAGGCACAAAATACTCTTGCTCAACTTGGACATGCAAAAGTAAACAGATCTTTCAAGTCCTGCCACAGCAGAGGGGGTTTCCCAGCACGCAAAGTCCTTTGGCTTCTAGAAACAAAAGTTAACTTTGCCTATGAACTTGTGTAAGAATTTGGAAAAGATCTGGCTTCAGATGGATTATCCATGCTCCATGGAGAGAAACAGGCTTTTGGAAGGCACAATCAGCAGGAGGCTGCCCATGCCTACCCTTGCCCTGGGGTGGTGGCTCCTGGCTCTGGGCAGCCCTCCCACTCCATACTCTTCATCCTCAACCAGCCATGGGAGCTCAGTAAGGCTTTGGCACTGCATAATGGGGTTCAAAAATAGCCAGATTTTAGAGGTCTTTCATGGTTAAAGATTAAAATAGTGAATTACTCGAAGTGCCTAAAATACACCTGCAAACCTGGCCCTTTGGCATTTAAAGTTCCACCGCAGAAGGCGGGATCCAGCATGAGGTTCCATTTCCCCTCCAGAGTCTTCTGGGTGATGAAGGGATGTGTCATCCCCTGATTCCCACCAAGAGCAAGGACCTCCTCAGCCTTCACAGTTACCTCCAAGCAGATGCAAAACTGAAGATTTGCAACTTCAAACAGCCTAAGTTAAAGAAATACCATCACTGGGGACAGGAAAAGCTCCTCTACTTCTGGCCATGTTTCTGAAGGTGCTTCCCACACTTTGGCCTTAGCCAGAACACACAATTTCCCATTTCACCTATAAAAATGTAGCTCTGGGTGTACAAGTGTCCAAGTTTCATGGGTGCTGTTTGTGAAGTGCTTTGGAGAAATACAAGTATTAAAATATTAAGGAAAAGAAAGTAGCAGCAGTTGTTCCCTGCAGAGGGGCAGGAAACTCTGGACATCTTGCTCCTTATTTATAAAAAAAAATTTTTTTAGAAAAGCCAACAATGCTTTCCAGGCCTGGAACGCTGACTTTGGCTACAACACGTGTCTATTTATCAGGAGAAAAGCTGAATATTTCCGCTATCACAAGATTATTGCCAGTTCTTGGATTTTTCCCTAACCTCCAGCTAAAATCCTCTGAAAATGGAACGGCATACGAAATACGCTCCCTGACTCTCAGAGTTGGAGGCACATCCCCCCCACCACCTCCTTTCTCCCAATAAACAATTTTGCATATATTTAAACCTCCTCTCTCCGGTTTCCCAACTCCTCCACCCTCCCCAGCGAAGAAATTACAAAAATCCGTCATTTCTCTCCGTTTCCCTTGCACCTCCATCTATCAGCGTTTCAAAGGCAGTCTCCTCGAATGCCGAGCAGAGCGGGAGATGGGCAGCGGTAATGGGAATGTGCTCCTGACTGTGCAAACCCACACAGAGAGTGAGGACAGGAGAGACTGCATTTGCATACATATTAAACGAGAGCAGTAAAAAATGCAGACGTGCAAACCATTTGGACATGGCTCGGCTCGGCGATGCGCCCTGCAAGGGAATCAATCTTCGGCGTTCTTAAAGGGAAAAACCCGCTACGGAGCGAGGAGCGAAGCCGAGAGACCAACGCTCGCAAACACGGCCGAGGCTTCGGGGCAATCTGACCTTCCTGAAGGAGGGTGAGATCCCAGTGGGAGTTTCCACCTCCTGCTCTGGATCCAGCAGGGTGGGCTGGTGCCTTTCACCCTCTTCCCACCATCACTAGAGGGAGGAGAGCTGGTGGACCCCCATCCCCAGCCAAGCTCCCTGCTTGAGCTGAAGCAAGATATTCTCACATCAGCCAAGCCTTCAGGTGAGGGCAGCACAGATACCTCCCTGAAACAGCCTGAGCTGGGCTCCAAGAAAGAGCTAAGTAGCACCTGGATGTGCTGAAGAAGCCCAATCTCTGCATCCCAGTATCTTCCCTGACCGAACAGTTCACTGTGCACATCCTGCTTTGTCCCTGGGTGATCCCAGTAACAGCAAACTCAGGAAGCAGGCACTGAACCTGGAGGGCATGACCCTCCAAAATGGCTCTGGTTCAAAGTTTTCTTTACTTGCCCTATGGATCTTTCACCCTACCACTTCTGATTGACTGAGCCACAGGGGTCACAACAACAGCACTGCACACACAAGCATTTCCATGAGCAGGTTCTACCTTGCCCTGGGATGTCTCAACCCAACCTCAACTCCACTCGTCCCAGTGTTCTGGTTGAGGACATTCCCAAGACAGGACGTTACACCCAAGTCAACAAGTACAGTGGAGCTTACAGAGTAGATCATTCCTAGATGCCTGCAAGGATACAGATCTGACGAGGCAAATCAGGCAGGCAAACCTACTGATTTCAAAGTCTGCAGGTTCAGATGCATAAAAAGTGCAAAATCAGTAACTTTTATATTGCCACTCAAGGAACCACAAAGATAAAAGCAATATTCTAGGAGTGAAGATGCCATGAATATTTCTCATCTGCACTTATAAGGGATATTTGGGACCAACGGCTTGATTCTGCATTAGCCTTGTTCAAATGAGATAATTTACATTCCCTGCCGGCTGAAAACAGACTGTCAAGGTATTTACTTGTGTCAGGTTTCACTTCCCAGTGACAGTGCTAAAACCCACTAGGTGCACATGGAGAGTGAAGGTGGGCAGCAGACAGGTCCAGTGTGGGGTCCTGTGTGGACACCCAGGCAGGCTCCAAGCCCACGAAGTGTAAATGTCCTTTAGGGAGCCACACCAGGGTGCTTCAGCAGCTGCTGCTTTGCAGCAGGTACTCCCAGCTCCTCCCTGCAAGGGTTCCTTCTGGAAAGGCAGGAGCTTGCCAGGCTCGGCTGTCTCTCCCTGAAGATCCCAAAGCTGCAGACAGACAACTGGACATACCTGCTGACCAGGCCTCACTGCCCAGCAGGGTTTGGCCCGGCTGCTCCTGTGGGAAATGCTGTCTGGAGCCTCCCTTCTCCTCCCCTCTCCAGCTATCCCCTCCTACAGCCAGATCTAATCCAGCGACCTGCTCCTTCAGGGCTCACCCACCCTCACCCTCCTTTTGCACCTACAGCCCAAAGGACACACAGAGGAACATGCTGCCAGATCTTCCTCACCGACCCCCAGCAACATCCCTTTTTCCAGGCACACCAAGCCTGGGGTAGCGAGGCAGTGCTTAACTATCTTCTGCTTCCTACCACCTTCCAGCTCCTCCAAACAAGGCAGTCTTGGGGTGGGAAGGCATAAAAAAAATGGTCTTCCCATTAGCCTGTCCAGTGTGGATTCTCTGGTGCCTCGTAAGGGCTGAGTTCCTGTGCAGCGATCGAGCGCTCGACTCTCTCTTTACCCACCCACCCATTTTCACAAGACTTGTGGGAGCCACACGAGAGCTCTTTCCTTCAGCCAAACGTAATTGGAATTCGTCTCTGGGCAAAAAACAGGGGGAGGCGGGAACAAATGGAGAGAGAGGGAAGGAGAGACACGTATGCACACAGGCACAGGCTGGATCACAGAGGCCCTGCTCCCTTACAGAAAGCAGGGGAGGGGGGAGAGAAACAAAACCAAAAACCAAAGTAAAACTACAGTGGCAAGTTGCACCAGCTGAGCTGTTGACTTGCTTTGTACACTGTGCAATCCCACCCCTCTGCCTCTGCTGCTGGGGATTTACAGGCAGGAACGGTCTGGGGAGGGTTGGCTCATCCCTTCAAGGGTGTTTCTACAGCTCCCTCCCCCATAGCAAGTGACAATTTGGGAACATTTGGGGCTGTTAATTATATTCGGATTGAATTTTTTTTTTTGCAACAGCAATGACCCCGTGAAAGGGGCAGAGGTGAGAATCTCGAAGAGGAGAGAACTTGGGGATTTCCACCCAGAAACTGTCCCCCTGGCTTGCCAGAGAAACACGAAGGCAAAAGAAAGTGGAGTTTGACAACACAACAGAAAACAAAAACTTATTGAATAGCTGTCAGTGGGCAAGTATAAATATATTACTGATTATGTTGATACTAGGCTCATATCAAAGGCGATTAATTTGATAATTGCCTGTGTAGAAAAAGAAAACAACCACAATCAAGTCTATTGCCACTGGCATTCAAAACGCCTCCCTTGGTTAAATTAATTTCCTTTTTTAACTTAATTTGAGTTAATAGGAAGGTTATGGTGTAACCATAGTCCAAAATCATCCCCCCCTCCTCATTTATTCCTTTTTTTAGCTGATCTCATTTTGGCATTGGCCTGAGAGCCTGGAGCAACCAAGTACTTTATTTGTCGTTTCGGAATAGTTTAGGAGGCAGCAGAGAAATGGAAATTCTTTTGCTGAAAAACTTGTCCACGAGCTTCCCCAGCGACACAGAGTGCCACCTCCCATGTGTGCCAGGTCCTCCCGCAGGACACGCACCCCGGCAGGGCTCAGCGGTGTCAAACTCACCCCGCAAATGGCCCCAAATGACATTGTTAGAGAGGCTGTGTTATCTGAGACTACAAAATTAGCACCATATAACAGCCTTGGTCGGCAGGATGGTTCCTGCCAATGTCAATGGCGGTGCTGTGGAAGATCAAAGGAAAAGCACAGTCCTTCGGCGACAGCAAACGTTTTGCCTGGTGGGAGAGCGTGGGGGCAGCTCGGCAAAGCCAGCAGCAATCCCTGCCCTGGGCAGAAGAAGCCCCACTGAACCCCAAAAAGCACCAGGGCAAAAAATTATTCCCGTGGTTTGCTTAAATCAGGCGATTCATACAATTCTTCAGGAATATTCAAGAGTCATTTAACTGAAAATTCAGCACTACAAGCATTGTCCTCCTGCCAAAGAGTTAACAGCCCTGGGAGCGAAGCAGAGGCCTCACTCTTGCTGCGGGATTTCTCCCAGTGACACCATGTTCCCACTTGGAGACAAGTTTCTTTGTTTGCTTTTCCCCAGTTATATAAGGGACATAAATTTTTGTTGCAGAGAGAACTCCAGGCAATCTGCATCTCCCTCAGTCTGCATCTCCCTCCAAGGCTTCTCACTATGTTTCGGCTTGAACTCTACTTCTGTTGCTGCAGTTTTTCAGCTCCTGCCTATGTCTGCACTAAACCCTCTCCCCTTCCCCAGGAAGCAAAAGCCTGCTGGAAATTCAACTCCCCCTCAGGTCTAATCCCACGGGAGCGGCCAAAGCACTTTGCCACCCTGCCACCCCCAGCCCATGGCATAGTGAAGGTGAAGATATGAGCACGGACAAGCTGCAAAACCTTGGGCCGGCACAAAGACGTGTCCAGAGATTCTCCCCTGTGCAAGAGCATCTCAGTGGAGCCCAGGCTGCTGCTTTGCAGCTCCTCCAGCCCCTGTCTTTGCTCTCCCAGCAGGTCCCTGATCCCCAGCCCCATCACTCAGCAGTGACGGAGAGAGCCAGGGGAGGCTGTGCTGGGAATTTCACAGCGCTGGGGCAAGGGCTGGGTGCTCTTGGCCAGCCAGAGCTGCATTGCACACATACCAGCAAACCTCAGCCAGGCAGCCCCGGAAGGGCAACAGGCAGCCAGCAGCAGCTCCCAGGCCAGCAAGGAAGCCTTAACTCCTTCCTTGCTATGGCCAAGAGGCTCCTCCAGAGCCCAGAGACAGTGGGAAGAGAGGAATCCACCCTAAGGCCAAGCATCTGAATGCAACACCCCTCCCTCCCTAAAAAAAAATAAATAAATCACAGTGATACCCTAAAAAATCCCTGGGAATGTAGCCCTTTTCTTCCCCTTCCCATGGCCCGAGGGAGAGGCAGGGGACCATCCTCAGTGCTGGCCAAAAGCCACCAGAGCTCCCAGCATCCAGCACAGCCCCAGGCGCCTCAGAGTCGGGATGTCCCCTGCCTTCACAGCCCCACACCCTGGACAATGTTCTCAGCAGGGTCCCGTGGGGGACCCTGGGACAGCCACAGCCTGGCCAGGTTCATTCTGCACCCCAGAGAGGGGGCACGTTGAGTCCCTCCATTCACAGCCTTTGAAATCATGGTGGTGAGGAGGGTTTCTCATCAGCATCAGCAGAGGAGAAATCCCTCAGGGTGAGGTTTGGATCCCAGGTCCCTCAGTGTGGATCTTCTCATGACTCAGAGGCAGGACTTGCATACTCGTTCTTGCACCCATCAAGAGCCAGCTGACAGCCTTGGGTGCCCAGAGAAAGTTTGGCTGTCCTGGCTCTCCCCAACCCCTTTCTCAGCCTGGTTTCTCTTGATCTCTTGACCCCCCAGAGAGATCTGGGATCTGTTCTCCCACACAAGGCACAGTGGGCACAACAATCCCCACGAGCTGGGGCAGGAGGAGGTGGCACATCACCTCCAGAGCCAGTACCAGCACATCTCACCTCTGAGAAAACAGCAACCAGGTGTTACATCAGCCCATGTGAAAGGGCTAAAAATTCCTGTGCCGCCCCACTTGAAATCAGCTTGGTCTGAGCAGTCTCCACACACAGTTGCCACAGCTTAAAAATCACATTTATGGGTCACAACGAGACAGCAAACACTTTTTCCTTTTTTTTTTTTTTACAGACAAAGCCCTTCCCAGCACAGGTAGGATCACTGAAACCCAGGGCTGAGCAGGCAGAGAGAGCAGCTCAGGGGCAGGGGGTGTCAGCCAGCCCCAGGCCAGGCTGCCCTCCCAGCAGAGATGGGATCTCCCACGCCGATACTCAGCTCTGCTCAGCTCCAGCTCCAGCCCGATCAGATCAAGCCCGACAGGATTAACCACATATCGCAGCGCCAGCGGAAGGCAGACTTACCGTTTAAAAAGAAACACACACACACACACACACCAAATCCATGTTGAAGGAGCTGCCTTGGTTCAAAAGGCGCTTCCAAATTTAGATTTGCTAAAATTGAGATTTCATATTTTTAATAAAATAGAATTAGACTCTTCATAATAAATTAATAATCAAAAGCCCACAGAAATGTTTCCGTAAACGAAGTTTTTTTAATTCCAAAGGAAACCATTTGTTTAAAAGAAGCAAGTGTTCCCCTGCGGAGCTGGAACTTCAGTAATTGCAGCATGATGATAGAAAATGGGGCTGGATAGCAAAAATAACTTAAAACTATTCTAAACAACCATGAAGCTGAGTCATCTGTTTCAAAGTCCAAGTGGAGCTATCCCAGTGACAGGGCCCACAGAAAATGCTAAGGTGCATAGTTAAAAGGGGAGGGGAGAAACAAAAACAAACAGCAAAAATAGTCCAAATTCCTTCAGATACTGCTTGTGACAGAAGATGAAAGCTGGGATTTTCATTCTCTTTCCAGCATCTCAGCTGCAGTGAAGCTCAGGGTTTCACCACACCAGGCACCCCTAACACAACCACACTCTGGGTGTACAACCAGCACCAAATACTGGAGCTTGGTGTTCCTCTAAAACAAATCAAGGAAAAGTAAAGGCACCCTCTTCCCAGCTGGTATCAACCAGTGTAACCCCACAAAGAACAGGGGAAGGAAAGGCCAAACCCTGATCCGTCAGTCTTTTGTGCTCCAGCCTCACTTGTATACGCTGCTATCACGTTACAAAATGTGTAAGTCGCTGTACGAATGGCAAGGTGCCACCGGCATAAATACATTCATATCTGGACAAAGGATCAGCCTGCACATCAGGATCTTCATTAAAAACGGGTTTGTAAGCACTTCCCCTCATTCTTTTGATTCGTTTCCACAAAAACAAAGATGTGGCATTGCGTCAAAGCAGCAAGGACGCCCAACACGAGACCGGACCGAGACCTTGGTGCTTCAGACCAAGCCAGCTGCGCTTCCACACTACTCCAGGTTTCCCAGGCTTGTCAAGGCACAGGTTTAAAGCACTGGAATGTGATCCTGGTAACGAGTTTGATCTAATGATGGGTACATCTAGAGTAGGTACCTCCAGAGCACTGCCTGGCACAGCTGCAGCAAGGCCAGGGGTAGAGCACGTACGCCGTCCAAGAGGGACAGAGCTCGGTAAACCTGGTCTTAACCAACACACCCAGTCCTTTTTGCCCTGCTACTAAGACTGATTTAAAGCTAATTCAGGCAGATATGGGCACACCAGACCAAAGGGTTTTCCCAGACCAAGGTAACAGCCTGACATTTAAAAGTCAACTGGAAGGTGCCCCAAACCAGTGCACCGTGAACAGCAGCTTCCAGAGCTGCATCATGAGTTCATCCCTCTCCATGTGAGCAGCCACGGAGAGAACAAAGCAGGAGCCTCCTCTGCTGTCCCCCCACGCCCTGAGGCACTGTCTTGTGGCTGGGGCTCCAGGGACAATTAAATTCCCACAGGACTTCACGAACAATTGACAAAAAGCAGGAATCCAGGAAGGAGGTGACAAAAATGATGGTAAAGCCTGTGGGAACAAGCAGCCCATTACAACAGAGGGACAAGTGACAGGGACAAACCTTTCCTCATGCATGCTCAACAAAGGCATGCTGGAAAGCTGGTGGTCATTCCCAAAACTGTTCCAGACTTCCCTTCTCCTCCTGCAGAAGATCCGACTGCCTTAAATTCCGCCTTGTGCTGCTGTAACGAGGGAAGGGCTCTTGCTTGCTGCTTACTGATGAGGGACCAACATCCAAAGAAAAGAGCATGGATCGAAGGCAGTCAGGGAGAGGGAGAAGGGAGAGGCCTTACTTTTATCAGGCTGACTGACAGAACCGGAAAAACAACAGGCTGAATTTTGGGCACAACTGGCTTTCTTCAAGGTCTGTCTCCTGCACGCAGGAGAAGCCTGTAGTTCAGACAGGGTGTTCCAGGTTTTTTTCCTAGGCTGCACTCTGAGTTAAAACCACCACTGGCTGAAGGGCTGGAAAAAAACAGTGAGTTCAAACAGGAAGGCATCTAGGAAGGGGATTTCCAAAAAGGTGGGGAAGAAACCATCAAAGCAAGATTTCCAAGGAGCTTGGTGCTCTTTGGGAGGGGAAAGTTTTCCAAGATCTGACTCCAGGACACCTCTAAGACAATGATATATATCGTCAATGGGTGAAGCTGCCTCAGTCCCCAGTGCTCCAACATGGATCCAGGTAGGCAGAGGAGAGCTGGATTTCAAAACAAAGGACAATGGCAGATCTGAACCTCATGGTCCTTTTACACCACACTCTCATTTGAAGAAGTCACAAAGCAAAACTTCCCCTAAACTAATGTACATCTATTTTAACTCTTTTTTGTCAGTAGATAAAGGCAAGACAGGGACTCAACACACAGAGAGCCAAACCTTGCACCTTCATCACCACAATTTGATCCTCCACCTCCCATCAGCCAGGCAGGAAGTCTGTGGGCTTTATCCCAACTCATTGCTGGAGCACAAGTACCTTCCACAAGATGCCACAGCATCCTGCAGGCTTTGTGCAGTCTCTAGCAGTGCTGCCTTTGGGGACAAGATACCTGCTGGCTGGGGGGATGAAGGTCCCTTTTGGATGAAAGAGCAAAAGGATGAGTTGTTCCCTCATGATAAGGACTGTTCAGATTTGCCCAGACTCACACACAAGACTGCTCTCATGCCTAAAGTACATCCTAGGATGTCACCAATTCACAGGTCTCCAAGGTGCTTGTCCTCTGACCACCCCAAGAAATGAGGCAGCACTTATCTGTCTTTCACAGATGGGTCACTAGAGGCAGAGAGACAAAGCCCCAGCTTCCCTCTGCATAAACTCCTCAAAGCACCAGGTTTGAGGATTTCATGGTGTTCAGGCACCTGAACCTCGGGCCAGTGTCACACAGAGCAAAGAACCAACTTAAAATCCCAGAATCTGGGCCAAGAGCCCTGACCACTGGCCACCCTTGCCACATCCCGGCCAGCTGCCACTGCTCTCCCAGGTTTCATCCCAGCCTCCCTGCTCTGGAGTGTCTCAGAGGAGCCGCCTGTGCTGCTGACAGAACAAAATTCAGCCTTTGATGCCATTGGCACTTCCTCCATTAGTTGCTTTGAAGATTAGGGCCAGAGCCTTAAATTGGATTCAGAAGCTGATGGGGAGCCAATGGAGCAGCTTGAGCTCCCGGTGGCCCAGCCCTTTGGGGAGGTGAGTGGTCGTGCTCTGCACCAGCTGGTCCCACCACACTGTTTCTACTTTCAGCTTCTGCTACACAGCACAGAAGCACAGCCAGAGTGAGCCAAGCCATGGCTTCGATACAGTGGACAAGATTGGCCCCAAGCTGGAGGGAAGAAGGCAGCATTTTTGGAAACAAGCATTGCCTGGCCAACAAAGAGGCTGGAAAAATTTGGATTCTCCAAACCACACCCACAGTTCAAGGCAGCACGATGACAACAGAAGGCAAAGCGTCACCGCAGGCTTCAAAGCCGTGTGTTTTCCAGCCTGTTTCCACTCCATCCTCAGCTTGACTCAGTTGCCCATACCTGCATCCCACAGCAGTAGTAGATCTAGTGGTTGTGCCAGTTGGGAATGAGAAATATACCCTTGGCATCTCCATCTTTCCTCCTTTAAGGAGTCTCCCTCCTCCCATCCCACATCCCCAGGCTGCTCCTGCCCTACAGTGCTGCCTGACCTGGGGACAAGGGGGAGCAGCAAGAGGGGGGAAGCAGGTAACATAGAACCCAAAAGCATCAGGAACATTGATGGGAGCTCAGAGTGGGAGCATTGCAAGCACGGTTTTCATTGCCCTGTGTGTTTTTCACAGGATCAGTTCTGCACTCACCGTGTTAGGCGCTGCACACCCACAAACACGCACAGAAGAACCATCTTTGTTCTAATCCCTACAGTTTCAGCACTGAATGGTGCCTGCAGAGTTCTGCACACAGAGCTCAGGCTCGAGGCACTCAACAAAACATCCATCTCTCAATGACATCCCCTCCCTGGCCCTCCATGGAGCAGCATGGCTGGATTTCACCTGCACCCACCACTCGACCCCGCAGCATCCCCTAGGACAGATCCCTTTGCCCAAATTCAACCCATTTGGAGACTGCTGAGAAAAGAGGCACGTGGACCACAAAAAGCCACAGCTCCTCTCCCCAGTCAAGTTGAATCCCCAAGCGAGGGAGGGATCCACGCATGCCAAACTTGCTTCCAAAGCATCTCCCTCCTCCAGGAGCCAGGGCACAGGGGCAGCAAGACACTGTGTGCCACGAAGTGACACACACTGAAGTAACATGTGGCTCAGCCACAGCGACTCGATTAATTTAAGTTAATTTCCTGCAGTTCTGTCTTAGTTTTCCAGCAGATTCAGGACTTAAAGGTTAAAGCGTAACCTTGTCTCAGTAGCTTGCTATTCGCTCCATGCAAATGTCTACCTACAGCCTGGTAATTACATGCATTTCCACAGAGCCAATCCGCCGTCAGCCTGACAGATACTGATCTTCCCGTTTTATTTTTAGCTCTGTGCTTCCCCCTCTAGATGCAAAAAAAAATTCTGTTTGTTCCATCTTTTGCTGCAGCCTCTTTTTTCCCCGGCTCACCAGCCAGCTCCCGGCTCAGCCAGGCTGGAGCAGGGAGCAGCACGGGGCGGCAGATTGGGCTGGCTCTGGGCTCCTGCTGGGTGTCCTGAATGGGTAGCCCCCACGGTGACACTGGGCAGCCACCTTCTTTGGGGTCATCCAAGGAATTTGCCAGCCCTGGCAGCGAGGGGTGTTTAAATGGGAAACTGAGCTGAGACATAAAGAGTGACGCGCTCCCTTGCATGGACACTTTCTCCTGGGGACATCTCCCGGTCACACGCACCCAGCCAAGGGAAAAGGGGCCAAATCTGGCAAAATTCAGCCACCTGCTAGCAGCTCTGCAAGTCCAGGATTTATCACCTCACAGAGGTGGGTGGCTTCCCCAGCTGTCCACCCACATGGGGCCACCCAGAAAGAGGAGACGACACCAGGAAAACAAGCACTGCAGGCAGGTCACCCATGCAGAGACAAAGCTCTTTATTTGATGTTTCCAACCCATAAAATGGGCACACGTGAGACAGTGTGTCTGGTGCCACTGAGGCAAACATGCTGTTGCCCTCCATGAGCTGCTCCCGTGGCTTCAGGGAGGAGGCAAGGTGTACAAACGACTAAAAATTGTTGTCCTACAGAATTTTAGCCCCATGGGGCAGCCCCCCCAACAAAGAGCAGCCCAAAAGGCTGGTTGTAAATTATGAGAGTTGGAAGAAACAGGGATCAGGTGGTTCTTTCTCTGACTTTCCTTCTGGAGGGAGTCTGGGAGTGTGGAAGGATTGGGCTCTGAGGGGTGAGGTCTGCATGCCTCTCTCCCACCCTCTCTGTCTCAAATGCATATTTTAGACTTAAACCAGAACAGATTCCCACAAACTCTAGTCACGTGGTGGGGAAGGAAAGGCACTGAGGCTCAGAAGTGACTGTCGGCATTCCCGCACGGAGGGCAAAGCCACCATGGCCAGCGTCGGCTGCGGGACACAGGGAGCAGCTCAGGGGCACTGAGAGGCTGAAAAGTGTCTGCACAGAGAAGAGAAAGGAAATCTGCATTCAGGGAAGCCACATTAAAAAATACACTAGGATTTTTTTTCTAGACTAAATAGCTGAAGAGAAAGAGGAACACGGATGGGATAAAGCAGAGGGAAGGGCTGAGTGTGGAACTGCAACCTCTATGAGACTCCAGTAAAAGCCAGAAGGGCTGGAGCTGATGCATCTCCCCAACACTGTGGGCACTTCTCTAGTGTTCACCCCTTCATTGACTAACCCAGCTCCAGCCCAAGCCACATGGGAATCATAATTGTGTCTCATACCTGCAGAGAAAGGATTGCTTGTCTTGTTGTTCTTCCAAGGATCCTCTTAGTCCCAAAATCATTAAAAAAAATAATCAAGAAATTATGATTTTATGCTTCCAGGGGAATCTCTTCTAACCCCACCAGCAATTCCCCTCCTTCATATTTTGTAATAAATAAAGCACGTAGCACTCAGAAGCTGCTTTTCCAGCATTCTTCAACAGGTGATTTTGGCCAGTTAGTAGTAACATTGATTTTAGAGAGATCTGAACTGCACTGTCCCAGTTTTTCCCCTCTCAGAGCTCCTAACTTGGAGGTCAATCTATCACATGACCAGGAAAGCAGGAGGCATCCCAGCACCTGGAGTGGGCACTGGCTGAGACCACGGGACAAGAAGGCAGGGAGCGCATGTGGGGCAGTCTTTATCCCCATTACAGAGCTGGGAAAGCCAAGGAACAGAGATTTTGTTATTTACTTAACAGCCCCCAAGCTAGGAATCAAACTCAGATCCCCAAATCCCATCCTTCTGCGCCAAAATAAACAAATAAACCAACCACCCAACCTGCCTCCCATCGAGGAGGAGCTGGGGAACTCCAAGGGAGCTTTCCCACCCTCCACACAGCTGCAAGCCCTGGCTGAGCTCCGCCGGAACCGATTCCTCTCATGACAACAAGTTTAGCCGAAGGAATTCCAGGCAATGAGAGGAGGCTGAGGGGAAATCTACTCCTTCACCACCACTATTCCTGCAAAACACCTTTAGATCTGAGAGCTTCTCATAACTGTGTTTAAAACAACTCAAAGCTGGCAGTGCCCGCCTGTCGTTCGAGAGCTGCTCTCTTGCTGCTGCCTCCTTTGCTGGGTTTTTAACCACTGTTCAGTCTCCATTTTCCTTTGTGTGATTCAGTCCTACCACTCCCACCTTCACTCGACATTTTAAAGGCTGGGTACCCCCAAGCCTCTTTCTTTGCATTTACACCCTTCTTTTGTAAAGAACAACTACAGTCTCTGCCATAACACCATTTCAGCAAGGACTGCACCCAGGGCTGCAGTTGTTCTCTTGCATCCTGGACACCCCTGCAGAGTAACCAGGAGAATCCAAGGCCTTAACTCTTTTAGCCTTTCCTCCTGCACTTATCCCTCAGGCTCCATGTCATTGCAGTGCTTTACTCCAAATCCCTTCCCAGTGGGTTTACACTTGGATGTCATTGCAGAGCCCAGACTTGGGCACTGGAAAAGTGCTGTGAACACAACCAAGAGAGAAGGAACCAGGGTAGCGTCTCCAGGGCTGTCTGACACGTGGTCTCAGCATCTGTTGCCCCAAAAATATCAGAAGGCAGATCTTGCACTTACACAAGATGTACACAACAGAAGGTTTTAGCCTATCTGAAACCACAGCCAGCTTCAGAGCTGGGTCCCCAACAACATAATTTAGACCAGTGCTCTCCAGTCCTGGGGTGACATTTATTCCAAACCTTCTTCAGCTGTTCTGCAGGAAGTTCTTTCCCTCTGGATCTCTGTTGCAGTTGCATCCACTTGGCATTTTCCAGGTGGCATGGTTATTTCTGCCCTCCTAGAGCAAACCTTCCCAGGCTTTCCCTTTCCTCCTCGACTTCACTGCCTTTCTGCATCTAATGAAAACATTCACTATGATGTAGGAGAGGGATGTAAACAGTGACCTGGACCATCCTGAGAAAAAGCCCACGATGCAGATGTGACCCTCAGGTGGGTGCTGGGTGCTCCCATCATTCAGTCTATACCTGCTCACCTACACCTTTCACTTGCAGGGACTCCCTGAAGTGTTTCAACCCATGGCTCTGTGTCTCCAGTGAGATGTTTGGAGGCCCTGGACAGAACCAGCCATGGAGTGTTGTGTCCATTAAGTTCCCTTGGGCTGCTCTGACCCCCAATAAGCCCTCCATGTGCCATGCCATGCTCCCTCCCACAGCCCTGGCACCTCCATCAGCACCAGCTCAGACAACACAGGAGCACATTTTTCACTCCAGGTGCATTGCAGGGAGTGTTAAGCACCAGTTCTCTCCCCCTGACAGCCCTGCTCCTTCAGCAGAGAATTCTACCACATGGACAGATGGAAAGTGCCTGGTCCAATGTATTTTTCTCCCTTCATCCCCCTTGCCCCAGGCTTTCCTGCCCCATCTCCTATGTCCCAGGTGAGAGGTGAGCTCCCATCCCACAGCAGGGACATCTCTGACCTGCCAGCACAATGTTCCAGTGACAGCTACACAGACTCAACATCAGCCTTTCCTCTGACTTCAACAGGCACTGGCTTCATTCCTCTATTCCTCATGGTCTCTCTATTTCCTCATGGGCTGCTCTTCTGTTTGGGAGCCCTTGATTGTATCTGACAAGGTCTCCTAATTGTCTCCACTGATTTTACCAGAGACTGATTTTAAAAGCAGCTCAGTAACTTAGTCACTTCAATATCATTGCTGAATTCAGCTCCCTCATTTATTAATGGCCCTACTTTTGCTCTTTCTCCCCTGATATGGTTCCAAAATCCCTTTTTATTTCTCTTAACCCCTTTGGCTAACATTAACAAGCAACAACTCAGTAATATTTGATATTATATGTGTATAAATAAAAGCAGGAAGAGATCTTATTCACTGCTGTTATAGCTACTAAAGCAGGCCTAGGGCTCTGGAATAGCAGCTTTACTGCATGCGTTAAATATCTCCATTACTCTATTAATGCACAGTGTTGGAATTTTATTGGATAGTTTGGGTTATTTACCTTATAAAGTAACATGGGCATCACAAACCACGAAAAGAGGGTATTTAGTACCTTCTCCTTAGGTCTGCATCTCCCCCATCCAATGAACACCAGACCACAAAAATAAAACCCCACGTGCTACATGTTCTTTTACGAGAGGTGGGGAGGAAGGGGAAGACCAGCAGTAATCCGGGCACCAACCCCACCCCATGTTTTTACTCAGGAGAAATTTGCAAACAGCAATCCCAGCCTGCTTTTATGGCCATGGTGACATGGCCAGCAACTGTAAAGCACCATTTGTCCAGCTAGAAAGAGGTTTTGGGGTACTCTTTATTCACAACACAAACCCAGGGGTGACAGGAAAGAAGGGAAATAAAACCCCAAACAACTAAAACAAACAAACAAAAAAAAATCCCACAAAAATAGTTTTCAAAGGGAAATTTTTCATCTTTGATATTTCACTGACTTCAAATAATGCCCAAAACTGTCAGTAAAATTGCAATAAGCAGAACCCCTTAGCAATGTGCCCAAAAGCTCCACTTCCAGAAGTCTTTGAAAGAATTAAAATAACCTGGATAAGTTGCCCTGATGGGAGGCTTCCTAACTCTGTAGGCTGGACTTTTATTTCTCGGCCTTTAAATTGCGGCCTCAAATTTTCCACCACCTGGGCACTCAGAGACTCTCTCCGTTTCCATGCAGAGGGATGACCAGTGAAACACAGGATATCACTCAAAAAAGCTGCCCCGGGGTCCTGTCCCCAAATCTCAGTGTTGAAGTAAGGGAGGAAATGCCAAGGGAGAGCAAAAAACCAGGCATGTGAGACTCACCATCTGCCTCAGTTTCCCCCACTCCAGCCAGAGCAAGTGCCCAGGGGGAACAAGGGACAAGAGGGTGGCTTGCACAAGGTGGCTTTTACAGGACAGGGCGGTTTGGTGGGAGCTCAGATCACCCCCAGCAGGGCCGAGGTGATGGGTGACAATGACATCCCTGGCTTCACCCCTGCAAACCCTTCCCACTCACTTTTTTGGAGGAACAAAACGGGGGAAGCGCAGACTTTCCCCATCACCCTCCGCCACGCTCTCTTCTTTAAGTGCAGACATTTCCACCACCGCCGCCTATATTTAACCCCAGCCTGGTCCGAGCAGGGGCCAGGATCCTCTGGGGTGGGTTTTTTTTCCTGGGGGCTGTGATTTTAGGCAGGGAGGCAGAAGCATCTGCTGCCACCGCCCCGGAGCCCGCAGAGGCTGCCCGCAGACCGCAGGCAGCGGAGGAGAGGGAGGGCGGGCGAGCAGGCTCCCCTTGCAAAGTCTGTCCTGTGCTGTCTAATAACACAAGGTGTCATTGTATACCCAAATCAGTGCCTGGAGCTTTATTTATAACAACTGAAACACAAAACCCAGCAGGCCAGAAACGGCAAAGGGAGCGAGAGACCAGGAAGGGCAGGGACGCAGCCGGGCGAAATCTCCCTATTTAACAGGATTTGCTTTGAGATTTTTCAAGTCGTATTGAGGTTGAAGGGGGGACTCGGGGGGCCACGGGAGGAGGAAAGAGAGATGAAAGGGAGGGAAGAGGGGGCTGACAGAGCAGCGATGCCTCCCTGGCTGCGGCAAGGCGACAAGGCTGCCTCCACCGCGGAGCCCTGCGCGGAGCGATGGGGGGGCTTCGCTCGGAGCCCCCCCGCCATCCAGCAAAGGGAGGTGTGGGGAGGTTCCAGCTCCCCTGGGACTCCTGGCTTCTACGGCAACTCTCTTTTAAAAACTATTCCATCCCAGGAAGAGCTTTGCAGCTCAACAGCTGGCTCCCGTGGACTCCCTCTTGCATTGTGTCTGCGAATTTGGCAGGAGCCATCCCAAAGGGACTCGCCCAGCCCGGCAGGCAGCAGTCCCAGCGCGCTCCCTCAGGTGCTGCTCCTATCAAACCCAGTGCCAGCGGCTTGCACGACCCCGCTCCTGCGAGAGGCTGAGCGCCCCGAACTCTTGCTGAACTCAGTGGGAGCAGAGGCGGCTCAGCGGCGAAAGGTCCCAACCCTGCACTTACAGCATCGGGAGATGTGCTCTCCTCGGGTGGGTCCAGATGTTATCACCACCGCTGCCACCCCCGGCAGCTTGTTCATCTGCTCCCTTGTGCCGGAGGCTCCCGCTGCCGGCGCAGCGCCGGTGGAACAGCTCTCGCACTCTCCTCCAAGGCTCCTGGGCAAAGGCTGGCAGCTCTGCCTAAACCCCCTTTCCCCAGCAGCTGGAAGGAAGCCGCTGCCAGACTTTGTGCTGAAGCGGCTGAGGTGGGAGCATTCATGTCCCATTCTTCTGACTCACCGTGGAGGTGGTAAGCAGCAGCAGGAGGGAAATAATAAACAGCTGGAGGGGGTAAAGGGGGAGGTAACGTCTTAAGGAGTTGCAGCCAGGGATGCCGTTTGGTGCTCACCTCCCCTGCAGATAGATATTTAAATCTCCAGGTGCAAAAGCCACTGAAAGTTCAGGCTGAAGTCAGAGTTACAAAATTTGACCCACTAACAGGCAACAGAAGAGGCCCTTTAAAAGATAAATCCGAATCCTGAGTCTGTCTTGCACCAAGGGCCACTTTGGCCCAGCTTTGCTTCTGCTGAGGACAGTGGGAGCCAAACCATGTTCCCTGCAAACAAACCAGAGCCAAGCTACAAAAGCAAATTCATAATCCATAAAGGAAACTGCTCCCATCAACTTGACCAGGACTCTAAAAACCTCCCTTTCCTCCCACTCTATCCCAGTATTGGTCTCAGATGTTTTCTGACCCTTCATTTGAAGAGGGAAAACAAAACAACACCAAACCCAGGAGGCACAGGGGGAAGAGGCTTTCGCGTTCCTTCGCTAGCGAGCGATCGCCCGAGCTGCATCTGCTGCCCTCAGCCCCCCAAAGCCTACCTGCAGAATTACATTTGCAAAACTGTTGCCCAGGAAATGTGCAACTAAAATCTGTGAAATAAGCATGCCTGGAATCAGACGTTCCCAGTGTAGTTAAACGACCGTGCCTTGAAATCTGCCTCCGCGTTTAGCCACGCTGCCATGTACGGAGCTACGAAACAAAACGCTCGGCTTGTTCCACATCCCAGCCTCGCCACCGGGACTCTTGTTCCCTGCAAATAGGGAGCCCAAACTCCTTCCCCCTGCAGGGTTTTTAGGAGTGTGGCAGCAGGAGGAACTGTGAGGTTGGGGCCCTTCCCTGGCGCACAAAGTCAGTCCGAAGGCTCAAAGCGCCGTGCAATGAACTGCAGGCGCTCAGGAAATAAAAACTGAGCTGTCTCCAAGCAGAGGAAACAGAGAACCAAGACAGTGGAGTTCCCCATCTCTTCCACCACACTTGCCTCTTCACAGGGCAGAGCTGGTGGGAACATGACCCCAATGGCCTTGTTACAGCACAGTGAAAACAAGAGCTTTTGTGGGGAACATGGGACCCTAGGAAATGTCCACCATGGTCTATCCTGTGGAGAATGGACCCTTCAGGGGAAGAAAATCATGTCAGTCCCATGTGGAGCATCAAAGGGGAGAAATGTGGGTCTCCTCAGCCCACAGGGACTAGAGACACCATCTCTGGTTATTCCAGAAAAGGGCTTGGAAAACTTGAGCCCCACTGGAAATTT
The DNA here is from genome assembly GCA_035583135.1 of Lophotriccus pileatus. Taxonomy (NCBI): domain Eukaryota; kingdom Metazoa; phylum Chordata; class Aves; order Passeriformes; family Tyrannidae; genus Lophotriccus; species Lophotriccus pileatus. The sequence goes on from JAWWES010000038.1 coordinate 5,329,588, forward strand.
CTGACAGGTTATTTCAGAAGGGTTTGTCCTATGCAGTAGTAAGGCAGGATTTTTCTTTTTCTTTTTTTTTTCTTAGAAGATTTTTGTAGATGAGAAAACATTTCTCCTTCCCTGCTAGAGTAAACCACAGGACACAGCCTTCCTGTTTGCCTCTTTTCCCAGCAGCAAAAAAGTTTTCACTCCATTTTTCCTTCCTGGGGAGACTGAGCTGCCAAGGCAGGTGGGCAGCAGAAAGGCAGGTCCCCACATAAAACCAAGGCCCCACTGCAGCTCCCAACCCCTCACTGGGAGTCCCCAACACTGGGGGGAGAACTCAAGGTTGGGAGCCACCTGGGAGCTCAGCTGCTCCCCAGATTTCACGCAGTACCTACCCCTGCAAGGACACACTGCGTGACCCAGAGGGTGTTGCCTGCCCAAGACAATTAGGTTGTGTTCGAACCACGACCTCGAGGAATCGGATTAATTACAGTGATGTTGAGCATGACTTCGTCTGCAGGGACAAGTCATGTTTGACATCGCTGCCAGCTGGTTACAGGTCTGGAGGATGAGCGAAACTGGAATGGTCCCTCCCCAGGCTGGTTCACTGGCACGTGTTCAAGTGACAGGGCAGGTTTTGGGGAGAACAGCCAGCGTGAAAACCTCAGCCAGCAAGACCTCACCCCAGAGCATCCACACACCGGGCAGATAGAAGTCACATAGCACTGTCACACTGTCACACTGACACACACGATTTGAAGTGACAGCCAGGTAGAAAGCCAGAATCTTCCAGCAAGCAATGGCCACCAATGGCCAAACCCCATGTTTATGGAGCATCCAAACAGCAAATTACTTAAATTGTTGTTTTAACACACAGATTGGGAGTTCTTGTGGAAAGGCAACGGGTCTCAGACATGAAACAGCACATTACTCAGGCTGATCCATGAGTTTAGCTTGCATGCAAATAGCTGATGTTATTTCTCACCTACTGATGTGTCCTGGCCATGGGAGGATTTCACAGTCAGGCCAGAGTCACAGATGAACCTACAGGCTGGAACAAGGTCTCCCTGAAGGGTCAGTGTCTCCCCAGCCACCCTTGCCTCACTCCAGGCTCCCCACCTCCTCCTCCCAGGTAAGGCTCTGCCTCAAAAGTCTAAAACAGTAACAAAAAAAACCCCAAACCCAAACTGATCTTTGAGGCCAAAAAAGGGCTTTGAAGCAAAGGGGAAGGGGGGGAGGTGGGGAAGGAATCTGAAGTTGCATCACTTGGAAATACCCGAGTGCTTCAGAGTTGTACGTACATGTTCAGCTTCCTACTGCTTCTCAAGGAACCTACTTGGGAACAGCAAAGTGACACCAAAAGGATCCCAATGACATTTGCCTGAAGCAGATAAAAACAGCCTTGAATTTAACCCAAATGAGCCCCTGTGCCAAATACTCCCTTCTTTGGAGCTGGGCACTTTGAGGTTTGGAACTCCAGGCAGACAAGTGGGGCGAGAGAGGTTTGAAATATAAATCAATCAAGAGCTTTTGCCCTTTAGCTGGGCTCAAAACCAATCCAGAGACATTCTCCATTGTATTTCAAACATTTCTCAGAACATGGAACTAAAACTAGGTTTTGTTTCCTTCAACAGAAGTCACTGTGGCTCCTTCATGACAAAGAAAATAGATTGGAAGGAAAAATCTTATTTTCAGTAAAGCTTTTGTTCTTTCAGAAAACCAGGCTACTTTCCAGGCAGCTTTCCTGAAGATGGATTCCTGCACCCAGCTCCAAGAGGTTGCTCCTGCTGCCACCCAGGCAGGTGCACTGAAACCCACAAAAGCACGTGGATGGTGTTGCCGGTGTGATCCCATTCAGGGAACGTGATGCCCTCTGGGGAGGCCAGTTTCAACATCAAGCCAGGACTCACCTCCTACAGGGACCAGTCTGGGTCCAGCTCAACTGAGGAGACACGAGCCATTCAACCTGCTGGGCCAGGAGTGGACCTGGCCTGTCTTGCCCAGCCCCGGTGATGCAAAACACTATTCCCTGCTATCCCCTGCTCCCAGATGGACCTGGTTCTCCAGGGGCTCCCTTCTGCGAGGAGCAAGGCAGGAGGAGGGGAAACACAAAAACTAAGGGCCTGATGCTCCATTTCCAAAGGCCGCCCGTGAGCCACCAATCCAGACTGGGAGTGTCCCGACTCGACGCCTGCAGCCGCGGGAAGAGGATCCTCGGTGGGGCCGTTCCCTCTGCCCGGAGCATCCCCCGGCCCCTGTTCCCACGCATTCCCTGGCGAGCTGCCCAGCGCCGCTGCAGCGCTGCTCCTGCCTGCCTGCACGGAATGGTTAACCCGGCAGGAGGGCCAGGTGGCTCCGGTGTTCGTGCCAAGCAGCTCCTGCCTCACCTGCAGCGACTTGTCGAGGGGGAGACGCATCTGCCCTTTCTTGTCGGGCTTCAGTCTGCCTGGGGAAAAGGGAGAAAAGGGATTGGGGAAGGGTAAACACAGCTTAGGCAGCTGCAAGTCCCGGCAACCAGAGGGCTGAGCAGGTGATTCAGAGAGCTGGGGGCCTGCAGACACCCTGTTCTCTGCCTCCCACCGACATCTCCGGTGGTGGCAGCAGCCAGGCAATTGCTGGCAGGAACATGCTGGCTGATGGGGCCACAGAGTCCATTGCTAGCCTAGCAAAGGCAGGACAGGGAGTCTGCACTGAAGGTCTGGGGTAAATTGCTGCTCCTTGCTCTGCTTCACCACCTCTCAGAGGACTCCAGAGAAGCAAGGCAGAGCATTGGTACGTCCAGTACCAGCAAAGCAACCAGCGCTTCCAGAAATCCTGTGACCTCCCCTTGGGAACATCCACGCTGTTCCCTCTATGGAAACATGGCTGTAGTATAGCCCCAGACACAGCTCCACCCTTCTCAGTGTTACTCTGCTCTATGGGCTCACACTGACTCCCTAAGCCTCTGCTAACAGCCTTTGCCACCAATTCATCCCAGCATCAACAGCTTTCTCACCATTGAAAACAAGAAGAGACAAATCTCAATCAGATGGAATCTCATTCCTGCCTTTGCTTCCATCAGCCTTTCCATAACTCATAGAAAATCATGGTAAATGAAGGAAAAAAGACTGTTTTGCCCCAGAAGGTTGCTGAAGGTTTTTGGTATGTGAGCTGATAACTGCTGACATGAGGTTCTTGCACAGTGCCCAGTGGTCTCACAGACATTACCTCCAGATCCTTTGCTGGGGTGGGGAACACCCAAGCTGGAGCTGAGCCCCACTGCATCCATCCAGACAGAAAGGCTCAGGCCCATGGGTGCTTGGTTCCCATGCAGCTTCAGGCACAGGGAGGAAAGAGCCTTTCCAACTGCAACCACCTCACTGGAAAAACATCCCTAACCTCTCCTGAGACCTGGGAACCTGCCCAGCCAACCAGTCCAGAATATTCTGCCTGGGTGAGCGAGGTCTCAGCCCAGCACAGGGCAGGAATGTGAGAGGCGATGTGAGCGCGTGGGACAGGCGAGGGGAAAGGGCTGGACAGCCAGGGAAGGACAGTGGTTCCCTCGAAATTAGGCCACACTCAGGAGGAGTCATGCGACATCTCCCCAGGCACGGCTGCCTCTCCCCTCTGCAGGGAGCTGGACTGGCCCTGCACGAGGAGGAGACTTGCCACCCCTGAAGTCCTGGGAGCTACTGGCCCCACACACAAGGTGGGCAGGGCCAGCCAGTGTTGCTTTGGGGCAGGACGAGTCCTTGGTGCAAACCCAGGAGAGCTGCTCAGCTCATGCTCCATCCTTTCTCCACCCAGGGTTACAAACGCCCTGGTGCACATTACAGGGATTTTTTTTTTTTTCAGCTTGCCAGCCCTGGAACAGCCAGAACTCTATAAATCCTTCCCCTACCTGCCTGCCCTCTCCCCTCTGAGTCAGGGATGGCAGTAACCCATTGCAACCCCTCGCCTGACAGAGCCGCAGTGCTCGGAGCTGCCCCGGGGAGACGGGAGAGCCAGTCTGACCGGCTCAGGCCTCACCGAGAGCTCTCTGGGCGAGCAGCCTTCCTCACCTGGGAAGCCCAGGGAGACCTGTGCTCCCAGTTACCTCCCAAGCAGGTCAGGACGAGAGCCCTTCATTGCCCAAGCCTTTGGTTTAATTATTTTCATTCCTGTCCCCACACCCTGCCCATAACAGCAGGGATGGAGATGCCTATTACAGCACACGCGTTTCGGAGGCTCTGCCCTGTCTGCCAGCAGTTCAGAGGAGGTGAAGTGGCCGTGCTGGAAAGGGCTTTGCAAGCGCAGCCTGAAAGTTTGAATCCAGTTTGGTAGGCACCATGAGTATTTGGGGCAGGGTAGGTGAAATGGTGGAGCAGGGTCGTCCAAAAAACTCCCGTTGATCCCCAAGTGCCATCAACATCACATGTGGTGAGGGCTAAACACGCCTTGAACTTTCAGCCTAACCAGCAGGAGGGGAATATTTAGATACGGGGAGGAAAACTGTGTGCAGGGAGGGAAAAATCAGGATTAAAAAAACCCAGAAGAATTAAATAAGAGGAAAGAAGGGCTGGAAGAAAACAAATGTGGGTAGAATAATCAGGCTCTGGCAGCAGTTAAAACTTCCATGTGTTTAGATCCCCGAATCGATGGTTAGAGATGCTACAACAAATGTCACCTTCATGTGAGCACCAGAACTGCAATTTTCTCATCATCCCTTTTATTTTTTTCCCCCACCCTCCCTGTGTTGAAGCCTGTTTGGAGGACAGCCTGTTGGGGGCAACCCCTGTACCCAGCAGACACAGGTTTTTTCCCTGTGTTCCCTCTCTCCTCCTCTCTGTCTCTCCTGCACACACTGACTCCCTGTCAAGTTTCTGGCTGATCCAGAGGGAGACGTCGGTCCTGCCAGCTCCAGCATCCAACTGCTCTTCCCGGGCCCGGGAGCTGCAGTAACCATAGAAACTGCATCCAACGCGCAGGCTCCGCTGGGGGGGCCGGTAGGATGCTCAGACACATGCACAGGCAGGTAGGGACCAGCCAAGGCTCTGCCAAACCACCTCCAAACGATGCCCAGGTCAGGGAGAGAGTGAGGCAGAGAGGGGCACGATGGAGGCTTTTCTCCCAGAGCCTCCCAGAGCAGTGTCGGGAGTGTTTTGTCTCCGGGCTCAGAGCTGGCTGCAGAGCTGACGGTGCATTTTACGGCGCGCGGGGAGATCGGTGAGGTAATTGGGAGGATTCTGTTGCAAAGCTTTGTCTTGGTCTGCCCTGCATTTTATCTGCAGACTGGATGGGTACCCAGGGCTCCCGCTGGCCCGAGAAGTAATCAGTCATTAATCCTCCGGTCCTTTTTGCACCGTGAATATAAACAGGCCAAATCCTATCCCCGGCTGTGCTGGGGAGAGGCTTTATGTTGATGGCTCTGGCAGCAGCACACATGCCTCCAAGGGCAAGATTTGGACCAGCACAGTTAGTTAATGAGCTGATCCAAACATTGCATTAATTTTACACCCTTCCCAACACAGACATAACCCCTCCTTTCAGCAGCACAACCCAAAGCGAGCTCGAACCACAACCACCTCTTCAGACGTCTCACGTTGAGCCCTTAAATCCATGCATGGGTACAAAGAGGCACAATTTTCAGAGTCACTGGGCACAGCAGATGCTCAGTGTCTACGAGAGCCAGGCAGAGCCCGTTTCAGTGACACGAAAGAGGATCAGAGGGGGTCTGGCGAGGGAGGACAGGGAATGGCTCTCTGCAGACGCCCACGTGCACTCCATGGGGCAGGAGGCGGCTCTGGCAGCCACAGAGGAACCTGAGACCAGAGACTGGGATGGCACATGAGGATGGGCAAGCACATTAGTGGCTTCACCAGCTGTTGATGGCATCTCTCATCCCTCTTACCCACCACGATCGAGGGCTTTTGGGAACACCACAACCTCACCATGGGGCTTTTCTCCTCTCTGTCCCTTGTCCCCATTGCCCAGCAGGATGACCCTCTTGCCCTTGCACCGGGACAGAGGTGCCCGGCCTGCAAGGAGGCATAAGCACCTACAGGTAGGTGTGGGGTGGGGACAAAAATACCAGCAGTCCTGCCTTTTCAACACCAAAAAAACCAAATAAAAATAAGGTCACACAACTGCCAGGCTCCCTCCTTCCTTCCCGCTCTCCAAGCCATAAATACTCCACAAAATCCCCGCACGCAAACACGCCGTGGCCTCCGGACAAAGAGGCCCAGCCTCTAAATGGCCACCAGGTGCCTATTTTGGGCTGTAGCTCGGCTGGGATGGAACAAGCGGGCTCAGCTGTCCTCCCTGTCCGCAGCCCACAGCCCGGCCGGGCCTCACCCCCAGCTCCAGCCCCTCAATGGCCCCATTGTTCGGGGCCGGGAGCTCAGCTGCGACGGCCGGGGCAGCCCGTCTGGCTCCCTGACATCCGGCAGGGTCCAGGGGCCTCCACCATGGCTGAGGGGGATGCCAGTCCCTGGCTCAAGGCACCCCACAGCCCCCCAAAAAAGGGAGGGAGACAGGGCTGTTTCCTACGAAGGCAGAGCCAAGTTGGGGTATCCTCCCTCTCCAGGGCTGTCACGGGGAGCTTACAGGGTGAGACATGGTTCCACTTCCTTGCATGGCTTTTGGGGGCTTTTTTGAGAGGAGAAAAGGGGAATACAGCATAACGAGGCACACAGAAACTGAACTTTCCTCTCTCATCCCAGAGACACAGCTAGAAATCTCCTTGCTTCCCAAGCCAGCTCCCCTTCTCTTGCTCCCTCTGCGCTGAACTGGGGGTGAAACCAATCCCACAGCACCTCCCGACTCTGAAACAGGCCAAGGGGTCTCAGGGCAGGCACACACACACAAACCATCAGAGCAGCCAAGAGCAGACCCGAGCACGGACTGGTGTCGGGGCAGACACACCTGAGCAGATCCCAGATCCGCAGGAGATACCGGCACCCAGGGAGCCTCCCCGCGCTCGGCGCCCTGCCAGCCCAGCGCTGCTGAAAATCAGAGCCCTCGAGCTACAGCGCGGAGAGGCTCCGGCACCCTCCGCCCAACCCTTCGAGGACTCTGCTCCACACACACACACCTCCACCAGGAGCTGAAATTTTCCGAAAGGAAGGACTGTGTCAGCATTCCTTTGTAAAGTCCCAGCAATTTCCTCCTGAAAGATGCAAGCGCAGGGCTGAAATAAATCCCTTCCTTGTGCAGCGTGAGGGCAGCATCCTCAGCAAGCTTCAAACGCCACCCGAGGAAACACGTTAAAGCGACTACAGAAGCTCAAAAAGCAGCCCAAGGCATCTCTATGCCAATGTTCTTTCTGGGCCAGAAGAGGTGAGAATGCCTTGTGAGCAGCAGTGGGACATCACTTTGAACACCCACGTGACACACGAGGGACTGTGTCCTCTACTGTGTCACATCACAGCGTCTCGCTCTGTCCCTGTTGCAAGGAATCACTACAGCATCCAGCCCAGGGCCAGCCATACCAATTTAGCCACAGCAGCCAGGACAACCCTCTGTCAATACTGGCACAATCCAAGGGGTCACCTGCATCAAAAGCATCCCCATCAAACCTCCCGAGCCAGCTCCACGCAGCAGTACCATCAGGTACGGGCTGAACTGGCAGGCGATGCCTATCGATACGAGATGTGCCTCCTTTCTGCACAGCTCATTTCTCTCTCCTGAATGAGAATAGCTTTCCTGGCAGCGCCGGTAGCCCACGCGCAGGAACAGCTTGCTGTCTGTACTCGGAGCAGAGAAGTTGCAGAGCAGCCCAGCACAGCCAAGCCCAGCTTTTCTGAGCACTTCAGACAATGCTCTTGGTGTTTAAATGACAGCTGTCCTGGTGCAAGGCTGGGCAGACCTGAATGGAGACCAGTAAAGCAGAGAGTGGTTGGGATTGTCCCTCAAACACATGTCCCCACAGCGGCAGGGAGGCCCAGCCTGTGCTGGTTTATTGCAGGAGATACAATTTAAGCCCACTCCCTCTCCCAGTAATCCTGCAGCTTTTCCAATGGAGCATGTGCAACTCCTGCTGTCCACGTGGGCTGTCTCAAATGATCCCAAATGAAGAATGTAGACAACCAGTCCCCAAGACCAGCTACAGCTGACACAACCCCCCAAAACAAGGGAGAAGAGCAGAAGGTACCTCTTCCTCACAGCACATCCCCAGACGAGCTTTGGAGAAGACAACCCATCATCACAGTGTCATGAAACCTGCACAGTCCTCTCCCTCCCACCATGTTCTTTGCACATCTGTTCTTTCACATCTGTACCTCAATGTGGAAGAGTCTCTGTGATGGATTAAAGGAAAAAGCCAAGGGAAAAGTTTTATTTGTAGGATTTCTCTCACATGGGCCTGACACCTCCCTGTGCCACACAGGCTCTCCAATATCTTTCATGAAGGTCATTTAGCCATTGCTTCTTTCCCCTCTATGGATCTCTTATGTTTTTGGCTGCCAGTGACCCACCCCTCAGCTCACAGAGAAGGAGCTAGAAAAACAGCCATATGCTGCTGAAGACCTGGAAAAGCCCTTCAGTGGGTCTTGCAAATCCAGGAGATGTTTTTGTTAAGCAACCTTTGTGGGCTGGTCTTTCCCAAGCCCTGCTGGAAGCACCAGAGCACACTCCTGCCAAAAACCCCTCTAGTTGCCCCTTGCCCTGTAAACCCCAGCTCAGGCCATCCCAAAAGGGTTTTGTTTGCTGTTGCTGAATCCAAGCATTCAGGAAACAGAGCTTTAGTAGCAGAGAGCAGGATGATGCTATTTATGTGTCTTCCTCAAGTAGTATTGCCCAAATAGCCTGGAAGCAACGTCACCTCCAGCAGCCAGTCGGACACAGCGATAACCCCATGCCAGGTCTCTGCTCTGACAGCTCCAGAAGATGATTCACCAAAGAGATATTCAACCCAGGATCTCCCCATCCAGAGGGAATACCCAGTGATCTGATCTCTCAGACACTATATTTTACTCAGCATTTAACACTGGCAAAACACTTGATAGGACCCAGAGGGATTTCTGCATCTGCTGATCCTCTGCCTCTTCTCTCCATTCCTCTCCAAGTTTTCGTTGTTGCCTTGGATTTGACTTCAGCCTGTTTCTTTTACGGTGTGACGCTGATAAGATCACAACATATCTTCCCAGAACTTTTAAACCTACTGACCCACTTCCAGCCAAGTCTGTCGGGGCAGGTGCAGACCTCAGAGATGACATTCCTGCACCACAGAGAGCGACCGTGGGATGGGCTGGGGCTCAAACTCGGTTTAGACATCGTATAACGCACAAAAAGCAGGACACAAAGATTCCCCCCCGCTCCAAGAAACAAAACAGAACAAGCTTTCAGAATTAGACCTTTGGATTTAAAACCCAAAGCCAGAGGAATTGGGCTTTGCAGGCTCCAACCCCTGCAAAGCAGCACATACAAAACCTTTCATCTACCAGGCCAGGAGAGAGGTGAGACCCCAGGCTTCGGGCAGCAGCTGGAGGGGCTGTTTCTGAGCTGCCACATCACAGCAGCCATGGGTTTCCCAGCAGAGCAGCCACAGCACTGGTAGCAGAGGTCCAGCAGCAGAGGGGTGGGTGAATCCACAATCACTCCAGACACATATCCCACACCCAGAGTATTTCCCCCACCCTGCTTACCACCACACACCTTCCCAGGTGCTGCTAAATGAAAAACAACCAAGAAAAACAAGGGAATGAGCCATGGGTACAGCACAGGAGAGATCAGGAACATCACAAACATCTCATGTTCCTGCAAGAGCAAGGTACGATTCCCTGGGCATCCTGGGAAAGGGATCATGGCCCATGCTACAGAACAGGTTTCCTGCCAACATAGTCAGGGTCAGAAATTTCAAGCCTCAGGGCAACAACCCCACAAATAGGCATCCTGGGGATCTAACACGCCTGAGGAGCACTGCATTGGGTTTGCATGGCAAGGGGTGCTTCTCTGAGAAACTGCTAGAAGCTGCTGGAAGCTTCACTTATCTCCAACAGAGCCAATGCCAGCCAGCTCCAAGACAGACTCCCAATGCAGCACCGCTGGGATAACATGCTTAAGAAGGGAGAAAAAAGTCCAGCAAAAAAACCAGAGCAACTGCAGCCAAAGAGAGGAGGGAGAATATGTGAGAGAAACAGCTCTGCAGACCCCAAGGTCAGTGAAGGAGGGGGAGGAGGTGTTCTGGAGCAGATTTCCCTGCAGCCTTGCAGGGAAGACCATGGTGAGGCAGCTGTGCCGCTGCATTAACTCCCACCCAGGAACGAGGTGGGAGAGGGGCACAGATCTGTGCTGGACCTTCTGTCCTGGCAGGACAGTGCCTGGCCCATACCCCATCCCTGCAACCAGACCATCTTTGCCACCAGAACATCCCATTCATTAGGGATGAGCCTCAGCCTGTGGCTCACACAGCCCTGCCCAGCTGGCTGCCCAATTTACTCCGCCTGCCCCAACTCTGGGATGCGAATCCGTGTCAGATGATCAGAAGTTATTATCTGATTAGCCTATTTGATATTGCAGTGCCTGATTCAATACCTATTGAAATCAAAGGCCCCTTGATCTCAACAGGCACTAAATCAAGCCCTGGCTCCCTCCAGCCGAGCACAACCATCCTGCCTTCGCCGGTTACTCCAGCAGCCCAGGCCACCGCTGAATAATTAGAGGGCACAACGCTGGGTTTAACCCAGTGCACCAACATGGCTTTTCTTATCAGCTGTGATTTTCCCCTTGCTTTGGACTTCGTTCCAGAGGAGTTAAGTGCTATTAAAAGCTTCTGTAACCATAGAATCATAGAATCGTTTAGCTTGGAAAAGACCTGTAAGATCATCAAGTCCAACCATTAACCGCTCGCATCTGAGGATCTCCAAGCACTGCAGAGACACCGGCGAGTTGTGTTAGCAGCTCTCCTCAGAGGGTTTGGGCAGCTTTTAACACAAGGCAGAAACGAAAGCACTGGGAGATTAAACTGGGTCCATCCCAAAACATCCCTGGGCCCGGTTACCATCCTACTTTCGCTGCAGAGGCAAGTCAGAAGGAACTACCCCGAGTCGCAGGGCTGGAAAGAGAGCAGCAACCTGGCCCGTTGCACACCAGCTGCAATCTGAGATGCTATTTATTTTTCTTTTGCTCATTCAGGAGCAGAGCTGCTCGTGTGAGCAGCCACGTAAGTTCTTGGCTCCACGGGGCCCAGGCTGAAAGACGAAGCAGTAAAGGGAAGAGCAAACTGGAGAGTTCTCCATGCTGTGTGGAGGAGCCAGGGATTGTTTCTGGGAATCTGGCACCTGTGCCTGATGTATTCTGGAGCAAAAGGGGACACAAGATCCCAGCCTTGCCACCCTGTGGAGGCACACATTCCTCAGTTCAGCCTTTTGCAAAAGGAATTTGAGGCAGCAGGAAGACATCCACCAGGATCTGGCCACATGTGACTGAGCCTTGGTGTCTGCCTGATCCCAGAAACCCCTTCAGGTGGTAACACAGAAGAAAAGAGAGACTCAGAGTTTCCCCTCCAGCAACATGCCCTTTCCCCATTTTCCAAGATGTCCTAGAACAGGGGCTGGGAAATAGCTCCTGCCTCCAGCAGAAGAGATTCACCATTTGCTGCTCCAGCAACAGCCAAGACAGTAAAAACTATTGCATGAGCAAGGAGAGAGGGATGGGGTTGGGCAGCAAGCGAGATACACCCTCCCTTGTTAGAGCAATCACTTCCCATTCCACTCTGCCAAGAGCAGGAAAATCCCTTCCATAAATAAAACAAACAAACAAATAAAGTAAAACCCTGGGTTTGGGGGAAAGGAGAAAAATCCGGCACTAACCCAAGGCAGCACGTTGGCTGGGTCCTGCCAGTTGGCAGCAGGGCTGAGCAGCAGGAGCAGTGAACAGTGGAGTTCCCAGCAATGGGCACTGGGAGCTGTGGGGAGGGTGGTTTACAGGCCAAAAAGCGGCTTTGCAAAAATGGATCTTTAAATATTTGCTCTGACGTGTCTTGAGTCCCATCTGCCATGGCAGTGAAATGCTCACAGTCCTCACACATGTCCAGGTGCTGCAGCAGTTTGGGGAGGGTGGCTGTGGGACAGCAGCGATTCCCTGCCCAGACCCAGGGGGTCTCTGAGCACAGCGCTGATATTTCCAGGCAAAACCAACCCCTTCCTCCCTGAGCTGTAGAAGAAACAGGTGTGAAAGCCAGTTATTCCTTTCCCACCTCTCAAAGAGGAATGATATCAAGTTAGTAAAACACCTCCATCTGAACCAGCTAGTCCAGAATAAAGAGTCAGGGGGTGGGGAATTGAACAAGCATGATCACAAGAGGCAACCCTGCTGTCTGTCCTGGGGGTCTGCAGCCTGGACACAAGGACCCACCAGCCTCCTCCAGCCACTCATGGTGAGCCTGAACTCCAGCTTCCCAAAGGGCAGCAGGGAAAAGCGGTTCCCACATGGCAGATCTGGCACAAGCTTCCCAACTGACTTCCTGCTTGGCAAAAAGAAACATGAGAAGACTGAATTCCTTCAGTGCCAGGCCGGATGCCTTTGGGCTTTACAGAGTTCTGCTGAAACTCCACGATCCTTTCAAGCATCTCCAACAGGCTCAGACGAGGTGGAAATCTCCACTTCCTGGGGCAGAAGGGGAGAATTTCAGCCTGGGCACCCAGAAGATGCTGGAGGCACAGAGCAAGGAGATCCCAGGACACAGGAGAGGCAGGTTAGCACTTGCATTCCTGCTGGAAAAAGGGCAGAGTACAAGGATTCGGGTAAGAGAGGACAGGCAGCATGGAAGCAACAGGAGGCAATGGGAAGGGAGGCAGAGGGATATCCAAAACCAAACAAGCCTGTTCACTGCATCTACCACCACAGCTCCAACCCTGGGCTGAAGGACAAGGACCTTCCCTGCAAGTGGGGCTCAGCCTGGTCTGTGGCACAGCCAAAGCTGTGAACTCAGGAGGAGCCAGAATACTTCCAGAAGGGTTTGCTGCACAAGTGGTGCCTTTCCTGCAGGCACATGGCCTGACAGAAGAGCTCATGCACCAGCCATTCCTGCTGACTCCTTAGCAAAGGCTTTTTACTGAGGTTTCCACCTCCAATCTCCATCTCTTTCTGTGTTTGGGGACTCTGCTCCTCCCCAGTGCAGAAACCCCTCAGTTCTTTCACAAAAGCAGCAGCTGTCAGTGTCAGAGAGACTCAGGATGCCCCTCCTCACTCCTGCATGGGACTTCAGGGTGACCAGAGGCATTCTCTCAGTCCCCCACAGCTCCTCCTGTCCAAGGACAGTGTTCAGGGCTGGGAGCAGGCGCCTGACCAAGCTCTTATGGGGTGTCAGTCTGGGCAGAAATCTCGCCTCGATGCCTGGAGCAGGCAGGCAGTGCAGGCAGGAGGTCACAGTCCCCTCCCAGGAACAGCTCAGCACCACACAGGGAGCAAAGGAACATGATTCAGGCACAATTTCTGGCTCAGAAATGGCCTGAGCCTGCCCTCATCCAACCTCTCTCGCGAGCTGAAATCACAGGGTTTCTAAAGCTCCTTCACTCTAGGAGAGCAAACAGCTGCAGCAAGCTGGATTCCTGACCAGGCTGCTGTAGGGCCTTCATTTCCCAACAACTGCCTGTCTGGCAGAGAAACACCAGCTGACCTTCCTCAAGCAGCACCCAACCTCACCTGCACCGACCTGCCACCCCCCTGGCCCCCTCCTGCCTCCCCCACCCCTCCTCCAGCCCCCCAGCACCAAACACCCATTCACTGGTGAAGAGCCTGAAGGTGCATCTACAGCACAGGGGAGCAGCGTTCAGGCTGCTTCATTTTCTGCTCTCCTCCTCCTCTTCTGGCTCCTTGCTGAGGCACGAGAGCCTTCTCTGCACCCTGCGCTGCTGAGCAGCCTCCACCTCCCCAGCTCCAGGAGAAGCCTTTCCTCTCCCTCCCTCTGCACTGGGTCTGCTGAGCAGCTCAGAAGCAGCCTGCATGAAAGGTACTGACAAAATAAAGTTGGATTGTACTGCATTATTGAAAAAGTGACCTCCAGTGGTCAATAAAGCCTTTGCCCACCGTTTCCAGGCAGCGGTGCCTGTTGTCAAGCTCTGCCGCGGTTCAGCAGGACGGCGGCTCGTCTCTCCCAGCCCCAGCTCCCACGGGTGGCTCGTTAAAACTCAGACTCTGCACTTTGGTAACGAGGAGCTCAAAGCACTTTAATGCACGGATGCAATCATGAATGCAAACAGGCTGCAGGCGAGAGAGCAGCGTTCACAGCAGGCTGTTCCCCAGCCCCAGCCCTGCAGCTACCGGCTTTAGGCGAACGCACGGGGTCTGATAAGAGAAGTTGGCAGAAGGCACGGTTCTAGGACGAGGCATTTTTCGGTTTTGCTGCAAACCCTCAGCCTTGCTGTGTGGGGAGAAGGAGGGGGGTCCAAGGGACAGCCCTCCCTGTGTCTCAGCAGTGCTGAGCTCAGCATCTGAACCAGGAGGAAGCTGAGGGACCCTGCAAAGGTAGCAGGCAGGTCCCCCCCAAAGATGCCCTCCTCTGTGCCACAGCATTTCCATTCCTTTCACATTTGATTTCCATGAACAACTGCACATCCAGCTTCCTCCTTCCCTCCCCTGCCCCAGCTGCAGGAGGCAGATCTGTCCCAGCCACGTGAGATGCTGCTGGAGGTGGTTAACCCTGGTGTGGAGGAGGAGCAGCCCAGCAGCAGCACCCCTCTCCCCAGCACCCCATTCTCCCTACTGGAGCCTGACAACACCTTGCCTGGGGAGAGCAGAGCTTGTTTCCCCTTGCATCACACATGGAGAAGCGGGGTGCCCCACTATATGCACACACAGGCAGCCCCACGGCTCTGGGAAGAACACGCACAGGAGATGGTGATGGCCCCTTGGCAGGATCAGAAGGTCCCACACACTGGAGAGCCTGGGTGCTCCCCTGCCCGCAGATCCAGTCCCCTCTTCCTTCCCCATCTCCTGTTACAACCTCAACAAGGCAAGCAGCATCTCCTCAATGTCCCTCAGGCACAAGGCCAGATGGGAGGGGTAAGTGAGGGGATCCCTCACTGGGATTAGCTTCAGGTAAGGCCCAGCTGCAATAAACTGAGTCTTCTCAGGGCAGTAGACGAGGAGACGAGGACGGAGAAGAGTCAGCATCCCCCAGGGAAATGGAGGGAAAACCCTAAAGCAGCCCAGCTCTTAATGATCCTGTGTTATCTGTAGGTGCCAGTGCCCCCACAGTGAGGGATGCCTGCCTCCCTCCACTTTGAAGAGGAACATCTCCTCCAGGTCCTGAACCCTCTCAAAACCAACGCTGCTCAGGGACGATGTCCTCCCACTTTATCTGAGATCTGGGCCCAGGGAACATTCCCAACACCTTCACAAGCCAGGCCACACTGGGATGAGCCCCACACACCTTGGCAGACACTTGTGAGGGCAGTTGGAGTCTCTGCAGCATCACCTCCCCTTCCTGCCAGAGAAATCTATACAGGGCAGACAACAAGCTCCACACCCACATTGCAGAGGGGGCCACCAGCCAGTGGGGTCTGCAAAACGTGGGCAGAGAGGAATGGGGGAGAAGAGGCTAATTAACCATCTTCTTCCCCAAGGGGCTTGGTTCAGACAGAAAGAAAGATTGAAAATCCCAAGGATGCAAGGGATGGTGGAAGGAAAGAATCTTCTACCATGGACGCAGACACCACAGAGCTCACAAGTATTGTGAGGACCAGGCTACGAGCCATGGACATGATCTAGCTCACCAGGTAAGGAGATAACCAACAAAAGGGTGTCCTCCTAAATTTAGAAGCCACCATGTGTCTCATCTCCCAACCCTTCACCCTCACAGCCCACCTCCAGAGCTGTGCAAGGCTAATTTCCATCAGGGGCTGTCTTGGAAGAGACTTCTATTTCAACCCACCTGCCAAGTGCAGGCAGCTTTCCCCAGATCAGCCCCCCTGATCCACAGCGTTCCAGGAGCACAGACCCAGTTCCTCTCCACCTAAAGCAATGCACCCATGGCACAGAGGCAGCAGCTGCCTACATCCCACCTGCAGAGCAGCCTCCCCTCACTTGGAAATGTGCAAACCAGGGGTGTCTAACAGGCACATTTATTGTATCCCATTGGTGGAATGGTCACCTCCCTCCCTCTGTTATTCTCTGGTTCATTTTTCCCCTTTGTTAGGCATGCCAGCAGCTTTCTTCTTCTGCTGTGCACTCCTGCAGCCAGCACTTGGTGCAGGGCATCCCTCCCATGAGGGCAGGAGACAGTAGATCCAGCTGAAAAAGTGATTTCAGGGCTGCTCTCCAGACCTCAGCATCTGGCACAGCTGTGTCAGCACGGGCAGGACACCTTCAGACAGAACCAGGCAGTTGCTCTGTTGTGCAGCAGGTTACAAGCCCCCAAAGCAGAAGTGGACCATGACATTGGAGGGGCAAAATCATGAGGCTGAAACTCACAGTCTGCAACAAGAGGGTCTTGTGGCAGCCATGCACAGCCAGGAGGGAGGGAAGATGAAAGGACCCAAGCTTTTGGGGTGACAGTGCACCCAAGCCCCAACAGCCTCAAGACTACAAAGTAGAGGCCACCCAGATACAAAGCTTGGCATGGTCCTGACACCACTTCTGAGGAATAGAATACATCAGGAGATCCTTGCAGCTCCAGGAGCTGAAAGTATTCTCTGTGACACCCCCCAAACCTTAACCTTATGGGGCAACCACAGAAAGGATGGCTGTTCTGAGCTGCTGTGAGCTCCCAGTGGGACATCTCATCATCTGGTCACAAACCCTCTCCTCCTCCACACGCTGCCATCGTTCAGCCCCTTCTCACTCATGGTCAGAGCAACTCTGGCAAGAGCACCTTCCTCTCCCCATCCCCCAGGATGATGCTGGGGACAGGAATTCCACTTGTTTGCCTCTTTTCATGGTCCTGAAGGACAAGCAGGACCAAGCATCGCTTTGCAAGGGTACAGACATTGCTCAGGGCTCTGGTGGAGTCCAGATCCTGGATGGATCCTCCATCACTGGCAGGACCCATCTGGTCACACTCAGCCACACAAAACATCCATTTCTTTCCAGAGAAATAAACACACAGTGTGTGTGTGTGAGTCAAGCCTGGGTTTGGGGATGTCAAAGACAGCCACCTTCAACCCCCTAAAGTTCTGATTTCTAACCAAAAGCTGAGGCTCACAGCTGGGTGGAGGAGGGGGACGGGGTGGGATCCCACTGGTGCTTTTGCAGCATTTGGAGCTGCACCAGCACAACCTTCCACAAACAGACATCATATCCAGCCTTGTCCACTGCCCCATCCCTGGTAGATCAGGTCTGTCAGGTGAATCTGGGCCTAAGTTGCAGCTTTGCAGCCTCACGCTTTAGAAGTTTTGAATAATAATAGGTCATAGCCTTGCATCTCAGATCAAGCTCCCTTTTGGATCATCCAAGCCCCAGCTGGGAGTGTTAAACCAGACAGGCAGGACCAGAAAACATTCCCATCCTACCTCTGCAAAGAGGAGGCTCTGCTCCACACCCTTCCAGTCTGCCCCTGGGGTATCTGTCTGACAGGCGGAGCAAAGCTTTGTTGTTTGAGGCAGCCTAATCCTGCAACCTTCCCATCAGTGGGGCTGGATCCCAGCTCTCTCGATTTCCCCCAAGGCTGGGCCCTTCTCAGTTCCTCCAAGGCTGGGATGCAGCTGGGAAGGGGGGATGACTGCAAGGGCCAAGAGAGGAGACACAACTCAGGGCCACCACCAAGCTGTGATAACTCTTCCCTTTTCTCTGTTCTCTCCTGCCTCTGCACAGCCAGGCGAGCGAGGCTCAACCCGAAACTGCAGCAGGGCTGTACCTGCACGTGTGGCTGAGTCAGAGCTGGCCAGAGAGACCCGCACCAAGCCCTCCCCACAGCCCCTTCAACTCCTGCCTCCTCCACGTGCTCTCACCAGCAGTTTAAAGAGGGCTTCCCCCCCTCCAGCCCCTTTTTCTTCCCTGCTCTTTTTTGTCTCCGGTCCTTCTGGTGGGTGGGGGAAATCCCGGGTGTCAAACTTCAAAAGGGGAGCCTGAGTTCACATGGAATTCATGTCCAACGCACTGCCTCGCCACAGGCTGCTGCCCACACCCACACCCGGGGCCAGCAGGACCACCCCGCTGCCTCCCCTCCTCCTGGTTCAGCAGGAGATGTCCATTTGCCCATCCATGGCTTGGTGCACCAGCTAAGCCAGGCATGAGAAGAGGGTTTGGACGTGGAGCCCTTTTCAGGGGGTTGTGGGGCTGGGGTTCAGCCCCCTGGCAACAAGCCCGCTCCAAAAGCAGAACTCCTGTAAATCAGCCCAGCAGGAAGGAGAGGGAACCCTTTACCTACTCCCTGCTCACATCACATCCCTGACAGCAGCTCTGTGGCACAATGTTGCCCTGCCACATGTCCCATGACACATCTCAGTGGCACAGAACAGCCCTAGGATGCTTCACACCAAACATTTTGCTTTGTGCATTTGAATTCCACTCTTGGTCTTGGTTGATTTTTCCTCAGATTGGCTGGGAAAAAAGGAAGAAGCACAAGACGAAGAGGCACAAGATATTCTCAGTGTTGTGCAGCCAAAAATCAGGAGGCACAAGGCAGCAGCTTGTCCTCTGCAAGGGCTCAGGCAGGGATGAACAGCTGGACAAAGCCACCCACACCAAGCCTGCTGTGCTGTGCAGAGCTCAGGTGCTCTCTGCACACTGCAGAGCCAACCTGGGGCAACAGAACCACCAACCTCATCCTGGTGTTGTTCCCACCCACAGCAGCCCTGGTCCACACAAACCTCCTCCTTCACATCTCCTGGTTTCCAGATTACCAGAGCAGGGCAGTTTGGACCCGGTGCTTTCATAACAAACCTATTTTCTTTCCTCTCAGTCACCTGCAACAAAGAAAACCAGGCACAACCAGACAGTTGAAGATGTAACATCTCTTTGATTTTCTATTGTACTCCTGAATAGTAAGTTAAAGCCTATTCAGAGTTGATTCGGTTCTGTTTTCGATGGCATGAGACCCTCAGGCTCCATGTGGAGATGAGCTCTCCCACGGCAGAACTGGCAGGAGCCAGCCTTGCAGAGCTAGGAGCCAGGCTGGGCCTGAGAGGTGAGTCAGAAACCCCACACTGAGAGGAAAACAAGGATGCTTGGAGCACAGGAGCCCAAACCTGTGAGCCTACACCACGAGCCCCACAGTCAGAGACTGGAAACAGCTTCACTCCCTGCCAGGAGCAGAGAGAAACGTCAGAGCGGCATTTTGTTGAAAGGGGATGAGCAGGAGCGTGGGAGGATGTGTTGATGCTCCCTCCCCAGAGGAAAGGGCACAGCTTTCAGGGAGAAAAAGCTGTCCTGGCTCGGTAGCTGCACTGGTGAGGGTGGGGAGCACTGAACAGGGAGTGCTGCAGCCTCCCATGACACCCAGGGTACATCAGGGCAGCTCTGACACACAGGCTGACCCTCAGAATCTTTGGCAGCAAAGTCCTGCCAGGCACCACCTTGCAAGCATGTGCACCATGATGTCAGTCCCACCCTCCTTGGCACTGTTGGGATGCAGTGTCCTTATCCGTGGTGGCCAGCACTGCCTGGGAAGGGGCTCTTACCCCACCTCCCCTGCCAGGCACACAGGCTCTCGAGCATTTGTACAGAACACAGGACCAAATACTGGAATAAACAGGACACCAGACTTCTGAAAGCCTTGAGTAATGACTTTTGAATACAGCGGCAGCAACGCAGTTGGTGACACCCACCCACTGCAGGTCCCTGCTCTCAAAATACCTCCTGTGGGCTCAGCTCCACCAAGGTGTTCACTCCACCAGCCCCACAGAGGCGTTTGGGCACAGAGAAACAAGCAGCCACACTTTCCCACACAGCCCATGGTGCCCAGAAAACATTTAACCTGTGCCTATCACGGTGAAACTCCTTTTCTGATTGTATTTGCCCTCTGTTCCCCCTCCAGGTGAGGAGGGACCCCTGAGCACCCCACCATGCAGATGGGGAAAGGATGCCTTGAGCAGCACCCAGTTGCACTGGAATAAGCTTCTGCTGCAGGATTGCTGGGATGAACCTTGATTTTAAGAAAGATCTCAAACATCCTGGAGTTGTAGAGGGACTTGAGAGGAGATACATCCTTGCAAGTGAGGCAGGTACATAGCAGCATCCCTATTTCTCTCTGTGAGCCCTTCCCAAGGCACACACACAGGGCAGGAGGTCCCCAGCCTCTCCCCAGGGCTGTCCCCAGCAAACCCTTCACCCCCCTCAATGCCTTTCCAAAGGGGTTTTCACTGCAGGACATGGGCAGGAGGCCAGGAACTGAGGGAAGGGGGCTGCTGTTCCTCCAGCCTGTGAGCCAAGAGGGACACACGTGACTAGGTGTTGGCTTGGGTTTCCAAGCCCTGCAACAGCACCAGCTGCTCCTGCCCATCCCACTCCTCCCAAAGAGGCCCACAGATCAGGTTTCCTGGGCTGCTTCATCCAGGTGAGTCCCCACAGACCTGGCAACACCCCCTTCCCTCAGCCATTCCACAGAGAGGCCAGACCAGCCCTTCAGCAGGGGAGCACCGGAGCAGCTCCACCAGCTCCAGCCAACTCATAGGCGAGGGAAGACAGGGCTCCTCACCTCCCACAGTCCCAGGGGATGCAAGAGGTGCGCTGGGCAGGGACTCACCCCAGCAGAAACCAGATCTGGGCCGCTCCAGAACCAAAAATAACCTGCCAGCTGCCCGGGAAGAGCGGAGAGCCAAGCGTGCACAGATCACGCACATGTCAGGAGGGGAGTCATCTGCATCCATCTTCAGGGATAACAGAGGGGAGCGTGGCTTTTGGTGCAATTCAATGCAGAACAGCAGAGCAGCAGCACAAAAGAGCCTTCAGGCTTTTTTTGGGGCAGCAAAGCAGCAGACGGCCAATACCCCCAGGGTCCCGTCCTCCATCTGGGGAAGAGCTGCCATGCCTGGTTCCTGGGAGCCACAGAGAGCCCCGGTGCAGCTGTGCCAAGGAGCAGAGACCCCCTGCTCAGTCCCTCCTGTCCTCCCCCAAGAGGCAGCAGCAGCAGCCAGAGCAGCTGGGAGCCCAGAGAACTTGCAAACTCGTGCTGGGTGGGAGGGTGTTCTCCCACCTCCAATGGCTCTGGCAGCGCTAACCCAGAAACGCTCTCCCAGTCTGAGCAGGGGTGAGTGGTGCTTGGAGAGGGATGGAGAAGCGGGAAAGAAAATCTGGATGTGCAAAACAGAGCAAAGGAGCCACATCCCATGCCAGCCTCCTGTCACAGGCTCTTGGTGCAGCCACGCCTTGTGTTTTCGAGGAGCAGCAAGAGCCCTGATTGTCACAGCTTTCAGGGAAGAGGGGAAGATAGAGCCTTTTGCCCCTTGGCTTAGCTGTGATGGTCACCCAGGGCTCAGGAGCAATGTGAACACAGAATCCAGGGATGCCTTTGGGGTGAAGGAAGGCAGGCAGGCAGACTCCATAAGAAACAGTCCTTTGAGCATACCCAGTTCATATCAGAAAAGTATGTTTTTCCAATTTCCATAGTTACACACCAATCACTACCAAGACTGAGGCACAGGGTTAGGCTGAACTAGAGAAGCAGCAGGTAACATTTCTGCATCAACCTGTACTTCAAGAAGGAATTTTTCCCTGATCGTTCCCAAATTCCACTTCCTGCCAGCAAGGAACTCACAACTTGATGTTTCAGGACATGTCACCTCAGAGAGGGTCAACACCTGCCCCAAAACCCAAGCAAGGGGCAGAAAGTCTGGGCACAAGTCATGCAGCACCCCAATTTCCTCAGGCTTCCAAAGGCACTAGCACTGCTCATCACCACAGCCCAGGGGAGGGCATTCACAGGGCACACCTCATGGAAAAGCTCTGTAAGATGGGGCTGGGCCCTCAGCAGGTACAAGCTGACCTCAGAGAGCAGAGCCACAGCAGAGCTGACCTCACAGGGAATGCAGGAGCGTTTCCAGCCAGCCCTGGGAGGGAAGCTGGCACGAGCAATGCAAGGGTGCAGCGCTGCGGGATGCCAGGACTCACATTCAGCCGCCACCTCCCGGGGTTGTGCACGGGATCGGGGCTGCTCACACGCTTTCTCCAAGCCAGCCTCTCTGGGCAGGAGGAGACAAGCAGGAGCTCCATGCTCCTGGAGTCGCTGTCCTCCCTCCTCTGTTGGTGGGAGAGGAAAACAGCACCAAACAAGTCTCGGGCTGTCGGTTCCTGGCACCCTTGGCAGTGCTGCCCGTGCCAGCACAGTGTGCTCCCACCTCTTCCCATCGCCGTGTCTGGAGAGAAAAGGAGTGGCTCTGCTTCCCAGCCTGGGGGTAACAGCGGCTGAAGAAGGATGAAGCCAGTTCCTGCCCATTTCCCAGCCCTGGAGTGCTGCACCAGACAGCAGGGAGCATCTCCTTCCTGCTGCTCCAGCTCCTGGTGCAACAAGGACCAGGAGGAAACCCCCGTACAGGGCTGTTTTTTCCCTGTTTCTTCCCTCATCTGTTCATGGTGGAAGAGGAGGCCCTGGCACTTCCCAGCTTTGTCATCCTCTCCCCAGAATGGTTTGGGCAGAGCTGCTCTGTCCAGGTGTTCCTGCCCCTTGCTGAAGGCACCAGCCCATCTCCCAAACCCAGACTCTGCTGGCTGTGCTTCACCAGGAGAGCCTCCATGCAATTCTGGACCAGACTCTCTGGTTGCCATCTGGGCAAGTCTTCTGCGGAGGAGATTTTAGAGCCTTCACCTGGTCACCCTGCCCAATCAGTCTTACTGGTGTAGGGAAAACTTCCCTAACCCTACTTTCCAACGTGGGACCTCAAAGCACCCACCAGGGATTAAGACCTTGCTGTCCTGACCCTCAGCATCCCAAAGACCTGAGTGCTAATTCAGACACACAAAGAAAGCAGAAGCTCAACATTTGTGATCTGCACCATCTAAAAGCCTTTTATTTCATTTGTCTTGCTCTCTCATTTTAAGCTGCCAATACCTTGGGAAACACAGGCTGGAGAGACTTAGGATTTATTTTTGAGAGCTTAACAACCATTATGCTCTTAAAAAATTTATGCCCTTAAGCATCTCCACAGTGGCTGCTGAACACCCATTAAAAAAATTTCATCCATTGCTTAAGCCTGACAAGTCTCACCTTCAAGAGATACCCGTAAAGACCTGACAAGACAACTCAGCTTGAGCCCTGGGCTCCTAAGACCTGACCATAGCACAAACAGCCCTGGGAAAGACATTATCCCCCAAGAGAGCGAGACACCAGAGGTGAGGTTTATATCCCAGAGCAACCACGATGCGCTGACTTTGCCGCAGACGACCGTGGCAGGACAGCTTGATGTGTCAGTTGGAAATGCAATTAACTTCGATGTGCAAGGGGATAAGGGAAGAACTGAGGTTCCTATGGATGCAGTTGTTCGGCTCTTAATTCCTCTAGCAACGCTAGCCTAGCGTTGTTCTCCACGTTTCGTTCCTACCCTTGTCGGAGCTGAAGTTCCCTTCGGCCTCGGGGATTCCTGTGCACGTGGGAAGGTCACACACTGCTCAGAACACTGCTGCACCCAGCAGCGGTTTGCAAACAGCTTCCCCTCCTGGACCCCCAACCCACAGCTCCTGCTGCCTCCTCCAACAGCTGCGTTTCAGCCTTTGGGGCTTCTGCTCCAATATCACACCAGGAAGGGTTCCAGCTCGGCCTGGGTCCGACCAGGACTGTGTCAGAAGCAATCAGCTCAGGGGATGTGGTGGGGTGTGCACCTCAGTAGCCTCAGTGCAGGGCTCCTTGAGGCACCTGCTTGCAACACGACCATCACAACACATTAGGCAGCCACGAGGCTGCTGGTACAAGGCTCCCAAATGGCAGTCAAGGGATGAAAAGCAAAAAGGAAAAAGCAACAGAGCTAGGCAGGCCTGTAGGGGAGCTTTCCTGTGCTCTTCTCCACCAGACAGCTTCACTGGGTCTCCATGCAGCCCATGAATCCCCCATAAATGCTGTATTAGGGCTCACACAGCCTCACAGGCAGGCCCCCACAGGCCTAGGCACAACACACACATGTACAGGAGCTGTTTGCAAGGCGGCAGCTTGTCAGCACTGCAGCACCAAGGAGCACAAGGAGCAGTGGGAGTAAATGACTGGACCAAACTAAGGCAGTGTGGCTGTGGGCTGAGCTGTCCAGCCCAGTATACAGCACCCATCACCTCACCTGGCCCCTGAACAGACTCTGGTGAAGAGCCAGGCACAGCAGGAGGTGTTAGACTGAGCTCCCACCCTCTTCCCTGCATCCCAGATCGTCTGTGTTCACACTTCGCTGCAAAGGACGCACTGGTCACTCTGTGCTCACACACACTGCTGTGGACTGGCCACAGGCAGGGAATGACCCTCAGGCTGCTTGTTCCAGCATCCCCGAGGCACAGCCTGGCTGCCCCCGCAGCGTGGGCTCCCTGCAGCCCGGGCTCCTTGCTGGATGCAGCAGCCGGCAGCTCGCCGCAGGCAGCCTCTCCCACTCCACTGCTTCCTTCTGCACGGAAAAGGACATGATGCAGACTCTGCTGCAGCCCAGAAGGATCTTTCTGCTGCCCTCAATGTGCCCAGGAGGTCACAGCTGCACGGGTTGTGCTCCAGCCACACGAGTCCCTGCACACAGGGCAGAGGGGTCCTGGCACCGCAGGGCCCTCCAGAGACGTCAGCTCTGATGGGCTTCAGCCCTTCTGCTCCCACCACACCACTCAGGTCCTGGTGCATTTCTGCACCCCAGGGAAGAGTTCCTCTGCTCTGGATAAGAATTTCAGCCAGACAACTCCAAATCCAAGCAAGACCAGCAGCTCTGCCCGCTGCCAGCCCTGCCAGCCCAGGCACCAGGCAGGAAGCAGTATGGACACAGCCCTGAATGCACAACACGGACCAGCTGGGGCCCAGTTCCAGGCAGATGCACATGTACCCACTGGTCTTTCTAACATTTACACTCAGGAAGGAAAAGGATCAAGTGAAGCTCCTCAGCAGGCAAACACCCAGCCCCTGGGCTGTGAGGAGGCTGAGCTGCACCCAATAACCAAGGAGAGAAAGGCTCAGCCAAGAGCACCCTGCCACCCAAGCCCTCCCCTTGCCTTCACACTGATGACAGCCCATGGGTGAGACACAGTGTGTGACCCTGGGCAGCACAGGCCACCTGCCCCAGAGCATCACCCACCACCAGGCAGCTCAGCTCCAGCTCCCTGCAGCGTCACAGCCCTCCCCACCAGTTGTGTTTGGGTGGTTATTCCTGCTTCTCCAGTCAGCGAGGTTCCCTTGTTGCACGCCAGCAGCCCCTTTGCAGCACATTCACCTGCCAGAGGGATTTCATCTCCCTCCACCAAGGCTCGGAGGGACATGAAGGTAATGACCACCAGCATAGGGAAGAAGGGACAAAGCAATCAGAAGCAGCCAGTGCCAGCCCTGCTGGGGCAGACGTTTTATGGGCCCTCCCATCACCTTCCCAGTGTGGGGTCACCAGCTGTGACTCCCACCACGCACCCAAGCCAGCCCTGGCTGCCCCCCAGCAGCAGGCAGGAGCTGCTGGGGGCTGGATGCTCCGCTGTCATCTCCCTCCAGGTTTGCACAAGCTGTCTAGAGGTAGCTGCTGGCGAGGGGCCAGGCGAGCCGCCGTGGCTTTGATGTGGGTGTCTGCTGGGCACATGCCAGGGCCGGGCCAGGGTGTTTTAGCTGGAGGCACCGGGTGCCAGACTGAATTATGCCGGAGGGAGGAAGAAATCCCCAGGTCACGGCTGTGCCACAGTGGCATGAGAAATCTGCCGCGCTGCCCACGCCGTCGCTGCTCCCCACTCCTCTCCAGAGCTCTTTATCTGCGGCGACCATGGGCGGGGACGTCTCCCCTGCGAGGAAACAGATTTTTCCGTGGCACGGAGAGTGCTGGGGGGTCCGGCACCCACTCCCCGGCAGCACCGGGCTCCCAGGCGGAGAGCGCCGGGAGGAGGATGCTCTGGCGGGGATGCAGGACCGGAGCGGTCCAGCGCCGCGCAGCAGCCCCGCGGCAGGAGGGCCCATCCCCGCGCCGGCTGGCGATGCCCAGGCGCCGAAGGAGTTACTGGGAGCGGGAGATGTCGTTAATAAGGGAGGCCACGCGAGCGATTTTTATCTTTAAAAAGCCCACAGCCCGGGTTGCGCGGCTCCGCTAGGGAGCTCGCTCGGGCACAGCCACTGCTCCTTTAAGGTATTTAACAACAAAGTGGGTGAACACGCTGGCTCCTCCCCTAGCCGGCACATTCCCTCCGGGTCCCCCCGCCCCAGCCACGAGTGGCAGCGGGGACCCCCACGCCAGGCCCCGGACTACCAGTCCCGGCACGCCCCGGGGATTTGCTCCCTGCCGGGGATTGTAGTCCTCCCGCCGTCCGTCCATCCATCCGTCCGTCTGTCCGTCCGCTGGGCACCGTAAGGCCACGCTGCTGCAGCCGGAGGGGCTCTGCTCGGGAAAGGCTGCGGGTTGCATGGCAGACGAGCAGCGATTAACCCTTTCGGAGCCCCGCACTCGCTGTCAGCACTGATTACACACCCTGGGGGCACTTCCAGCAGGGAAGGGGATTCCACTGGCACCCCAGTGCGGAGCCCAGGCAGCTCCCATGCACCATCCCAGGGTTCATTCCCCGCTCGAGCCACAGCTTCAACTTTACTATAATTTTTGCCCCAACTGCCCTCACTGCAGCAGCACAGGGACAGGGCAAGCACAGGGAGCAGGGAAGGACCTGCCCTCAATGCCAAGCATCACCTGGCACCACAAGCCCTGGAGATGGGCAATGCCCGTCACAGGAGTCACCCAAGACAGGCCCTGCCCTGCACAGATGAATATCTAGAAACCACGGGACAAGGGAGGTGGGAGGGGAAACAGAGGAGAGAGACAGGATTAGCCCTAGATCACAAGTGTCTGGTCTCCTCACACTGCCAGCACCCTTTAACATCCTCACCCTCCCATTACCCTGTAACATCTTGCTGTCCAACCTCCTCTGGGAGCCTCCTGCTCCCATTGCCAGCAGGGAGCAGGACTACAAATCCCACTCAGTCCCCAGCAAGTCCTGTCCTGCTCCACCCAGGACAGACAGGAACGGGATTTGCAGGTAAGGTTTCTCATTCACGCTGCTGCTGGAGACAGACTTCCCAGTCTGGGTTGGGTCTGTGCTCTGGCACAGCCACGTTTACAGCTAACCCAGGGTCAGACCAAGCCCAGGGATCAACCCATGGCTACGCGGCGCTGAAGACATCAGGGTAGCTGACCTAGCAATTAAATAGGGTCTCTATCAGATACCACATCCCAGCAAACAGCCCTGGAAATGATGCTCTGGGGAGGCAGCACCCAGGGCAGGAGGCAGTTGACACCATCCTCTCTCCCCAGAAAAGCAGCTTCTAAGCTTGCTGCACCCAGTTTGTCTTGCAGCTTTAGCATCCTGCAATGGGTTTGCAGGAAATCAATGTCCTCCAAATGCCAGAAACCAGAGGACAAGGCACCAGCAGAGACCAGCACAGTAAGACAGGCTTGCTAAAGACCTGTGCCAGGAGCTCTACTATGCTGCCCCCACAGAGCATCACTCCAGCAGCTCTGGGTGCCAGGCGAGCCACGCTGATCACACCAAGACCAACTAGGACACTGCAGCCTCCCCATGAACACCCACAGCTCTGCTCACACCATCAGCAGCTCATCCCCCCACCCAGCTCTAGGAACAGATCTGCTACTGCAGATCCATCTGTGGGCACAGCAAACCAGCAATGGGCTGAAACACGTTGGCACAGGCAGAGACCCCCTTCTCCTTTGGGTTACGTCATGAGCACTTGCCTGCTCACGGCAGGGTGAGTAGAACCCACTGAAGAGAGAATCAGCAGTAAGATCCTGGTAGCAATAACCTCCTTGATTCCACCCTCCCAGCATTAGTCAAAACAAGAATCATGCAATTCCCACCAAAGGGGACCTCCCAGCGCTTTAGGAAGGAGCACAGAAGGCACTGGGAGAGTTTGTAAGCACCAACTTGGGCACAAGTGCTTGGCCAGGCAGAAGTGAGAGGCCATGGAGCAATGGCAGAGACGTTCATGGAAGCACCCATACCCTGCACAGCAGTGCCCAGGGTACAAGAAACGTAGGAAATGTGTCAGTGAGTTCAGGTAGGAGCAGACCAGATCAAAGTACTGAGCCTTTCATCCATGCCTGGTGCCACGGTGATGCTTGGGGGGCATTACACAGCTCCCTGGCTAAAACCATGGAGAAGAAAATAATTAAATGGGTGATTTTTCGGTACGGCTACATCCCTATTTTCTCCAGGATTTTATACAAAGTATTTGACTGTGATACCAGAGCTGTGAGAAAGAGCTAACAGCTACGACAGCGAGGTGACAGCCTTACCCACAGCCCACTCGATCAATACAGATGGATCTGCTGCTCCGAGGGCTGCTGGCTCCTGGAGCCAACATGCCCCCTTCCCCATGTGCTGCAGCAGAACCTGTGGGTCTGTCCTACAGGTCCCCCCAAGATGGGGAGCAGCTTGGGGGGCCAGGCAACACTGCACCTGCCCAGCACACAGGAGGGGGTGGCAAAGGCCAGCCCTGCTCCCAGAGCTCAGCCTGAAAACCTTGTTCTGGCTTGTTTTCCCACTAGCTTTGGGTGCCTGACTTGTAATAAGTAAGCCTGAAAAGCAGGCTCCTTTTCAGACATGCCAGGCACCCACAGCTCCAGCTCATAGACACATCTCCAGGGAGTCAAGTTCCAGGTGCACCCAAAAAAACCCGTGTTTCAGCCAATACCCAAAGGCCTCTGCTTCCTCATCTGAGAAAAGCTGGGCAGTGCCCAGGCCCAGGACTCCGAGGCTCAAGGGGAAATTGCTTTATAGCAGCCAGTCTAATTGCACTGAAATTATGAGATCAAGCAGTAAATTCACGTCTGTGTTCGTTCCTCTGGGTGGCAAAGCTGCACTGGCAAGTGCCTGATCTCCAATCGCTGCAAATTCACGTTTCATTGGAAAGGGAAGGAGGGGGTTAATGAAGGAGAGCATTGCCAGTTGGAAGTGCTACCTAAAAAGGGTTTCTCCTACTAGCTGAAGCAAAATGGTTTCTCTTGCCAGCTTGTTTACTCTGCAGCTGAGAGCAGGGGACCGCCAGGTTTTGCTGCTGGAGCCCACTGCGGGATCGACGGCTGCGAAACCGGCCCTGGCACTGGGACATCAGCAGGGCTGGACCAGCTGTGGTACAGCTGCACCATGCCCAGCCCAGGGCCAGCCCCACAGCACCCACATCACAGGAACAGCATCATCTACACCAGAAAACGCACAGCTACAGCCCTCCAGAGAGCAAATCCTGGGCCCACCCTCTTCTCCTTTGGGGAAGTAATGGTTCTCGCCATTTAAAGGCCAGTTAAAAGCTACAATCACATTCAACTGAGATGGTTTACATGTACAGCAATAGGGTCCTTAAGGCCCTTTCCATGGGAAGGGCACACAGACCCCAGTGGACATCAGGGAATAGGGATGCTGGACATAACACAGCAGTTTTCCTGTGAAAGGCAAGGCACCAAACCCATCCTGCCCCAGCTTGCTGCTGCAGAGCCAGAAAATGGACAGGACTCGTTATCCTCTTTAGAAAAGCAGAGCTTGCAGCCATGTGCCAAGACAGGTATCAGCCAGATTCCCGTCTCTGGGAGATTTTGGAGTCCACAGGCCAAACTGGAGCAGCGCAGCTCTCACAGCGCACAGCCCGTCCCGACTCCGGGATTAAAGCCACCGTGTCTGCAAACAAAACCCTGGCACCTGCCAGGAGAGCCAGCCGGGGAGGAGAGCCAGCCTGCAGCTGCCACAGCCTCGCCATCCAGAGCACGGTGCCCGCAAGTCAGCGCGAGGATCGGGCCCACGTTTTATAGCCTTTATATTAATTACCCAGAGTCTAAATAAGATTAAAGTTTTAATTCTGTCTTCATCTCCTAGTGGCTCCTGCTGTGCTCTCGGGTTTTTCCTGGTGCCATGAAGCTTCTCAGGCAGTTACAGCAGAGGGCACTTCTCTGACAGCCAGAGACAGCAGCAGCTCCCACGTCAGGGCTGCCCTGCGATGCCCGGCCAGCCCCAAGGATGCACCACCCCCTGTATACCCCTAAACCCTGCAAGCAGGGCCCTGCAAAGTCCACCTGACCCTTCACTGAAAGCCATGACCAGAGGCCAGTGGGGCCAGATGATGATTAAAGAGCAGAGGGATGGTACTGGGCAGTTTCCTGAGGCCACGCTGCGAGTGGGAGGTGGGATGGTGAGCAGGAGCTCGAGGCAGAAGGTGTCTTTGCGGCTGGCACTATCTGCCCTGCCCAAGCCACCCCACCTCAGCTGGCCAATAGGCAATTCAGGCTCTTAGCCTGGACCACCTAGGCTGGAGTTTTACAGCTGGAGATGGGCCAGAGAGCAGCAAACACCAGCTGAGCAAGAGAGGCAGTCGCTGCCTGCGCTGGCCGGGTGGAGGATGTGACACAGACTGGCAGCAGCAGCACTCACTGCCCTGGTTCCCCAGTGTCCATGAGGCCACAGAAGAAGCTGCAGAGCTGCAGGTCCACAAGCACCAACCCCAGCACTCCATGATGGCAGAGCCTTGGATGCTGCTGGGCAGGAGCAAGGCCTGGCTCCAGCTACCAAAGCACCCAAAGCTCAGCACTGGTCTGTGTGGTGTGACCAAACCCCAGTCCTGCTGCACCCCATAGTATCTGCACAGACCAGCTCCAGTTATCACCTCCTGGACCTCCAACTGCTGTGTAGACACAGCCTTGGAAAAGCCAACCTGCAGACAAGAACTGCAAGGGAGAGAGAGTGGTGGAGGAGAAGAAGGACACAGCACAATCCCCCATCCCTAACACTGCCTGTACCCACTGCCTTGAGCTACAGCCACCCTTCTGGACAGGGCTGTGATCACTTCCCACGTTACAAGCAAGGAAAGCGGGTCAAGAGCATCCTACAAGAGCTTGGGAATGCACAGAGTGTCATTCACCCCAGTTTGCTTGGCTGAAGGCAGACTATGGAGGAGTCTCCTCCACGAGCAAAAAGGACTTAGCCAGCTGCTGCTCAGGGGGCAACAAGCTGCCCCAACTGCCCTTCCACAGGGACAGAATCCTCCGTGGTGCTGGGTCTGCTCCCATTCCCTTGGGTGGAGGACACTGTCAAGCTAAGGTAGCAGAGTTCAGCCAAGCCAGGAGGCAAGAAAAGCCCTCTGAGCATCCCCTCATAGCACAGGCTTAGCACTGTGACCTCAGCCATTGCTGATGGTCCAAGTGACCCCCTTGTATTCCTGCTCCTGTGGTTTGGAGGTTGGGCTGCACCAGCGGCAGAAAGGGCTTCAGAGATTTTCTTTCCACTGTTCTCTCCACAACCTGCAGATATGAGGCTGCCTGTAGCCACCTCCAAGGCAGGCACCCAGCCTGGGGACCTCTGCAGCCAGGGGAAACCCCCTCCTCTGTCCTCTGACTTCTGCTTTCTACAGAAGATGCTGTTTCATAAGTAGCTCCCATCATCCCAGCACTGCAGTCCCTTGTCCCTTCCTGGCTCCCCAGCTCACAGTCCCTTCTCCCACCCAAACACTGCAGCCCCCTGCCCCCAGAACCCCCAGCTCTTGCCTGCTGGCCAAGGGCTGCTGCTCTGTGGGGACATGAGCTTCCCTGATTCCTGCTGCTCCCTGGACAGACAGGTGGGTGTCTCGGTGACCAGGTCTTTCCAGCAACAAATGTGGGAACAGCCCTGAGCCCTTGCACCCCCTAAACTCATCCCTGAGCTCCACAGGAACCAGCCTAACCCTCTCCCATTACATCCCCTTGTGAGGGGGAACAGGGGCCACACTGCCCTGCAGAGCTAACACAGCTGGGTGGGATGGGAGGTGCCAAAGTGGGCTCTTAATGAATTCAGGTGAGTCCTTAATTAGCAACAACCCGTGAAAGGTCCAGCTCCCACGGTGGGGGGGAGTCAGGTGTGATTGGGGCACTTTGTGAGCAGTGACTGATGCCCGGGCCTGTCCCCACGTCGGGGGAAAGCCCTGACTCCCGGAGAGAGTCACGGTGGGAACTCTCCAAGCAGAAGAAGATGTCCCCCAAGGGGGACCCGTTGGGGCTGGAGTGTCCCCAGCACCTGAACCTGGAACAGCCGGGGCTGAAACAGCCCAAAGAGGAGCGGGGCAAGCCCCAGCACCCCCGGGGAGGGCATTCACAGAGGGTGCTGAGGATGCCGGTACCACCGGGGGTCCCGCTGGGGACAGAGGTGTCACAGAGCGGGGCGCGGGGTACCCGAAGAGCGGGGCGGGGCGGACCGCGCCGCGCCCCCGCCCCCACGGCCGCTCGGGGGCCGCCCACCGGGGCGGGCACCGCCCCCCGCTCACCTGTGCGAGGGGAGCGGAGCGGGGAGGCACCGCCGCGGCCCCACCGCCGCTCCGACGGGACCCCCGGCGCCCCCGGGCCCCGCCGGGACCCTCACCCCGCTCCCCCCG